>CM035127.1:70816465-71221465 GCA_020205605.1 Panax ginseng
CTGTCAAGGAGAGGTTTGGTCACCTAATTGCGCGCCAATAGGGAGAAATCCTTATTGGAAAGCCCCCTCTTTCTTGGGAACGACCTGGTTGATAAATATTGTGAGTTATAATATTAATGATGAATGTTATTAAAATTGAAGTTGTGTTCGGAGTTGAATTTGGAGACGCGGACGTGATATTTGAGTCCGGAACGATGAAATTAATAAAATAGTCTATAAACACAAAAATTTTCTAATTCACTATTTGGTCAAAAATCAACAGTGACTTTTTTGGGAAAAGTCAAATTTCAAAATTTCAAATTTTATATTTTTGATAAAAAATGGTTTCATTGTGTTGGAATTATTTGTGTTAGTGAAAATCGACAATTATTTCGATAATAATTGATGTCTGGAGGTTATATTGACCAATCGAATATTTAACTTAGGATAAATGAGCAATTGATTGCTATTATTTCATATGATTATAACTATTTATTCACATGTGTATACTATTGTTTCACATTCTTGTTACTATTAGGGGAGTTGGTGCAAGATTGATAATACTTGCATGACTAAGTTAAAATGGAGGTATAGATGGAGGTCTTATAATTTGTAATTAAGTATTTTCACATGTCTAGAACTATTGATTCACATAATTTACTATTGAATCACATTATTTACTATTAGGGGAGGTGGTGCAAGTTTGATAATACTTCCATGACTAAATTAAAAATAAAGGAAAAGTTGGAAGTATTGTACTGTAATTTTTTGAGCCCCAAAACATGCAATTATCGAAACTATATTTTTCTATAAATAGAAGCTCATTCTTCCTTCATTTCTCACCAATTCACAAAAGCTTTAGAGCTATTATTATAGAGAGAAATTATAGAAAGAAGAAGAGAAGTCTGCTACCTCACTATTCCAGTATCCAGTTTTTCTAAGGTAGGGAGTATTATTTCTTTCTTATCCATGAAGAGAACTTCATTATTCCATTCTTTATTATTACATTGGAATAACTTTTTGTATCTGTGAGCTACCATATACTTGGTGAAATTCTTTTGTTCTTCCATTCTTTATCATTACATTGGAACATCATGTACACATGCATTTTCTGTTGGGACACAGTTCCGTCTTTATTATTACATTGGAATATCATATGCATGCGTTTCTGGCGGGACTGAATTCCGTCTTTATTATTACATTGGAATATCACATCAGACATTTCTGTAGGCCGGATTCCGTCTTTATTATTACATTGGAATATCACATGCATGCGTTTTACTGAATCGATTCTCGTTATTCATTATTACATTGGAATAACTTTCGCATTGCATTCGATCTATCGCATGCACGGTGATTTCTTTTTGTTATTCCATTCCTTATTATACTTAGTTGGTTAAAGTTTTGACTTCTATACTCCATGAAATTAGTAGAATATCCTTGATATTTGCGCTTCATCCATATCTTTTCATGGAAATATTCTTGTGAGCATTCTTGAATTTTACTCTACAAAGCAATATCATGTTGACAATTTGGACGTTATTAGTTCTGGATAAATTAATTCTTGAACTTGTTTTATTGAATTCTTATATCATTTACATTATCCTCATGTTTATATTTTGTTGAAAGTCATCATGGCCTATAGTGCATAGATGGACTTGGTATGATTATGACCGAGGGATTATTGATTGTAATCATGGCCGTAATGTTACAAATGATGTGGAAAAAGTCATCATTGGCCGTAGAGCATTGATGGACAGTTGTTGGCATGATCATGACCATTATTGAATACACAAATATTCTTGGGCCGTAGTGCATGGATAATTGTGGTCGTGATACTAAAGAATATCCTTGGCCGTAGTGCAGGGGTGATTCGATGATGTGGATTATTTATTAAGCTGAGTCCCAGCGATAAAAGTGATGAAAAACCTTCTAAATGATAAAAGATAGTAGATTTTATTCTCTACTTGACTCTTTTAATGGATTGCTTGTTCTGCTGCACTTAAACTTGATGGTTGTTATATTGTATCAGTTTAACATTGTTGAAGGCTAACGATAATTTATTCTGCATTATCTTAGTCATAATATTTCCTACTGGGCTAGTTGAGCTCACCCTTTTACTTTTATTGTTCTCTTCAGAAAATGAGAACGTAGCAGGGACTAGTCGGGGAGCGAGTGACGGACGGATGATAGCATTAGTAGTCCTCACTATTCGGTGAAATAGTGGAAAATAAATGTAATAATATTGAATTTGAGTTTGTATATTGTCTGCATTTACAATATTTGTATTAAAACTCACGACTTATGTTTTGTCATACTTTACACGGCGATTTGTATAATTAAGTTGTATTTGTATTACATGCCATGTATTTGGCGACTTCGAGAATAGGTGATGTATACCTATTTTGGGGGCGTCACAAACGTCTTGCTCGTATGTACATAAACGAGATTATAAGATTGCATGGTATGCCAGTATCCATAGTTTCTGATCGAGACCCAAGATTCACTTCACGATTTTGGGTTAGTTTGCAAAAAGCTATGGGCACGGATTTATAATTTAGCTCGGCATATCATCCTCAGACGGACGGGTAGTCGGAGAGGACTATTCAAACTCTTGAATATCTATTAAGACTCTGTGTCCTTGACTTCAAGGGAAGTTGGGACAAGTTCTTACCATTGCTGGAGTTTTCTTACAACAATAGTTATCAAGCAAGTATTGGCATGGCTCCATTCGAGGCGTTGTATGGAAGAAGAAAGTGTCGATTCTCGATATCTTTGGGATGAGGTGGGTGAATCAACGTTATTGGGACTGGAGTTGGTACGTATGACTAAGGAAAAGATTCAAATGATCCGACAACATATAAAAACCTCACAAGATCGATAAAAGAGTTATGCTGGTCTTCATCGAAAGGACGTGAAATTCGATATTGGAGATCATGTGTTGTTACGTGTTGCTCCATGGAAAGGAGTTACAAGATTTAGAAAGAGAGGAAAACTCAATCCTCAATTCATTGGCCCATTTTTAATCCTCGATCGAGTAGGAACTGTGGCTTATAGACTCGTTTTACCGATATGTCTCGCATTCATAACATTTTTCACATATCCATGTTACATAAATATGTGAAAGACCCGAACAACATTATTGAGTTAGAACCGGACGAAATAGCGAAAGATTTAACGTATGAAGAGTTTCCTGTTAAAATCTTGGATAAGAAGGAGCATATTTTACGCTCTAAGGTTATACCTCAAGTCAACGTTTTATGGAGAAAAACCACGATGTTGAGGAAATGACCTGGGAGTCAGAATCTGAAATAAAATCAAGGTATCCTTACCTCTTCGACATACCAGGTATGTACCCTAATTTCGAGGGTAAAATTTCATAAGGAGGGGAGGTTGTAAGACCCCAACTTTTATGAATAAAGACGAATTTTCTATAAATATCATTTTTGAATATTATGAAGTGAATTTGATATAATGTTATAGTTGTGGATAATATTTATAAATTTTGCAAAATAAGCAAGTGGTTATAAAATATTCGTTTTGTAAGACCCCAACTTTTATGAATAAAGATGATTTTTCTATAAATATCATTTTTGAATATTATGGAATGAATTTGATATAATATTATAGTTGTGGGTATTATTTATAAATTTTGCAAATTTCGCAAGTTGTTATATAATATTTGATTGGTCGGGGAATATTCGTTTTAACGAGAATAATATTAAATATGCAGACAATCATTAAGCGGACCCCAACGGAATTATTATCGGATTGAGAAAACGACAAAAAATATTTTATGAAAATAACAATGTAAGTTTTATCGTTAATCTGTTGAACTACCCTTAGTAAAGAAATACGATGTCTGGCGTGGTTGCATAGTAGCACACGGTATTGATTATTGATGCTTACGTGAGAAGTCACTCAATTTTGTTCAATTATTGCTATAGTAATTGTTGCATAGTATCTCACGTTATTTGATTCAATTATTGTCGATATTTTATATATTATTAAATCAATAATTGAGATAACAAAGTTATTAATATTATTATTTGCAATATTAACGATGTCTAGAAGTTACATCGAGGAGAGGTTTGGTCACCTAATTATGCTACTGATAGGAGAAATCCTTATTGAAAGCCCCTCTTTCACGGAAATGATCAGTCGATTAATATTGTGAATTATAATAATGATGATAAATGTTGTTAAAAATATTAAGAGGATTTTTATGAAGTTATTGTTGTAAGTTTTGCTTATTATTTGGATTCCCATTTACCCATTTTTAAAATAATCGGTAGAAATTTGTTAGTATAATATAATGGGATCCACCTGTGATTATGACATGTTGGTGGGAGGGGAACATGTGGGGCCCACGTGGGAGAAAATGAATTTGGGGGAAAGGAATCTAGCAAGTGTCCACGGGTGGGAGTAATAATTCAAATAAACATGTGTGGTTTATATATATATATATATATATGTATTATATTCTTGCTTTGTTCCTATTGGTTGGATGGTTGAAAATTTTCATCTGTGAGTTGTAAAAATTCTCATCCGTGATTGCATGACTGTTGCGTCCGTGAGAAAAATCCTTACACAGTGCCTTTCCATTCTCCTATAAATAGAAGCTCATTCCTTCATTATTTCTTACGAATTCACTGAACTCTAGAGAGGGAAACTATAGAGAGAAAGAAGAAAAGTATTATGCTACTTCACTACTCCTATATCCAGTACTCTTCTTTTAAAAGTAAGGGGTATTATTTCTTTTGTATTCATGAAGAGGACTTCTGTTATTCCATTCTTTATTATTCTGTTGGAATAACCTGTATACGCGGGCTACCCTATACTTGGTGAAATTCTTATGTTATTCAATTATTTATCATTCTGTTGGAACATCATGTTTGTGCTTTACGCATGACCTGGTTCCATTATTTATCATTCTGTTGGAACATCATGTCTGTTCGTTTACACATGACACAGATTACATTATTCATTATTCGCATTGGAATAACTTTTATGCGTGCGATCTATCGCATGCACGGTGATTTCTTTTGTTATTCCATTCTTTATTATACTCGGTTGGTTAAAGTTTTGACTTCTATACTCCATGAAATTAGTGGAATATCCTTGATATTTGCGCTTCATCCAGTATCTTTTCATGGAAATATTCTTCTGAGCATTCTTGATTTTTACTCTACAAAGAAGTATCATGTTGACAATTTGGACGTTATTAGTTCCTGGATAAATTAATTCTTGAACTTATTTTATTGAATTTTTATATCATTGTCATCATCCTCATGTTTATATTATGTTGAAAGTCATTTGTGGCATGTAGTGCATAGATGGACTTGGTATGATTATGACCAGGGATTATTCGGTGTAATCATGACCGTAATGTTACAAATGATGTGGAAAAAGTCATCATTGGCCCGTAAGTGCATTGATGGACAGTTGTTGGCATGATCATGACCATTAATGAATACACAAATATTCTTGGCCCGTAATGCATGGATAATTGTTGTCGTGATACTAAAGAATATCCTTGGCCGTAGTGCAGGGGTGATTCGATGATGTGGATTATTTATTTAGCTGAGTCTCAGCGATAAAAGTGATGAAAAACTTTTTAAATCATAAAAGATAGTAGATTTTATTCTCTACTTGACTCTTTTAATGGATTGTTTATTCCGCTGCAGTTAAACTTGATGTTTGTTATATTTTATCAGTTTAACACTGTTGAAGGCTAACGATAATTTATTCTGCATTATCTTAGTCATAATATTTCTTACTGGGCTAGTTGAGCTCACCCCTTTTGCTTTCATTGTTCTCTTTAGGAAATGAGAACGTAGCAGGGACTAGTCGGGGAGCGGAGTGACGGTCCAAAGGATAGCATTAGTAGTCCTCACTATTCTGTGAAATAGTGTATTAATAAATGTATCGAGGACTTATTTTGAGTGTGGATATTGTCTAGATGACAATATTTGTATTAAAACTCACAGCATATATTTTGTCGTATTTTACACGACTGTTGTATAATTAGTTTGTATTTGTATTCAGTACCATGTATTTGGCGACTCAGAATGGGTGATGTATACCTATTTTGGGGGCGTCACAGTTGGTATGACCTACCTGGCTAAGATGTGAGACTAGAACTACGAGGGGAGAGACGGGGAATTCCTTCGCTAGTATGACCTACCTAAGTTTATTTGGTATTTAATTGGTCGGTCAGAGTATAGTGGTAATATGTTACATGTCAATTAACCCTTGTTTTGTGGTAGTATCTGAAAATGACATCCGAGAATGTTGAGAATATTAATGGAGCACATGAGAGTGTTGAGTCACCACAAATCAACACACAGGATAATGTGCATCAGGAAGGCAATAATCCTCAGGTGAACAACAACACCGACCAAATGGCGAACGACGGAATGTTTAGGAGCTTTACGCATTTAATAAACATCGTGCAAGAGAGACTCCTATCCAAAATGCGAGTGTGAAACACTGCAACTCTCGGGATTTATCACCGCTAAACAGATTCAAGGAGCGGGGACCACCAGAGTTTATTGGACAACCAAAACCACTTAAGGCGGAGGCGTGGATAAAGCGTATCACCAAGATATTTGATGTCTTGGGATGCTCCGAGAGCAAAAGGTTCCTTTTGCCACCTTTATGTTGCGAGGAAAGGCGATTACTAGTGGGAATCGGTAAGCGTACTCAACTTTGCCGCTGATGAAGATGTCTTGGGAGAAGTTCCAAGAACTATTAAACGACAAGTACTTTCCCGAAAGTATTCGTCACATGAAAGAGGTAGAGTTCATCAAGTTAGAAGCGAACAATATGACCGTGTCGCGATGACGAAGCTAAGTTTGTCGAGTTGTCCCGGTTTGCGTCTCACTTGGTTGATGATGAGGAAAGAATGACGCGGATGTTTCTAAGAGGTTTGAAACCCGAGATACGTCAATATCTAATTTCTCATAAAGCGTGTTTTGTATTCGGATGTTATAAATAGGGCTCGGTTATTGGAGCGCGATAACGAAATCAACGCAACCAAGAGAAAGCAAATTTGCAAAATGATAATACCGGTGAGTGTAGTCATCGAGCGGTGACAACAAGCATGGAGGAATCAACAGGCGAAATGGTAACCACTTGGTGGTAATCGTGGTCAAAACAATAAGAATGGACATTTCAAGAAGAGAGATTCAACAATGATGGAAAGACGTCGACCAAAGACCCGCTTTTAAGGAAGGAGAACGACCACCTATCATATGCTTCAAATGCGGAGGGAGGGACACATCATCCCAAGCTGCGATGCCATCCAAAGCATGTTATAATTATGGAAGAGAAGGTCACCTAGCCCGATTTTGTCGTTCACCGAAGACAAGTTCAGCTTGGATGGAGGCACCAAAGGCTGTCCCAAAAAAGTCAAAGCCGGTAGTACAAGGGAGAGCGTTTGTAGTGACCTCCCAGAAAGCAAGTAACCCGAACGAGGTCATCGTGGGTAAGCTTATCATAAACTCTAGCAAAGTCTATACCTTATTTGATACCAGTTCTACCCATTCTTTTATTTCTCCTACTTGCGCTCAACGATTAAATTTGACTCCAGAGAAATTAGACTTTAACTTATCTGTGGAAACTCCGTTGGGAGAAACCTTCATTACATCCACTGTTTATAAGTCTTGTTTGGTTCAAATCGGTACCCTCACATTACATGTCGATCTTATTTCATTAAAAATACTTGCATTTGATGTGATTCTAGGGATTATTGGTTAACTACTCATCATGCAAAAATTAATTGTTTTCGTAAGGTTGTTAGCTTTCATATTCCTAACCAACCTATTATGCAAATTCAAGCAACCAAACCATTAAAATCAATCACTGTCATCTCAAGCCATAAAGCTATTCGTTTATTAAAAAACGGATGTCAAGCTTTATTAGCTCATGTCACAGATCTAAACAAAAATACGTCAGTTTTGAATGATATTTCTATTGTTAATAAATTTCCTGACGTATTCCCTCGAAGAACTTCCCCTACTACCCCGAGCATGAAATTGAATTTTGTATCGACCTTGAACCCGGTACAAAACCCATTTCTAAAGCCCCATATCGAACGGCTCCTATTGAACTTCAGGAGTTAAAAACCCAACTATAGGAATTGTTAGACATTGGCTTTATTCGTCCTAGTCTCCTTGGGGTGCTCATGTTCTATTCGTGAAGAAGAAAGATGGGAGTATGCGACTTTGTATTGATTATCGGGAGTTGAATCATGTCACCATCAAAATAGGTACCCATTGCCACGTATTGATGACTGTTTTGACCCGATTCTAAGGAGTCAAATTCTTTTCAAAGATTGATCTTAGCTTACGGATATCACCAATTGAAGATTAGAATCGATGACATTCCAAAGACGGCTTTCAGAACTCGGTACGGGCATTATGAATTCCTAGTCATGTCTTTTGGATTGACTAATGCCCCTGCTGCTTTCATGGATATGATGAACCGAGTATTCAAGGAATATTTGGATCACTTTGTGATCGTCTTTATTGATGACATCCTTATTTATTCCAAAAGCCGTGAAGATCATGAGCAACACTTGAGGCTGATACTCCAAATGCTTCGTGAATATAAGCTTTATGCCAAGTTAAAGAAATGTGAGTTCTGGCTTGAGGAAGTAGCATTCCTTGGGCACGTAGTATCAAGTCATGGAATATCTGTTGACCCAGCAAAGATTGAAGCTATTCAAAACTGGGAGCAACCTAAATCGATGATCAAAATCGTAGCTTTCTCGGCTTAGCTGGTTATTATCGGAGATTCGTGGAAGGATTTTCTTGAATCGCTACTCCACTAACTCAGCTGACTCGAAAAGATACAAAATTCGGTTAGAGCGAGAAATGTGAGAAGAGTTTTCAAGAACTCAAGAGGAGACTCATTTCAGTACCTGTTCTGATAATACCATCTGGCTCGGAGGGATTTGTCAACTACAGTGATGCTTCGGGCAAAGGGTTGGGGATGTGTTCTCATGAAACATGGGAAAGTCATAGCTTATGCCTCACGACAACTCAAGGAATATGAGAGGAATTATCCTACTCATGATCTAGAGTTAGCAGCTGTTGTTTTTGCACTTAAAATTTGGAGGCATTACTTGTATGGGGAGAAAGTGAAGATCTTTACGGATCATAGAAGCCTCAAATATTTCTTCACTCAAAAGGAACTCAACATGCGACGACAACGTTGGCTTGAACTGTTGAAAGATTATGATCATACCATCCTAGAAAAGCGAACGTGGTAGCTGAAGCATTGAGTAGAAGATCATATGCGGGTACGAGTGCGATATTGTCAATGCAAAGGCCCATTTTGTGTGACTTGCAAAGAATGGAGATAGAGTTAAAGACTCCAGGGACCCATGTGATGATGGCGAATATACGAGTAGAACCGACTTTAATTGATAAAGTTAAAGTTGCTCAAGCTTCTGATCCGGGTGATGCGTATGAGGAAGAAAGTGTAAGAAGGTGCTATGCCAGAAGCAAGAATCGATGAAGAAGGAATACTTCGAGTCAACTCCAGACTTTGTGTTCCTAATGACCCTGATTTTAAGTATAAAATCATGATGGAGGCGCACAACACACCGTTTGCAATCCATCCTGGGAGTACCAAAATGTATCGTGATCTTCGTCATACATTTTGGTGGAGCAATATAAAGATAGAGATAGCGCTGTGTATCTCAAGGTGTCTAACTTGTCAACGAGTCAAGTGGACATCAAGTACCAAAAGGTCCATTGCAACCACTTGAAATTCCGAAATGGAAGTGGGAGCACATTACCATGGATTTTATTCTTTGGTCTTCCCAAGGTTTTCAAGGCATAGATGCAATTTGGGTCATTGTTGATAGATTGACCAAGTCTGCTCATTTCTTACCAATACGAGAAATTTATACACTTGAACGTCTTGCTCGTATGTACATAAACAAGATTGTAAGACTGCATGGTATGCCAGTATCCATAGTTTCTGATCGAGACCCAAGATTCACTTCACGATTTTGGGTTAGTTTGCAAAAATCTATGGGCACATACTTACGATTTAGTTCGGCATATCATCCTCAGACGGACGGACAATCAGAAAGGACTATTCAAACTCTTGAAGATTTATTAAGACTCTGTGTCCTTGACTTCAAGGGAAGTTGGGACAAGTTCTTACCGTTGGTGGAGTTTTCCTACAACAATAGCTATCAAGCAAGTATTGGCATGGCTCCATTCGAAGCGTTGTATGGAAGAAAGTGTCGTTCTCCAGTATGCTGGAATGAGGTGGGTGAAGAACCGTTATTGGGACCAAAGTTGGTACGTATGACTACGGAAAAGATTCAAACGATCCGACAACATATAAAAACCTCACAAGATCGACAAAAGAGTTATGCTGATCTTCATCGAAAGGACGTGGAATTGGATATTGGAGATCATGTGTTGTTACATGTTGCTCCATGGAAAGGAGTTACGAGATTTGGAAAGAGAGGAAAGCTCAATCCTCGATTCATTGGCCCATTTTTAATCCTCGATCGAGTAGGAACTGTGGCGTATAGACTCGCTTTACCGCCGAGTATGTCTCGTGTTCATAACGTTTTTCATATATCCATCTTACGTAAATATGTAGAAGACCCGAACCACATTATTGAGTTAGAACCGGACGAAATAGCGAAATATTTAACGTATGAAGTGGTTCCTGTTCAAATCTTGGATAAGAAGGAATATATTCTACGCTCCAAAGTTATACCTCAAGTTAAAGCTTTGTGGAGAAACCACGATGTTGAGGAAATGACCTGGGAGTTAGAATCTGAAATAAAATCAAGGTATCCTTACCTCTTCGACATACCAGGTACGTACCCTAATTTCGAGGGCGAAATTTCATAAGAATGGTGGATTGTAAGACCCCAACTTTTGTGAATAAAGATGATTTTTCTATAAATATCATTTTTGAATATTATGGAATGAATTTGATATAATATTATAGTTGTGGGTATTATTTATAAATTTTGCAAAGTACGTAAGTTGTTATATAATATTTGATTGGTCGGGGAATATTCGTTTTAACAGGGAATATTCGTACGATGACACAATCATTAGCGGACCCCACAACGGAATTATTGTCGGATTGAGAAAATGACAAAAATATTTTATAAAAATAACGACGGAAGTTTTACCGTTAATTGTTGAACTACCCTTAGTAAAAGTAAAGATGTCTGGCGTGGTTGCATAGTAGCACACGGTATTGATTATTGATGCTTACGTGAGAAGTCACTCAGTTTTATTCAATTATTGCTATAGTAATTGTTGCATAGTATCTCACGTTATTTGATTCAATTATTGTCGATATTTTATATATTATTAAATCAATAATTGAGATAACAAAGTTATTAATATTATTATTTGCAATATTAACGATGTCTAGAAGTTACATCAAGAGAGAGGTTTGGTCACCTAATTGCGCGCCAATAGGGAGAAATCCTTATTGGAAAGCCCCCTCTTTCCTAGGAACGATCTGGTCGATTAATATTGTGAATTATAATAATGATGATAAATGTTGTTAAAAATATTGAGAGGATTTTTATGAAGTTGTTGTTGTAAGTTTTGCTTATTATTTGGATTCCCATTTACCCATTTTTAAAATAATCGGTAGAAATTTGTTAGTATAATATAATGGGATCCACCTGTGATTATGACATGTTGGTGAGAGGGGAACATGTGGGGCCCACGTGGGAGAAAATGAATTTGGGGGAAAGGAATCTAGCAAGTGTTCACGGGTGGGAGTAATAATTCAAATAAACATGTGTGGTTTATATGTATATAAATATATATATATATATATATATATATATATATGTGTGTGTGTGTGTGTGTGTGTGTGTGTGTGTGTGTGTGTGTATTATATTCTTGCTTTGTTCCTATTGGTTGGATGGTTGAAAATTTGTATCTGTGAGTTGCAAAAATTCTCATCCGTGATTGCATGACTGTTGCGTCCGTGAGAAAAATCCTTACACGGTGCCTTTCCATTCTCCTATAAATAGAAGCTCATTCCTTCATTATTTATTACGAATTCACTAAAACTCTAGAGAGAGAAACTATAGAGAGAAAGAAGAAAAGTATTATGTTACTTTACTACTTGATCCTATATCCAGTACTCTTCTTTTAAAAGTAAGGGGTATTATTTCTTTTGTATTCATGAAGAGAACTTCTGTGACAACCCAAGAATTTTGAATATTTTTAAAAATTTTATTAATTGATTTAAGGTTCAACATTAGAACCTAGACAGAAAATAAGTGTATGCGTTTGATATTTTTAAGATAGAATTTTGAGGATTTCAAAATTTTGTGAAGGATTTAGGTGAATTATTCAGGATTAAGGAATAAGTGAATATGTTCTGTGTATATATGGTTAAGGGTCAAGGGTTGACCAGATAAATGATATCTTTAACAAACCCTAAGTATATATTAAGAACGTCAACGTTCGGTTAGAAAACCATAGCGAATTACAGGAAACCCTAAAACCGGTTCTGGAAACCCAAATTTCAGTTCCAGGAATCCGAAACCCTAATTCGGAAATTTAAAAACCCTAATATGGGAACTTAAATGATTATTATATTGCTTAAGTGCTATTAATTAATAAATTAATTACGGTAAATCTTAATTAATTAGCAAACCCTAATTTCGGGATTTAAAACCCTAATTTATAATTGGAGAAAACCTAAGTGTTAATTTAAAAGTTTTAATGTTAATTAGAAAACCTTAATCCTAATTTTCAAGATATAAAGTAATTAGAAAACCCTAATCTAATTACGAAAATCTAATTTCTAAATTAGAAAATTATTTTTCTATTTAAAACCCTAATTCGTGGGTTGTAAACCTTAATGACTATTTTGACCCTAATTGCTTAATTAGCAATTTTAATCAGGAATTATTAATTCTAATTAGCAATATTTAAATTATGATTAAAAAATTTTAATATAATTACAAAATCCTAATTATAATTTAGAAATATTAATTTTCTATTTTTAAAACCTAAATTAGAAATTTTAGAAAATTAAATTGTAAGTTAAGGGTTAAATCCTAAACCCTAAAATGGTTCAAACCCTAAACCCTAACCCAAATCCTAAACCCTAAGGGTTTGGCTAATTGTCCAATTTGCCATTAAAATAAAAATCAAAAAGACCATTTTGCCCTTTTTGTATTTTTATAAAGTTGGTGTGTAGGTTTTGACTTTTAGGTGAGTTGCTCACCAAAACCTAGCTCTAGCATGTGCATATATCTCAGCCATCAGCCATTTCACACAACCAAGTTCATTGAATCAATAATTATATAAATTAAAAGGAGAGAGAAAAAGTTACTTGCATTTTCATTTTTTCCAAACACTTCTCTCTCTATATTTCAGGAATGGGGAGTGAGAGAGAGGGATAAGATGACCCATGACCATATCCTAACTTACCAAGAACAGATCCAAGGATCAGAATCAAAGATCAAAGGTTAAAGAGGTATAAACCCTAATTTTCGTAAATCTTGTGCTTTGATGTTAGTTGTTGGTTAGATATGTGTTATAAGGTGCCATTTAGAGATCTGGGTTGTTGGATCATGGATCCATAACATCTAGATGCTCGAATCTAAAGATTTATCAAATCTGGAAAAGTTGGAAAAATTCGTCTGACAACCATATGTCAGACCTCATTGATCTATGTGTGTTAGATGTTTAGTGTGATTTTTGTTTTAGATCTGTTCTATGTCATGTTGTCTTTGATCTGGAACTGGAAACAGGGTCATAGCTTGTCTAGATTGTGATATATATGTGGTCAAAAGGCGTTGACCGAGCACGACTTCTGGAAATCTGGGCAAACCGAGAAACCCAGAAAGTCTGACAGTGATATTGCAGGGCTTTAATCTTGCTACTGACAGGTGATTTGGCCATGTTTGTGTATTGGACTTGTAGTCTGGTATAAGGACTACACGATCAAGCTTTAAGATCACTCATAGCCGTAACCATAAGTTATAAATGTGTGGTCAAACGTAGCTGACCGAACTGCTTGATGAACAATCTGGAAAACCCAGATTTGTTCTTGAATATGTACCTAACAGGTACTTTGACCAGTCATGATTCCTTTTATATGTTGTTGATAGACTAGATTGGTGATATATTTTTGCACCCTGGTATGACTATTACACGATTGAACCTTAATATTATACAAAAGGTGTCCGGAAAACTAAGATTTAAAGCTTCAAAATAGGTGCCTTGACTGTTCTTCATTTTTTGGGTAACCCAGAAACTGAAGAACAGGTCTGACAAGGACTTTGATGGTCAATAACTTGCTATTATGATGCATGATGGCCATGAAACTTGATTGTAGTTGTAGAATTACATGAACTCTATAATCTGGAATCTTTAGCAAGCCAAGAAATCAAGTGTAGCATGGATTAAAGTTTGGTCAAAATAGCAACCTTATAGTCTGACATGAATTTCTGGAAACAGCCAAGAACAACTCAAGAACATCTATAGTGACGGGTCTGTCACTATAGGGCCCTTTAGCGACGGTTTATATTTATTTTAATTTCTGAATTTCTAAAAATTATTTAAAAATAGATAAAAAGGGTTTTTAATTATTAAAAATACAAAATAAATTCCAAAAACTTATTTTAAAGTCCGAAAAATAGTTTTTAATTATTTTGAGTATATTTCATAAATATTTAATATTTTTGGAATATAAATGCTATTTAATTTATTTAATTATAATATTAAATAAATGATTTAAAAATGATTTTAATACATAAAATATAATATTATGGTATAATAAAATATTTTAAGTTATTTTCAAACAACTTTTAGAATTTTGTGATAAATTTCATTAATTAATCAATATTAATAATAATTAGTTTATTTAATAAATATATTAAATAAATTATGGAAAAATAGAATAAATTATTTATAAATCATATAAAAATGATTTAAGGGTTATAAAAATATTTGAAGTTATAAAATATAACTTTTGATATTTTGTCATGAAAATATTAATATTTTAAATATTAATAGCAATTATCGAATAATGAATTTAATTGTTTAAAAATCATATAAAAGTGATTTTAAAGCATTAAAAATACTTTATGATATTATAAATATATTATAATATTATGACATGTATTTCATTAATATTTGATAATAAATGAATATTAATGATAAAAGAATTAAGTGGTATTTATATTATTTAAATACGTTTTTAATGATTGAAAATTCATGATAAATAGTAATAATTATTTAAAAATTATTACGAACTTATGAAAATTATTTTGACTGTTATTAAAATTATCTGAGATAATTGTTAACTGTTAAGTCAGAGTTTAATTGAACTTAAACATGATAAAAGTCCAACTAGACCGTCGGGACGTTAGAATTTTTATCGGATTCAAGTCAGACTGAAATAGTTTGACCTGATACTAAGTCTTATGTGTGTTATAGACTGATAGGGTTATGTGCTATGTGTTTAGGTTATTCTGTATATATATATCATAGTATTATACTGTGATGATATTATTCTAATATTGGAGATCTATATTACTAATATTAGGTCTTCGGATAAAGCGATATAAATTGCATAGCGGTAATCAACGGTTCAGGCAAGTTTGTTTTTACTTAACTCAACTAAGAGTTGTTTCATTCGGATAAGCTTATGGTTAATCATTGCTGGTTGCCATAAATTGTACTCTGTACATATTGTATGTATAAGTCAGGTATGAAAGGCTGATCACCTTCATTACCAGTTGGTTCAGATATATTTGTTCATGTATAATACTTATTTAGTCATAAATTTGTTCTTGCTAGTTCACAATTATATTGTTGAATTATAGCCAGCTTATTATTCAGACTCTTTCAATCATGATATATCGTCAAAGACACAAAGAAGAATCGGTTTTAAGGGAGGAGAATGACCACCGGTCGTATCTTATAAATGTGGAAAAGAGGGACACATCATTGAACTATCCACAACAGCTTCAAGGTATGCTATAATTGTGGAAAGGAAGGACATATCGCTTTCGAGATTATGCAGAGCGAAACCAAGTCCAATGGGGATGGTGACTCAAAAGGTCATCCCGTCGAAAAGTCAAAGTCAATGGCCTATAAGAGCGTTTGTCGTGGTCGTCAACATGCGAGAACCCAAACGAGGTGATCACGGTAAGCTAATCATAAATTCATGCGAAGTTTATACATTACTAGATACCTAAGGTGCTACCCATTCATTTATCTCTCCTACTTGTGCTCAACGCTTAAACTTGACTGGAGAAATTAGACTTTGACCTATCTATGGAAACTCCGTTAGAGAAACTTTCATCACATCCAATCGCTTATAAATCTTGTTTGATCCAAGTTGGCACCATCGCATTACACAATGACCTTATTTCTTTAAAGATACTTGCATTTGATGTGATTTTGGGGATTGATTGATTAACTACTCATCATGCCAAAATTGATTTCTTTCGTAAGGTTGTTAGTTTTCATATTCCTAAGCAACTCCGTTATTCAATTCAAGCAACCAAACCATTGAAGTCAAACACTTTCATATCAAGCCATAAAGTCATTCGCTTATTGAAAAAGCGGATGTCAAGTTTTCTTAGCCCATGTTATGGACTTAAACAAAAATACGTCAGATTTGAATGATATTTCTAGTGTTAGTAAATTTCCTGATGTATTTCCTAAAGAATTTCTTGGCTTATTCCCAAAGTGTGATATTGAATTTTGTATCGACTTTGAACCCAGTACAAAACCCATTTCTAAAATCTCATGGCTCTATTGAACTTCGAGAGTTAAAAATTCAACTATAGAATTTGGTACCGAGCCTTTATCTGGTGACTTCCTTTGTGGAATGCACCGCCGCATTCTCCGTAGGGGCGCCATATTTGTGCTTGGTAATAAATCGATAGGTGTCATTGTGACGTGCTATCCAAGATTGGGATATGAGTCACATTTGAGAGCAACCTAAGTCAGTAATCGAAATACGTAGCTTTCTATGCTTAGCTGGTTATTATCGAAGATTTTGTGGAAAGATTTTCTCAAATCGCTACTCCATTAACGCAGCTGACTCGTAGAGATACAAAATTAAAATGGAGCAAGGAATGTGGGAAGAGCTTGGAAGAACTCAATAGGAGACTCATTTCGGCACATGTTCTGACCATACCATCCTGGAAAAGCGAACGTGGTAGCTGACGTGTTGAGTAAAAGATCGATATCTGATGCGAATGCGATATTGTCAAAGACCCATTTCATATAACTTACAAATGATAGATATAGAGTTAAAGACTCTAGGGACTCACGTGATGATATACAAGTAGAACCGACTTTAATCGATAAAGTACACACGGGAGCTGATGAATATGAAGAAGGAGGTACAAGAAGTTGTTATTCCAAAAGTTAGAATTGGCGATGTGAGGAAAGCTCAAACCTTCGATTTATTATTCCATTTGAAATCCTAGATCGAATAGGAACTGTGGCCTGTAGACTCGTTTTACCACCAAGTATGACGCGTGTTCATAACGTTTTTTACGTATCGATGTTACGTAAATATGTGGACGACCCGAAACATGTTATTGAGTTAGAACCGGACGAGATAGCCGAAGACTTAACGTATGAAGAGGTACCTGTCAAGATTTTGGATAGGAAGGAGCATGTCCTACGTACGAAGGTCATACCACAAGTTAAAGTTTTGTGGAGAAACCATGCTATTGAGGAAATGACCTGGGAGTTGAAAACGGAAATGAAAGCGAGGTATCCTCATCCTTTCAAAACACCAGGTACGTACGTCAATTTCGAGGACGAAATTTCATAAGGAGGGGAGGTTGTAAGACCCCAAATTATTAATAAATGAAATTTAATTTCCTCTATTTATCATTTTGAAATAGTAAGGGTTGATTTGATTAATGTGGTTAGTTGTGGGTAAAATGCGCAAATATTTCAAATAAGCAAGTGGTTATAAAATACTCATTGTTGTCAGAGAATATTCGTTTGGTCGTGGAATATTCTTCTTTGTCGGAATATTCGCATTTACTGCGGCAGCGACCTTGTGTGGGCCCCATAACTGAAAGCAATTGGATGAAGAAAACGACAAGTATAAGTTGTTATAAATAATAAGACACGTTTGTTACCGTTAATCATTGTTGGAATACCCGGTGGTTAAAACACACGATGTCTGGCGTTGTTGAACAAGAGTAGCACCACGGTATTGCACCAATTATTGATTCTTACGTAAGAAGGCACTACTCAATAATTGTTACAAGAATTCTTTGCTCAATATTTTATTTTATTGATTCAATAATTATTATATTGATTTTTTATATTACCGTTATTTCAATAATTGTCACTACACAGTATTTTTCATTATCGGAGCAATAATTCATATTATCTGAATAATATTATTAGATAACATTATTGGCAATGTCTAGAAAGTTCTGTCTAAGGAGAGGTTTGGTCACCTAATTGCGCCAACAAGAAGGAGAAAATCTTTATTGAAATCCCCTTTTCTCGAAAACTACACGGTTGCGATCTTGTGATTCTGTAATATTATTTGTGAATAATTAATTATTGATTTATATGATGAGGAAAATATTGATTTTATGTGGATATAGATGGAGAAAATTTTTAAAGTGACAATTGTTAAAAATTGATATTTTATCTTTTCTGATAAAATAATATTTTATTATATTATTATAATATAATAATGGGGATATTTTTACAATGAATGTGAGATATATGAGTATATGAGGATGAGGAGTATTTTTGTTGCAAAGTTGTTTAAAACATGTTAAACATGTCCGTGGGGCCCATTTCTTGATCGAAATTTGATTATAGCACAGTAAAATCGTCTGCTTATGGATTTCTACAATTTCATTTGGAATTTGGAAAAACTTTCTTCTGCAAAGTTGTAGAGAATTGAATTTCCTATAAAAAAATGTGAGATTCAAATTTTCTGATAAAAGGGCTATTTATTATGAATTATTGAAGTTCCGAGGTTCCGAATAATTGATTTTTGGAAGTTTTAAATAATTATATTAACAAAAACGTTTTTTACATTGTTGGGACTCATTTAACATGTGATTAGGTGGGTGATTTCGGATGCTAAGTAAAAATGTGAGAGAATTTATAATATAAATATTAATATTATATTAAATTTTACGCTTTGGTGTTCTAAGCATTTTCCTATAAATAGGTGCTTAGGTTAGAATTAAAAATCACACCGAAACTAAAGATTTCTCTCTCTTTCTCTCTCTATAATATCGAGCGTATTTGTGAGTATTTTAGTACTTTGAGTATTGCTATACTAAGCAAGTTCTTTCAAAGACTATATCCAAAGATTCCAATCAGTACTATTCTTTCCGAGGTAAGGATGTTATTTTATTCGAAAATGATATTATTTCTTCAATATCATTATGCCGAAATATTGGTTAGAAATTTTTATCAAATTTGGAACTTTTTCATGTCGGGGTTACTATTCATGAGTTATTATTCACGAGTTACTATTCATGAGTTACTATTCACGAGTTACTATTCACGAGTACTATTCATGAAGCGTGATGATGTTTTTTTGTGAAATTTCTATCTTTTGAGGTCGGAGTTACTATTCACGTATACGGCACTATTCACAGAAAAATTAAATTTTCTTTTCTGTGTCCAAGATTGTCTTTTATGATTCCTATCTTTGATTGGATCTATGTTTTGATCTTCATTCTTGAATTTTACTCCAATCTGGTTATTTATGAAGTATTTTTGAACTTGGATTATTTAAAGTACGAATCCTTAATACTTGTTCTTTTGTTTCACTGGATTCATTTTCTTTAAAATATTTTTCATCATCCTCAGTCCTAAATGATGATATAACTGAATATCTTTGGCCCGTAGTGCAAGATGAATGATTTCTTGATGAATATCTTTGGCCCGTAGTGCAAAAGATGAACAGTGTTGAGATGAACATACGACCGATCGATTAATATCTTTGGCCGTAGTGCAAAGATGAACAGTGTTTAGATGAACATGACCAATCGATGAATATCTTTGGCCCAGTAGTGCAAAGATGAATATTTGATTCCGTATATATATTGATTGATGTTACAGGATAAAATATCAACGATGAACTTTTAAATTCATATATAGAAGATAGTAGTTTGCATTCTCTACTTAACTCTTCTAATGAATTATTATTTCACTGCTGAAGATTGATTTAAAACCGGTTGTCTATTGTATTCTATTAGATTTTTCCTGTTGAGGACTAACGATAATTTGTTCTATATTATCTTAGTCATAATGTTCTTTACTGGGCTAGTTGAGCTCACCATTTTCCTTGTTGTTCCATTTTTCTTCTCAGGAGGCGAGAATGTAGCGAGTACTAGTCGGGGTGTAGAATGATGGTTATAGAAGTTGTTCTAGTAGTCCTCACTATTCTGTAAAATAGTGTATTAATAATTGTAATGAGGACATATTTGAGTGTGGATATTGTCTAGATGACAATATTTGTATTTAAACTCACAGTTTTTATGTTGTATTAATAAAGTTGTAGTTGTTTCTGTACCATATATTTGGCGACTCAGAATGGGTGTTGTATACCTATTTTTGGGGCGTCACATGATATCATCGGACGATGAGGTAAGCGATGATGTCATCGAACGATGAGGTAAGCAATAATGTAATATGATCGATGATGTCAGCGATGATGTCATAAATTATGGCGAAAACACTATTTTACCCTTACTCTGCCAAGCCTATAAATAGAAGCTCATTTCTTCATTATTTTTCACCAATTCATTCAAGCTGTAGAGAGAGAAAGTATAGAGAGAATATGAAAGAAAGAAGAAGAGTATTCTGTTACTACACTATTGCAATATCTAAATCTCCTACTAAGGTAAGGGGTATTAATTCTTTCGTATTCATGAAGAGAGTTATTTTCTTTCAATACTCGTAAGGGTTGTTATTACATTATTATTCTGTTGGAATAACCTGTATGTGCGGTCTATCGCATGCCTGGTTAATTCTGTTATTATTACATTCTTTATTATTCTGTTGGAATATCCTGTATGTGCGGATTACGCATGACCTGGTTCCATTCTTTATTATTCTGTTGAAATATCCTGTCTGTGCGGGTTACGCATGACCTGGTTCTATTCTTTATTATTCTGTTGGAATAACCTGTATGTGCGGATTATGCACGCCTGGTGAATTCTTCTGTTATTCCATTCTTTATTATTCTGTTGAAAATGATCTGTCTACGTGGATTACCGTATGGCAGGCAAAAATCCATTTGCGGTTTCATATATTCTATTATACTCAGTTGGTTAAAGTTTTGGCTTCTATACTCCATGAAATTAGTGGAATATCCTTGATATTTGCGCTTCATCTAGTATCTTTTCATGGAAATATTCTTCCGAGCATTCTTGAATTTTACTCCACAAAAACAAAGATCATGTTGACAATTTAGACGTTATTGATTTCTGGATAAATTAAATTATAAATCTTTAAAAATTTATCCTTGAACTTGTTTTATTGAATTCGTATATCATTGTTATCATCCTTATGTTTATAATATGTTGAAAGTCATCTGTGGCATGTAGTGCATAGATGAACTTGGTATGATTATGACCAGGGATTATTCGGTATAATCATGATCGTAATGTTACAAATGATGTGGTAAAAGTCCTCATTGGCCGTAGTGCATTGATGGACAGTTGTTGGCATAATCATGACCATTGATGAATACACGAATATCCTTGGCCCGTAGTGCATGTATAAGTTGTGGTCGTGACACTAATGAATATCCTTGGTCGTAGTGCAGGGATGATGTGGTTTATTTATTAAGCTAAGTCTCAGCAATAAAAGTGATGAAAAACCTTTTAAATCATAGAAGATAGTAGATTTTATTCTCTACTTGACTCTTCTAATGGATTGCTTGTTCCGCTACAGTTAAACTTGATGGTTGTTATATTTTATCGGTTTAACACCGTTGAAGGCTAACGATAAATTATTTTGCATTATCTTAGTCATAATATTTCTTCTTTGGGCTAGTTGAGCTCACCTTTCTTTCACCGTCTCTTCTTGAAATGAGAATATAGGTGGGACGAGTCGGGGAACGGACTGACGGTCCAGATGGTTGTTTTAGTAGTGCTCACTATTCTATAAAATAGTGTGACAATAAATGTAATGAGAACTCCATTGAGTGTGGATATTGTCTAGATGACAATATTCTTATTAAAACTCTCATATTATGTTTTGTCATATTTTACACGACTGTTGTATAATTAAGTTGTATTTGAATTTTGTACCATGTATTTGGCGACTCAAGATGGGTGATGTATACCTATTTTTGGGGGCATCACAACTTCAATCCCAACGCCTTGTTCACCGTCGTCGACACCACCGCCCTCTGCAACGACGGCACCGATGTAACAACCCGATATTTTCTATACAAATAAATTATAAATTTTGCGTATAAATTTTTTTTGTATTTATTAAAATAAATATGGGGAATATGTGCCAAGATAATGTGTATATGTATTTATGTGATATACTTATTACATGAATGATTTTAAATAATTTTATTTTAGAATTATTGATTGTTATAAACTATATTATTATAATAATTAATTTAATAGTAGAAATGTTTTTATTAATTACTTTCCATGAAAATATAATTATATATTATTTATATAATATATGAAATGATTCTTTTAGAATTATTATAATAATTATTTTATTATAGGAATCTTTATACATTATTAAGTTAATTATTTTAACTTAATTAATAATGTTAAGTATGATAGATAAATCAAATATGGAATCCAAACCCTAATTTTGGATTTTGATCAAGGAATGAGAACAATAATATAATATTATTTATATTTTGATTTTTCAGTGATATAATTATATATTGTATGTATATGGATTGACAATGATTGGTCAATTATGGTGTTATGTGACAAACCCTTGTATTACTGTGTGAAACCCTAATTACAAATTTTAGGAACTAATTTTATTTTATTTTAAACCCTAAATGAAAGCTTCGTAACCTAATTTTACATTAGGTGAGACAATTAAATAACCTAAGGGTTATGGTAATAAGGAAGGGTTAGTATTTAATATGTATACTAACTTAAGTGGATAATCTTGTTATTTCAAGTGACTAATAATTTTAAACCTATTTCTAGTCAACCTAATTAGGTTATGAGCTAAAGTCACATGTATAAGAAATTAAATTTCATAAGATTGGAAATGGAAACCCTAAATAAACAATTTGGATAACATATATTAAAACTATTAGACTATGTTTATTACATGGCCCAAAACAATTAAGGAGGAAACCCAAATGAAATAAAATGTAAACTAATACTTAGTCCACTTGATTAAGGGTATTGTAGACATTTGATTAATTAAAATTGGGCATTAAAAATAAAAGCAAATTGGGAGTTAAAATGGGGCTAGAGGGACTGGCCAAATTAGGCTTTTTATGGCAAGATGATTAAGCTAAACAATGTCCATTAGTAGTAACTCTTACACAAAAGGACATGGTTGTCAAGCTCCCATTGGTTGCCACTTTATTAAGCATCCTTAATCATGATTAGACTAATTAAAGTGATAAGGCAAAGCTTTTATCCATGATTTAAAGAAAGTATGGGGGATAATAACTAGATACACTAAGTGTATCTATATTTTTTGTAAGTATCATTTTACTTCATTTTTTCATTTCATTTCATTTCTTCTCTCATTCTTCCTCTTATAATTTTCTCCCAAGCTAGCAACTTCAAGAGAGAGAAAAGGGAGAGAGGTTCGCCATATATATATATATATATATATATATATATATATATATATAGAGAGAGAGAGAGAGAGAGAGAGAGGAGTGCTAATTTGTTCATGCATCCTAAGTTAATCTCTTACTTTGGTAAATCAAGGAAGGTTGCCATTAAATAAAGGTATAACATAACCTTCATCTTCTTCTTCTACTTTGTATTATAGCTTGAGTTTTGTTGGGGTTATAAACAAATAATCAAGATACCCTAGTCCTACATATCATCATGTATGGAACTAAGTATCTTGAGTGTTAGATCAAAGGCTTAGAGGAAGAATATGAGCATATGTTCTCCAAGGGTGAAAACTCTTGTTTTCTTCCACTAAATCTTGTATAACTCAAGTTTTACAACTTGGATTTGTGATCCGTCGAAAGGGGGGTGCTAGATACATGAGTTATCTAGTAAACTCAAGTGATAGAACACAAATCTAGCAAGTTTTGAATCCTTTGGGGCTGATTTCTCCAAAACAACCCACTTGGAATGTTAAGGGTTCAAAACCCTAAAATAGCTTCTATCCCGTTTTTCTTGGGACTGTTTTGAACAGTTTTATGTCTCTTAAAAATCTGGGAAAATTCACAGAGGTACCTTGAGAAGTTATCTACATGTAGGAAAAAGAACGGACACGTTTCAAGATATAGATTGTGCGGAATGACTATTTCCGTAAAGGACTCCTAAAACTTTACCTTCGAATATCTCACTGTGTATACACTGGAAAATTCCGAAATTTTTACAGTAGGTTCATATATCTTAGGAGAGCATACCCTGAAAATTTAAGAAATGTCTGAGCAAAACTCAATTTATTAAAAATAAAGCAAGTTTCGAGTGTTTTGGGAACTTTAAAAATAGTAGATCATTTTCTAAAATTCTAGAAAAATTTGGGGATCCTTGTGGGTTCATATTCTGTCAAAATACAGAAGATGAGAATTTTTGGAATCAGTTTGGTATTTTTCCTAAAAATAATTAAGTTATAAATAAAAAAAAATAAATAGTTAAGTGATGTCTTAAATAAGAAAATTGTGATTTTAATGCTTGAATACTCCTAATATATAATATTATGACTATTTTAGGGCATTTTGGTAATTTATAATAAGAAATATTATTTATGACCTTTTATGGATATTAAATAAAAGGATTTATAAAGGGTGAACAATTAAAATAAATTGTTTATTGATCTAATAAATTATTAAAATGTTATTATGATATTAATAATATTAGAATATGATATTGTTAAGTAAATAAAAATATTAAGATTAAAACTTTATTAAAATATTATTAATTGGTTAATCATATTTGATTTAAAATATTAATAAATGATTAAAGTATTATTAAATGATTAATAATATTAGATTAAAATATTAGTCTTAGATTAAAATATTATTAAAAAATTAATAATATTAAATTAAAGTATTCTTGGATGATTAAAATATTATTAAGTAAATAATAATATTCGAGATTAAATAAAATATTATTAAAATATAATAACATTAGTAAATGAATAAAATATTATTAAATGATCAATAATATTAGTAAATAAATAAAATATTAATACTATTGGTAAATGAATAAAAGTATTATAAGTAAGATATTATTAAAGTAATACTATTAATGCATGATTAAAATATTATTAAGATGATTAATAATATTAGTAAAGTATTAAAATATTATGAAGATGTTAATAATATTAGTAAGCGAATAAAAGTATTATTAGCGAACTAATAATACTAAGAGGTGAATTAAATAATATCAAGATTAATAATATTAGTAAATGAATAAAATATTAATACTATTGGTAAATAAATAAAAGTATTATTAATAGTTTAATAATAATTAAATGATAATAGAATTATTTGATATTTAAATTATTTAATAATGATTTCGGTGTTTGAACATTCATGATAAATTAATAAATATTTATTAAGTCATTTAAAATAATATGACTGATACTTACGGATATTGAACGTTGGAATAGAGTCTTAGACTCGATAATTACCCGATAAAGCTGTCGGTACACCGATATATTTCAGAAATTGATCTGGACTTAGATATTTTGACTGTATTTATGCTTGTTTGTGATGCAATGACTGTTGAACATGTGTGATAATGTGATTAGATTATGTGCTAACTGTGAAATGCAGTACTATATGTTATAGTATATTGTTCTAATCGAACGAATGATCTGATTAATGATAGGTCGTGATATAAATGATTAAACTAAGTTGCGTATTGTAAGCAGCGCATCAGGCAAGTATCCTACCTTTGCATTTTCTTTATGCAATGGACATGAGTAAGAATGTTTCGTAATTATATTATTACTTTATGCATTATTATTAACCCTATATTATAAACGCTCATTGATTATCAACATGTTAGTATATGGTAATTCGGATATATATATTACATTGGTTAATTTCTATAAATGGTTATACAAGTGTCCCCACTTGGATAATCATTGCATTTAATCACATGTTAATACACCTTTGTTAATTACCCGTATATAAATATATTTGAATTATAGATTATTGTTGAACAAGATAAAACCTTATTATTATCCAACCGAATTACTTTGGTTTGGAACCCCGATAAGTATTAACATCCCTTACACCTGAAAATCTTTTATGCTACCAAGTGACATGAGTGAACGATCCTATCGTTTTGCATGCAAGATGTTGATCAATACAGGTACAAATGGGTCGATCACCCCTCGTGCTCAGTAAGTTATGACGGTTTCATGAGATGAAGTTCTGCTTTAACCTTTTCAAAATGAAAACAATGTTCATAGATGTCTCCTTAACCCTATTTATAGTCGAGACGTAGTTTCAAAAATTTGAAAGAGGGTTATTATGTTATTATTATCGGTTCGTATTACTTCACAACCATTGATTTGTTGTAGAAGGGTAGTATAAAGAAAATATTTAAATTCTTTCAAATTTATATATATATATATATATATATATATATATATATATATATATATATTGTTATTACTTGTTGAGCACTCAAATGCTCAACCTTGCTTAATTTAAATATTTTCAGCTAAGTGTGAACAATCTGAAGGCTCTGCTAGGAACAAGGGAAAGGGAAAGGTTGCTGAATAATTTCAATGTTATCCTATGTAATAGTTTAATATTATTAAAACAACGTTATATATTTAATATCATGTGTTGTAAGGAATGATTAAAGGTTACGTACTTGGGAGCTAGACTTTGATAGTTATGTAATAAAGTTTAATATTTATATTATTGTTATTATTATTAGTATTATTCCGCTCATAGAAATGGTATCGTGAAGCACTGAATTCGGGTTTCAAGTACCTGAATTTGGGGGCTTTACAGCCGACGACATGGACGGCTGCCTCTCCATGGTCCTCTACTCCTCTCAGAAGAAGAAACATAAGTCAACGGCCTGAGAGTTGAGAGATCTGAGAGACTGGAGTTCGAGATTTTAAGAGATCTGAGAGTTTGAATTTAGCTAGTGGGCTGAGTGCTAGTGTGCTAATGCTGAGTCAAGACTCAAGTCAAGAGTCAAGATTAGAGGAGTCAGTCAAGAGTCATATACAGATATACTCATATTAGTAAAGTAGAACTTGTTCAGTTATTTGGTTTAACCGAATAACCCAAAAATGATACCCGTACAAACTAACCAAAAATCGTAATAATTTCGGATATAACCGAAATATTAAAAATAACCGAATTTTCAGAAATTTTTGGTTAAATTATTTCGGTTCGATAATTCGGTTATACCCATTTTTTGCTCAGTCCTAGTGATGGACATTTATAGCTGCAGCCAGCTTGTAAATTATTCACGGTGTCTGAATTTCCTTAGATGGCTCTCATGAGTTCAACACTGCTATGTACCTTATTTTCTCGAAGATGCTTCGTATCTCTAAAAATAAAAGCAATCAAGCCGAACACATAATAAAATGGAAGTATCAAAGGCCTCAATTACTATTGAGCACAAGGGTTTGAAAAACCTATTTTACAAAACATCACTGCCATATCTAGTTAAAAATGAACTTTTATACAAACGCCAAACCCTTTGTATATAGGTGCAAATGAGGTATAACACTACTTCCAAACAACTACACATAGACCTACACATACACACACATAAACATATAAAAGTTTAAATTATAAAGTGACGGTAACCGTGTTATCACGGAAGTCGGGGGAAGCATAGGTATTCTAAATCTACTAGCTATGCTAGACTTTCGAAATTTATTGACTTCGTGCTGATGTTTACACTTCTATTTTCTTGAAAAACATTGGATCAAATGATGAAACCAATGAGTTTTAAAAATAATATTGTTACTCATATGTCTATGCTAATTGCTTCGGCTAGATAAAAATGATTTAAAATATATCAAAATGTATTTTTATATCATCAATGTATCATGGAACCTCAAAAGTAGATGATAAAATGATGGAGTCATCAATGCAAAGATTACTTAGTGTTAGAGGTGATCTAAGGATCGTCAAATTTCACTATGGTATGATGCAAAGATGATAAAATCACCAAATGACGGAATCATCAACTGACTATAAATACAGTGCGGTATCATGACGTCATAAAAATATTTTGAGATTTCTTTAAGATATGAGAATATATATATGTATATGTATATTTCGATTGATGTCCGAATTGTTGTAGAAGTCTATGTTATTTGATTCAGCTAGACGAATATTGAAAGATGTTCATGAAATTCAAGTGTTTCTTGAAAAGTTATGCCAAACCAAATTATTTTGGAGCGGATTCAGATGTTGAAAAGCTGAGATGAGCAACCCTTTTATAGGGGATTACACGGAGGCGTTGAGATGTTTGTGCACAATACATTGTACGAAGGGCTGATCACCCTAAGTGCAGGGGGGGTCCCTATAGTCTTATGACTGTTAAAGTTTAAGTTGAAAGATTACTTATAACTATGGACATACGCATAGCGTTTAAATGTTTGTGTACAATACATCGTACGAAGGGCTTAACACCCTAAGTACGGGGGTCCTTATAGTCTTATAACTGTTAAAGTTGAAGTTGAAAGATTACTTGCAACTGTGGACATAGTTCATGGTCTTATGACCCTCAGCATGATTTGGAATCTTTTAAATTTCTGTTATTCATTTCGCTTCCCAATTATTGAGCAATTGTGGAAGATTCTTGCTATTGTAAAAGGTGAATATGGTAAGGATGATATTCCTTAGAAAAAAGTGAGTCGTAGAATGCGACACTGAATGATGAATATATTGAACAAGTGAGAAAAGAATTTATTTTTTTTAAATGAGAAGGAGATGAGTTATCAAAGAATAATATAAAACTTTTAATAGAAAAGTTTAATAATTGTAGAAAGATCTTTGTGGAAAGAAGTGGTTTTAGAACCCAATGAATGAATAAAGTATTAACATAAAATCTATTTTTATAGATTGAATGAATGAAGATTAATAAATAAAAATTTCAAGGACAAATTCTTAGAAGAATGGGTGAATGTAATATCCCGAGTGTTTATGATAACGATCCTTAGAAAAGGAAATGAATGTGTTAAAGAATATATAATACTCAAAATATAATTGAGTTCAAGTGAAAGTTATGAAATAAAACTTACAAGATTTTATTATCAAGAATGTTGGGGGTAGGAAATATAAAACCTATATTAAGGTAAACTGTTGAAGTTATTCAACGAAGAGATTTGGTAAGAAACCTGAGGAAGGTAAGGTTTCGGTGATTCCGAGGACTGAATCCTTATAAGGTGGGAAGAATGTAACAATCCGTAATTTTATTTATAATTTCAAATATTTATTGAATTAAATAAATATTTTAATTGATGTGTTTGTTGTTTAGTAGATATTTGTTGGATTATTTATTAGTAAGTAAATAATTCGTGAGTTATAGAAATTAACTTAATTAAGATAAAGAGTGATGAATTAAATTTATGAGATAATACTCTAATTTAACTCAATAACTAAATTAGAGAGTTATTAAGGATTATATGGTTTGTTATAATGTTATTTTAATTTGATTTTTGTAATCAAAGTGATGTGTTAATTTATTAAATAAAATTATAATTATAATGAAAATTATAATTTTATTATATTTGTTTATGTGGTAAATGGATTTAATAAATTGTTATTAGATTTAATTTAATTTGAGTATGGGTGTAAGACCCCGAAATTTTTTTAAATAAAAAGGAATTTCCTTTATTTATTATTTTGAAATAGTAAGGGTGGATTTGATTAATGTGGTTAGTTATGGGTAAAATGCGCAAATATTTTAAATAAGCAAGTGGTGATATAATATTCATTATTCTCGGGGAATATTCGTTTGGTCGTGGAATATTCAGATCGCTTCAGAATATTCATTCGACTACGTAACCATGTGTGGGCCCCATAACTAAAAAGCGATTGGAGGAAGAAACGACAAGAATAAGTTGTTTATAAATAATCTATTGCAGTTGTTACCGCTATTACCGTTGGAATACCCAAAGGTTAAAACACACTAATACGCGTTGTTGAACAAGAAGACACTAGTATTGCACCAATTATTGATTCTTACGCCGTAAGACACTACTCAATAATGGTTACGAAAATTACTGCTCAAGATTTTATTGATTCAATAATCGTCGCATTGATATTTTATATTCTTTGTTGTTTCAATAATTGTCATTACACAAGATTTTTCATTATCGGCTAATAATTCATATTATCTGAATAATATTATTAGATAACATTATTGGCAATGTCTAGAAAGTTCTGTCTAAGGAGAGGTTTGGTCACCTAATTGCGCGCCAGTAAGGAGAAATCTTTATTGAAAAGCCCCCTCTTTCCTGGGAACTGCCTGGTTGTCAATATTGTGATTCTGTAATATTATTTGTGAATAATTAATTATTGATTCATATGATGAGGAAAATATTGATTTTATGTGGATATAGATGGAGAAAATTTTTAATGTGACAATTGTTGAAAATTGAAATTTTATCTTTTTCTGATGAAATAATTCATTTAAATATATATATATATATATATATTATTATATTTTAATAATATAATAATGGTGATATTTTTACAACGAATGTGGGATATATGAGTATACGAGGAGGAAGAGTATTTGTGTTGCAATAAATGTTTAAAACATGTAAAACATGTCGGTGGACCCCATTTATTGACTGAAATTTGATTATAAACAGAAAATCGCCTGCTTTGTGGATTTCAGCCAATTTCTGTTTGGAATTTGGAAAAACTTTCTTCTTCAAAGTTGTAGAAAATTGAATTTCCTATAAAAACTCGCGAGATTTGAATTTTCTGATAAAATGGCTATTTATTATGAATTACTGAAGTTTCGAAGCTCCAAAATAATTGATTTTTGGAAGTTTAAAATATTTTTAATTACAAAAATGTTTTTTCATTTTTGAAAGTCATTTAACATGTGTGGCTGAAGTTTGGACCAGATTTGTGTGCGTAGAGAATTTTGATTATATATATTATTATTATATTAAATTTTCTGCTTTGGTGTTCTAAGCAATTTCCTATAAATAGGGTGCTTAGGTTAGAATTGAAAATCACACCAGAAACTGAAGTTTTCTCTCTCTATATTATCGAGCGTATTCTTGTGAGTATTTTGAGTATACTTTGAGTATTGCTATACGGTGCAAGTTCAAGTCATAGCCTATATCCAAAGATTCCAGCTTAAAGTAATGTCTTTTCGAGGTAAGGGATATTATTTTTTTAAAAATGATATTATTTCTTCAATATCATTATGCCAAAATATTGGTTGAAATTTTTTATCAAATTTGAAACTTTTTCATGTCGGGGTTACTATTCATGAGTTACTATTCATGAGTTACTATTCATGAGTACTATTCACGAAGCGTGAAGATGTTTTTTTGTGAAATTTCATTCTTTTGGTGTCCGAAGTTATCGCTCACGTGATATATAATGGCACTATTCACGATATCGACACTATTCCCGAATACTCGGACTATTCATCGAAAAATGAAATTTCTTCTTTTTGTCCAAAATATATATTCGGATACTAGCTTTGATTGTATCCATGTTTTGATCATTCTCAATTTTACACCACTATGATTATTTTTGAGGTATTTTTGGACGTGGATAAAACAAAGTATGAATCCTTAATCCTTAATCTTTGTCATTTTGTTTCACCGGATTCGCTTTCTTTAAAAATATTTTTCATCATCCTCGCCTTAAATGATGATAATATTGAATATCTTTGGCCAGTAGTGCAAAGATGAATGATTTCGATGAATATCTTTTTTTCGTAGAAGGCAAAGATGAACAGTGTTTAGATGAACATGACCAATCGGTGAATGTCCTCGGCCTCAGTAGTGCAAGGATGAATATTTGATCCCGTATATATATTGATTGATGTTACAGGGATAAAAAAATAGATTTATGAACTTTAAAATTCATACATAGAAAATAGTAGTTTGCATTCTCTACTTAACTCTTCTAATGAATTATTATTTCCGCAGCGAATATTGATTTAAAACTTGTTGTCTATTGTATTCTATTAGATTTTTCCCTGATGAAGACTAACGATAATTTTGTTGTATATTATCTTAGTCATAATATTCTTTACTGGGCTAGTTGAGCTCACCCTTTTCCTTTTTGTTCCATTTTTCTTCTCATGAGACGAGAATGTAGCGATTACTAGTTAAATTATGGAATGAAGGTTCTAGAGAGAGTTGTTTAGTAGTCTTCACCATTTTGTAAAATAATGTATCAATAATTATGATGGGGATTTATTTGCGTGTGGATATTGTCTAGATGGCAATATCTGTATTTAAACTCACAGTTTATATGTTGTAATAATAAAGTTGTAATTATTTCTGTACCATGTATTTGGCGACTCAGAATGGGTTGGATGGAATGGACCTATTTTGGGGGCGTCACAATGGGAATTTATTTAAATAAAGTATGACAATAAATATGACTTATGAAAATAGATTAAAAGAGTTTTAATTTGGTTTTACCAAACAAAGCCTTAGAGATTTTGAAATTTTAATTTTAATCTTGTTTTGCCAAATAAGGCTTAAGGAATGATTAAGTCATTATTTTAATAGGTTTTGCCAATTAAGGCCTTATGGCTTTTAAGTTTAAAATAAAAAAAAACTGATAAGTATTTAGTAGCCTTATTATATTATACGTCAGTTTTATTTTTATGTTAGCGTCTGTTTTAGTTTACGTGGAAAAGAGTTTGGCCTAAGCCTAAGAAGAAGAGAGAAGAGAGAGTTACAAAGAAGTTTGAGAGAGACATATTCTCTGAGAAATTGAAAAGGAGGTTATTATGAGAATCAAAGAAGGGAGAGGAAGGATAATCAAGCCATTCTCATCATCTAATTAAACTTAAGGAGAAATTAAAAGGTAATATTATAGCCCTAGCTTTTAGTTATGTTTTATCAAAGCTTTTTCTCTTTAATTGGTTATGGTGCATGATTTGAGTAAAGAATTGGTTTATAAAGATTATTGGGTGTGTATAATCTATTAACCATCATATATGATTGATACTTGTTTGTCAAATTCGTGAGAATTGGGATTGTTGGAAGAAATTATAAAAAACATTGTTTATATTTATATGTTATGGCTTAGAAAGTACAAAATTTCATGATCAATACTTGCTATAATCTGCAATTTGATAATAGATGTTGTTAGTACGTTGAAAAACGAAAAACAACGAAAGTTAAACCAACCAATTTGGTTGAGAAACGAATTCGTAGTGAATGAATTCGCTAAATTTGTCAAACATGAACAATTAGTATGAACATGAGTTGTAAATCCATATTTGGGTTAGTTAATATTTATGTTAGTTGATGGGTAATTGGTATGTTGTAGCTTTATGAGTTACGAACCCATAGAATCGAAAATGGACTGATTTGGATGAGTATAACTCATATTATGATCATCGGAAGGAGAGGAGGTCTCAGAAAATCGCTGGTGCGTAACTCAAGGGCCATTCTCGCTTCTCGAGCGCAAGCAATAATGGCAGTCTTCGATGTTGGGTAGACTGTTTTGACCTGATGTAGTAAATTAGGCATAACGTTTTCATACGAACTCCGATTGAGGTGATTCAAGATGATCCGGAACGAGGAAGAATATACCTACAACTTGTATTCTTTAAGTTTTTAAATTTGAGGTCTGAAACAGGGGTCAAAATGGTCATCTTTAGGACTGTTGTGTTTTTGGAGGCAATCGGAGGGCGTCGGGCATGCACGTATGCAAGTGTAGTGCTCTTGACGATAAAAGATGTTGTTCTAAGATATAAAACATGAATTTTATGAAGTATAATGATGCTTAATATTAATAAATGATATATTAGGTAAGTTGAATACGCATACTAAGCACACACAAGAGAGACAAATTGGGCGTGTGACAAATAAATGTCGAAACGCCGTGATAAGTGTTAATGAACATAAAAAGTGTTTTAAATCAAATGAAATGAATATTATAAGATATTGAATAGGTTTAATATAAAATTAATAAGTATTCATAGCAAGACTTAAACACTTGAATAAACTTCCAATGTGAAATACAGTGAGATATAAGTTGAAAGTTAACTCAATAAAATTGAACATTGTGTATATACAATAGGAAGGGTTATGAGATGTAGAGTAAAGTTTACATTACAACTACTATGCATTGCTATGTGACTAATAGTTGATATGCATGATTATATAATTGTGTAGGGCACGTGAAGTGCAGATAACTGTAAGCTGGTAAACGTTTATTGGTAAACAACGATCAAGGCAAGTCTTTAGTTCCTATTTGCTATGTGAATTGGTGATTAACTATTTTAAATCATTATTGCAAAGAGCATGATCTGTTATATATATGTTGAATGTATGAAATGTTAAAGTCAACTTATAACTACGTTGATTGAGTAAAGCATGCTGATTGAGTAAGGAACTCAATCTTTATACTTGATTATATGAACTGTAACATGTATGCTATGTTTGTCTAATGTTTATGAGATATATGTTGAGCATGTTATTATGTGTTACGTGATGCATGAAAACTGTTAGATTTTGCTGGGCTGTCGAGCTCAACCTTGCAAATAACCATTTTTGCAGGTTAAGGATTGAAGGTAACACTATGTGCTACTTGAATTACGTGGATCAAAAATAATACACGGAGATTAATATTTTAGTTAAAGTTGTTATTTCTTTCTACCATGATTAAGATTCATGAGATGTACTCAATGTTTTATGGTGTATACTTTATGTTGAGTTGTAAAGTTAAAGTTTGAGTTGGCCAATGTATAAAGGATATCAATTTGTTATGTAAGTATATATATACATTAACTCCGATAAAGTGAATCATGGATTATATATGATTCAAAGACAGGTAGATGATAAAGGTTTTGATTCAGGGAATTGAAGTAAAAAGTTAGAAAAAATTAAATTATTCTGTATTTTATTAAGTTTAACATCGAATAATGATGTAAAATCAGAAGTAAGACGTGTTATTAACGACCGAAGTCGATAATTGAATTGTATAAATTTTGGGGTCGTTACAAGGTCTTTGTGCAAACCTTTTCTCGGTTGAGTTGGTCCAACCATTTAAAAATAACCAACTGGCGACTCTTACAGTCAAATCGTCGACATATACATGTCGGAAATTTTCAAACTTATTTTTTCAAACAAATCTCACCTAACATGAGAACACCAAAACACAAGAACAGAAAGGGACAAATAAAAATCTCGACGTCAATAGGTGGCGACTCTGTTGGGGACTCCAGTAAGAGGGCTTAAGCCACTGTCAAAGCTTTTCAAAACTGTTATCTATTTATGTGTGAATGTTGCATTTACATTTGAATGAATGTGTATTAATGCTTTATTTACTGCACTTAGTGCTTCGCAAAATATCTGCCTGTGATATTAGTGTTTCACACATGTAATCATTTCCTTACGGTGAGACGATGTATGTGAATATTGTTGTTTGATCCCTCCATTATAAGGCTATCTCGTCGTTGTTTGATTAGTGGAATCGTTGGGAGACTAATTCCACAAGGCTCGGGAAAGCCACCACCCAAATTCGCTCTAGTTGAAAGATCGGATTAACTTCCCATCAAGTAAATTGCGATGATCTGGGGACCTTCATGCCAAAAAGTCGTGTAGCCTAAGATAGGTCAGCCTCTTATAAACCAAACGCAGAGAAAAGTCTCTTCATACTTTCCCATTTTAAATTACTTGTAATTTCATTTCCATGTCAATCTCAATGTAATGGAAAATATAAAGGAATATGTGAACATGCATTCCCTTTTCATATAAAGACTTGTCATGTTATCCTGTCATCAAAATGACTGACATCCATTTTTCAGGATAATACTCCTAAAAAATGGACACATTATATAGCATGTAACATTTTCACGTTTCCCCCAGACTAAACTACATAAGTCTTTTTGTTGGGAAACTATTGGTCCTGTTACCCGTTCAAAGTCCAAGAAGGAAATAAGCCTACAGCCAAACATGGCTACATCTGGCCAGCCTAATCCTACTCCTGTCTCTTGCGAGGAGTTCGAAGGATTAAGTGAAGGGTTTTGACACAGAAATGCACAGCAGAAATAGAACAATTCCAAGCAATTTCAAAACCCTAAACAGGATCCATGCGAAATATAATTAATTCAGTGGTTAGAAAATTATACCGATTATGAAGCAAGAATTGATGCGGTCAAATCTCCAACGCAATCCAAACGAACTGTGTATCTACGGTATCCACACGAACGCTCCGCGAATCGTCCTACGACGATCTGCAGAAGAAGGAACCGCGGTACTAGCCACCAAGGATGAGAATTTTCGAAATTGTTTTCTCTAGTCTCTCTCTAAGAGCGGCTAGGTTTTTGTATTTTGACGTAATCCCTAAAATGACTAATATATATCATATATATAGCAGTTAGGAGGAATTAATCAAAACCTAATTGTGACACCCCCAAAATAGGTATACATCATCCATCTTGAGTCGCCAAATACATGATACAAAATTTAAATACAACTTAATAATACAACTATCGTGTAAAATACGACAAAACATAAAGTGAGAGTTTTAATACGAATATTGTCTTCTAGATAGTATTCAACTCAAATGGAGTCCTCAATACATTTATTATCACACTATTTCATAGAATAGTGAGGACTACTAATGCTATCATCTGGACCGTCACTCCGTTCCCCGACTAGTCCCAGCTACGTTCTCATTTCCTGAAGAGAACAATGAAAGCAAAAGGGTGAGCTCAACTAGCCCAATAAGAAATATTATGACTAAGATAATGTAGAATAATTTATCGTTAGCCTTCAATAGTGTTAAACTGATAAAATATAACAAACATTAAGTTTAACTACAGCGGAACAAGCAATCCATTAGAAGAGTCAAGTAGAGCATAAAATCTACTATCTTCTATGATTTAAAAGATTTTTCATCACTTTTATCGCTGAGACTCGGCTTAATAAATAATCCACATCATCAAATCACCCCTGCACTACGGCCAAGGATATTCTTTAGTATCACGACCACAAATTATCCATGCACTACGGACCAAGGATATTCGTGTATTCATCAATGGTCATGATTATACCGAATAATCCTTGGTCATAATCATACCAAAAACTGTCCATCAATGAACTACAGGCCAATGAGGACTTTTACCGCATCATTCGTTACATTACGGTCATGATTATATCGAATAATTCCTGGTCATAATCATACCAAGTCCATCTATGCACGTAAGCCAAAGATGACTTTCATCACAATATAAGCATGAGGATGTTGACCATGACATAACAATTCAATAAAACAAGTTCAAGGATAAATTTTAAAGATTTATAATTTAATTTATCTAGAATTCAATAACGTTTAAATTGTCAATATGATACTGCTTTGTGGAGTAAAATTCAAGAATAATATTCATGTACCAAAAATAATTTGGATAGAAAAGAAATGTATTTTTCGGGTAAATAGTACCCCGTGAATAGTACCCTGTGACATCAGCGCAGCTGCGCTGGTGCACAGGCAGAAACACCATGCAGCTTTAACAGTGTTCTGTTTTTAGCCCAACTATCACGAATTTCACCCACAAAACAGTAAAATAGACATAGACAATTGATATAGGACTAACACAAACATGATTCCTCACATATTCAACCACTTAGAACAATTAAACAACAACTTTAACTAATTTAAATCCTTAAATTTCATGTTTTCATACGAAAACTCCATTTTTGACCTCCTTCACAAAAATGCACACCGTGATCAATATTCTACACCAAATTAATTCATTCAAACTACGTTCTCTTCGTTTCTTACCGAATTAACATATTCAAGACTCAATTTACAGATTAATATACGAATTAACCACCAAATTTTGTACTTTCACAAGCCATATATAAAAATATATATGTAATTACTTTTCTTCCTTCTTAAACGTAATTAACATACAAATTCTTGTTTAAATACAAACTCTAACATCACAAATTAATACATATAATCATCAGAAACAAGTTGTATATCAATAGTTCCAGAAAACTGGATTCACAGAGTTTGAAAATTCATGTCGTAATATAAATATATATATATATATATATATATATAATATTAAGATATTAAGGTTATGAATAATATCTTCTTTTGCTAGAAAACTCCTTGATAACCACTGAAATCTCTCACAAGTCTCTCTCAAACTCTCTCAATTCTCTCTCAACTTCTCTGTATTTTCTTCCTCAGTTTAGCAAATAACTCAAATGCGTAAACAAAACTGATAACCAAGTATGCGTAAAATAAAAGAAACTGATATGGCCATAATACGCATACTAAATAATATCAGTTACAAAATATAAAAGTATAGGTTATAAATATATTTTATTTATTATTTGATAATTTGATTTATTTTATTTATTATAATAAAATTCAAAAGTCATAAGGCTTTGTTTGGCAAAACTCTTTAAAATAAAGACTTAATATTTTAAGCTTTGTTTGGATAAACCCATTTAAAACTACTTTAATTTTATTTTAATAAACCATTTACACTATAGTTTATAATCTCATATTTATACCTCCATATCCAACATTAGTTAAATAACCAATTACAACATACTAAACAAATTTTCCACTTATCACAAATTATAATCTCATTATAATTTTATTTAATAACTTCACATACCATTTTAATTATTAAATTAAAACATAGCATTCCATCTATAATTATTAAATTAAATTAAATTAGAATATCATCTAATAAATTTAATTCACAAATATTTACTAACAACAACCACATCAATAAAATATTTATTTAATTTAATAAATATTTTAAATTATAAATAATAAAATCTTGGATTGTTACGGTGATGACCTTCATAGATATTCAAGAAGCTCCATTTTATGAGAGGGTCCTAGCTGGAATAGGAAAGCCATTCTCAGAAATGATTAAGCACTGAGAAATGGCAGAAACGAGATTGACGTATGGGAAGATTCAAGACCTCGCCGCGTTAAAAGTCGTAGCTGAGCATATCCAATCTGGAAGTTATGGGAACAACCCCCGAAGGGTCCATAAGAAGAAAGAAGAGGATGTTTCCTTGATACTGCAAGGACAAAATGGCAATCAAAACTTGCCTATTCAGAGGAGAAACTATTCCCCTTTTCAAGCACAGTCTTCAAATCCTCCATTGCCAAAGAGTGGAGAAGTCAGACGTACAAGAGTGTTCACACCCTTTGGGGACTCACTCAAAAACATTCTCAAACTTGTGACAGCTTGGAAGAAAATCACTCATCTCCTTCCACCAGCGAACCCGAGTGTGCTTAACATGTTGGAGCTCCAGGCCATGACACTCAAGATTGTTGGGCCCTTAAGCATAAGATTTAGGACTTAATTGACAATGGTAAGATCGTGGTGACCAAGCCTGACCAACCACATGGTCAAGACAACTCTCTCCCTCAACACTAGGAAGAGGAGGTTAACATAATCAACAGGGGCAGTGGAGAGAGCTCCAGATATCTCAAATATGTGGGTGGTTCATCCCAAATCAACAAGGATTCAGACAAATGGGATTATTCACAATTCCAGTTTATGATTGAACGGGAGTTAAAGTCTCTTGGCGAATAAGTCAATCAACTGGCAGAACTAGTGATTCATCAACACCAAGTCACACGACAGTTGTTTAGTCAAGAGCATGATAGCCTCCTTTCTCTTATCACAAACACTCCATCACTTACCAAGAAATTGAAACTTTGGAGGAAAAGTTTGCGAGAAAAGCAAAAGCTAAAGCACGTCGGGACTTTGCCAACAAAAGGGAATTCACCTATTTAGGCCAACCGATGGAAGAGATATTGCAGATGCTGATCAATGAGGAAAAAATCACAACATTGCTACCTCCAATCAACCCACACACAAAATGGTTTAATGTTAATGGAGTATGTCAATACCACTCCCACTCTCGCAGTCACATCACTGAAGAATGTTGGGCACTCTGCCATTTTATTCAAAACATGATTGACAGCAATGACCTACAAATGGTAGACAATGATGTTTTATCATTTGAGAGTGAGGACACATTTCCTCCAGGATGGAAGGAAGTTGTAGCAGTTATATCCTCTGAGGGAGATTTGGTTGCCACACCACTTACAATTCAACCAATTCAGCTCAAAGGAGTTGAAAACCCTTTGAAAATGGTTGCACCAAAGTCAATCATATTGCCATTCAGGCCACAGTATCCTATCATCAGCCTCAAGAAAGTGCCATGGAATTATGGAGAGGTTGAAGGATCAACATCAAATACAACTGCTGTAGTGTTTTAAAAAATTCCATTGTATCTCCCTCAACGAGTGATAAAGCCTATCATCAGATCTAAGGGGAAAATGCCCAAGGAGAAGATTGAAGAATTCCTCCGCCATATAGAACATAATGAAGCTAAGGTGGTTCAAAGCTTGAAAGAAGCTCCACAATAGATCTCTATTCTGGAAATGGCGCAGCTGCGCCATACCAAGTTCAAACATAACAAGTTTCTGTTTTAGGTGAAATAGAATCTATGTTCCTAAATACTTTACGTATACCTCAACTCATCTAAAATCAACCTCTTCTTTGATTCCACATCATGGATTACTATTTTCTTTAATAATTTAAATATCAAACTTTGAGTTTTAAATCTCTATTGCTCTCAACTATAAAATCTCTTTGATAGTATTTCTTCCTACCAACAACATAAAGTTCAAAATATAACACATATATACATTCCTTTAATCCTCACTTCTCGTCGTGTATCAAATTACTTAATAATTCTCTAACCAATTTAAAGGTATATCGATTTCCTTCTCTCGTCAACAACGTACATGCATACAAGTCTAAACCTAGCACGCGTCGAGTCTTTAATAATATTCAATATAGTACACTGAGTGGTTTCCCACAAACAACCAACAAATTGGTTTTCGTCTCGTCTATACTGTTTTCACAGTGAGTTAGATCGGTTACTAATTCGTATATACATCCGCTCTCTGAAGGAATTGTTTAGCCAACTCCTATGCATCCACTATTAAAGGTACGGTTGCACTGCCTTAGACTTGATACTTACTCGTACATATACTCAAGAAATTGGTGATTATCAAAGATATTTAATGTCACCAACTTATTATGATAAAATAATTTCACATAAATTATTTAATATCAATAGATAAATTTCCACCCATCTTCTTTACTAATTCATCTCTACAGTTTATAACAAATATATAATAATAATATATATTCATTAAAAATAACATCACTTATAAAATAGCTCATATTACCCTATGTAACACAATACTACATACCTCGTATCACATATATATTCTTCTTCGAACCCATCTCAAGCTTTAAGAATTTTATCTACTAAATTCTTATTTTAACATTTTTTGAAAATTCGGGTTCTTACATCCAAAGGAAGTTTGGTTTGGATTAGCTTCAATAATAGTTCTAGAATTTTAGAATGCTCATCAACTTTGGACTAGTCGAATAAATAAGGGTTCACTAGCCATATAAGAGTTTTATATCATAATATAGGTTTGAACAACGATGTTTACGATCAAAGATCGATAATAGTGATTCATAATTGAATAAATATTTATAACGAATTAATGCTTTTAAAAGAGTTCTAACTTTGTAATAATCAAAGAAACTTTTCCAAAATGGAGAGTTAAAGCTTATACATTGCACAATGTGAAAATAAGAGTAAAAGAACTTGCTCAATGATTAAAGAACTTGCGCAATGTAAAAGTATAAGAACTTGCTTGATATAAGAATAGGGTTAAGAACTTGCATAATAATAGACAAGTTAAGAATATGAAACTTGCGTAATTATAACCAAGATAGGGTAAAGAACTTGCCTCGTGCGGAGGTTAAAATTTTGCAGTTACACGATCACCAAATGTCCTACATATACCATTGGAATCATAACATCCATTAGACATGCTAACATTAACTTTACAGACTTAGTTCCCACTTAAGTTTTACTTGTTAGCTTAGTTTAAGTTCTGACCATTAAACATTAATCACAAATCTGAGATCCTCATTAACAAACATTACGACCCCTTAACTACAATATCAAACCTCACAAGCAACAAGTTTGAATCCACATACAACTTTATTAATTCTTAACTTGAAATCATCATAAACACCTTAAGAATCTGTTATAACATCTTATTTTATGTCTAACACATCATCATGTTCATTAGTCTTAGTTAGATTAGTTCTCAAATACTAAACAAATAACAATTCATAATTGTCATTTGGTCGGGTTTAAGTAGCGATTCGTCTTCCTAACCTCGACACCTACAGCGACTACGTATGTGTTAAATCCCGAAAGACGCAAAGACGTACAAATTCAAGGCGTTCTCGCTTTTGTTACCAAAGGTACTTGTACGTGCTTGCGACGCGACAGGAACATTACAGATTGCTTCACTACACTGTCCAAACCAACTCTCCAAAGCTTCATATAAACAGCAACATACGCTTACCCAAGCATTATAACCTTATTAAAGTTAACACCAAGCATGCATACCATGGTTCTAAACAATAAAACAACATAAACAACCAAATTAAAAGAATTAAAACCATGTTTATGCTATTTTTTCAAAATTTGACATATTTAGCGAGAACAATTAAGGGTGTAAACGAGTCGAACCAGAAATGAATAGAGAGCTACTCAAATTAATTTCGAAATGATAAATTGCATTACTCGAATTCTACTTTCTAATTTGAATTATATTTGAAAATTTCTACTTAGATTCGACTCGACTCAAATTAAATCCGACTCGACTCAAATATTTATTCAAACTACTCGCGAGCTTCAAATTCAAGCTCGAATTCGAGTCTCCACATAATAACTAGTTTTATAATAAATATAATTATAAATTGAATTTGTTATTTTACTTAAAAATGAGAAAATATATTTATTATTACACTTTACAAATATAAAATCACAATTAAAATTAAAAACAAAACAAAACAAAAACTAATTATCCTAATTATTTGATTTAATTTTGTATATATTATAAGAGAATGTATCGAACATCTAATCGAATATGTATTAACCGAGTATGTATCGAATCACAATAAAAAATTCGAGTAGTTTGAATCTTAAACTAGTCGAGTATAACCTTGCTCAGATTCTACTCATATTTTTATTCAAACTATTTTTAATGCTCATATTTGGATCATTTTATTAACGAATCCAAGTCTCGCTCATATTTTTTCGAGTCGAACCCGAATCGAGCCCGAACTGTTTTGGCTCGTTTACAGCCTTAAGAACAATCACCATAACTTCGTTTTTCCACAAAATCAATACACATAACTTGCATTCTCTTTGTTTCTTAACATATTAAAAATAACAACTATCAATTAATAAATTAAATCATGATTCAAGCATCAAATTAAACTTTAAAATCAGTCTTTTTGTACATATTCTACCAAGAACCCAATTCCATCTTTTAAAACATGACTACACATGAATTTGATACTCCAAAATCGTTTATAAATAATATACAACATATTATAAACCATCTACAACACACATAACAACTATTCTAACAAATCATCAACCAAATTTTCATTTTTTGAAAAGAAAACTCAAGAACACAAAAATCCTCATTCTAAAACATGATTTCATGAATTTTCTTACTGAAAATCATTTCAAGATGATAACCAATGGATTACATAAACTAATTAACACATAATCCAAATTCTCACAAATTAGTCATATAAACTCAAGAACATGAGAAATAGATATTATAACTTGGATTCTTACCCTTTGATTCTTGTTTAGACTTGTTAGAAGATGATAGAGAATTGCTATTTTCTTCTTGTTTTCAAGGATTTCTTCTTCCAATTCCCTCTCAATTCCTCTTTAGAGCCCTCTCTCTTTCTCTGTATTTTTCCCTTCTTGTAAGACCCCAACTTTTATAAATAAAGATGAATTTTCTATAAATATCATTTTTGAATATTATGGAATGAATTTGATATAATGTTATAGCTGTGGGTAATATTTATAAATTTTACAAATTACGCAAGTTGTTATATAATATTCGATTGGTCGGGGAATATTCGTCTTAACAGGGAATATTCGTACAACGACACAATCATTAGTGGACCCCACAACGGAATTATTGTCGAATTTAGAAAACGATAAAAATACTTTATGAAAATAATGGCGGAAGTTTTACCGTTAACTGTTGAAACACCCGGTGTTAAAAGTACAAGATACTGCCGTAGTTGCACAAAGAAGTAGCACACAGTATTGATTATTGATGCTTACGTGAGAAGTCACCAGCTTTTGTTCAATTATTGCTATAGTAATTTTTGCATAGTATCTCACGTTATTTGATTCAATTATTGTCGATATTTTATATACTATTAAATCAATAATTGAGATAACAAAGTTAATAATATTATTATTTGCAATATTAACGATGTCTAGAAGTTACATCGAGGAGAGGTTTGGTCACCTAATTAATTGCTACGCCAATAAGGAGAAATCCTTATTGAAAGCCCTCTTCTCTTTCAGGAACGACACAGTCGATTAATATTGTGAATTATAATAATGATGATAAATGTTGTTAAAAATATTGAGGTGGTTTTATGAAATATTTGTTGTAAATTTTGTTTATTATTTGGACCCCCACTTACCCATCTTTTCAAAAATCTGTCACGAGAATTTATCTCAATTATATATATATATATATATATATATATATATATATATATATATGTGTTAACAGTAAAGTGGTAGTGGGGTGGGGGGAATCTTGATTATTGAGGGGTATCTAGTATAATGTTATATGTGTAATATATAAATGAGTGAGTGAAAATTGGTGGAGGGAGCATGTGGGGCTATGTTGGAAGAAAGAAAAATGGGGGTGGAGAAAAAAATCCTAAGATTTGTCGGGTGGGAGTGTTTTTCTTTGTTGTTTTGTTGCATTATAGCATGTGTTGTCTATTTATATATATATTATATTTGGTTGCTTTGTTCTTATTGGAGGAAGGTTTGAATTTTGTATCCGTAGGTTATCAAAATTTCATCCGTAAATTGCGTAGCTGTAGCGTCCGTGATATTTTTCTCAAATAGTATCCTTTCTATTTTCCTATAAATAGGATGCTTAGTTAGAATTAAAAACCACACCAGAAGTTCAGAGAATTCTTCTATAATCTTGAGCGTATTTCTTTATAGTTTTAAGAAGCTTTGAGCGTAGTGCAAGTTTTCTTCAAGAATATTCTCGCCCTACCAGTCAGAATACTCTTCTTTTATGGTAAGGGATATTATTTGTTGTACTCGTAAGGGGTATTCTTTCTTTCTTATTCGTGAAGAGAACTTCTGTTATTCCATTCTTTATTATTCTGTTGGAATAACCTGTATACGTGGGATACCCTATACTTGGTGAAATTCTTCTGTTATTCCATTCTTTATTATTCTGTTGGAACATCCTGTCTGTGAGTTTATGCATGACCTGGTTCCGTTGTTTATTATTCTGTTGGAACATCTTGTATGTGCGTTTATGCATGACCTGGTTCCATTATTTATTATTCTATTGGAATATCCTATCTGTGCGTTTACGCATGACTTGGTTCCGTTATTTATTATTCTGTTGGAATAACCTGTCTGTGCGGTCTATCGCATGCCTGGTGATTTTTTTTGTTATTCCATTCTTTATTATACTCAGTTGGTTAAAGTTTTGACTTCTATAGTCCATGAAATTAGTGGAATATCCTTGATATTTGCGCTTCATCCAGTATCTTTTCATGGAAATATTCTTCTGAGCATTCTTGAATTTTACTCCACAAAGAAGTATTATGTTGACAATTTGGACGTTATTGGTTCCTGGATAAATTAATTCTTGAACTTGTTTTATTGAATTCTTATATCATTGTCATCATCCTCATGTTTATATTATGTTGAAAGTCATCTGTGGCCTATAGTGCATAGATGGACTTGGTATGATTATGACCAGGGATTATTCGGTATAATCATGACCGTAATGTTACAAATGATGTGGTAAAAGTCTTCGTTGGCCCATAGTGCATTGATGGACAGTTGTTGGCATGATCATGACCATTGATGAATACACGAATATCCTTGGCCCGTAGTGCATGGATAATTTGTGGTCGTGATACTAATGAATATCCTTGGCCGTAATGCAGGGATGGTGTGGATTATTTATTAAGCTGAGTCTCAACGATAAAAGTAATGAAAAACCTTTTAAATCATAGAAGATAGTAGATTTTATTCTCTACTTGACTCTTCTAATGGATTGCTTGTTCCACAAGCAGCTTAAACTTGATGTTTGTTATATTTTATCGGTTGTACCTTTGTTGAAGGCTAATGATAATTTATTTTGCATTATCTTAGTCATAATATTTCTTCTTGGGCTAGTTGAGCTCACCTTTTGCTTTCATTGTTCTCTTGAAAATGAGAACGTAGCGAGGACTAGTCGTGAAAGCGGAGTGACGGTCCGGATGATAGAATTAGTAGTCCTCAATATTCTATGAAATAGTGTGATAATAAATGTATTGAGGACTTATTTTGAGTTTGAATCTTTGTCTAGAAAATAATATTTGTATTAAAACTCACAAATTCATCAGTATATTTAAAGTTGTATTTGTATTATGTACCATGTATTTGGCGACTCGTAATAGGTGATGTATACCTATTTTGGGGCGCCACGATTAATATCAAAGCTTAGGGATATGATCCTGGCTAAGATGTGAGACTAGAACTAGGAGGGAGAGACGAGGAATTCCTTCGCTAGTATGACCTACCTAAGTTTATTTGGTATTTAATTGGTCGGTCAGAGTATAGTGATAATATGTTACATGTCAATTAACCCTTGTTTTGTGACAGTATCTGAAAATGACATCCGAGAAAGTTGAGAATATCAATGGAGCACATGAGACCGTTGAGTCACCACAAATCAACACCCAGGATAATGTGCATCAGGAAGGCAATAATCCTCAGGTGAACAACAACACCGACCAAATGGCGAATGATAGAATGTTTAGGAGCTTTCTGTAATTCGTACAACATCAGGCAAGAGAGACTCCTATCTAAAATGCAAGTGAAAACACTAGCAACTCTCAGAAGGTCACCGCTAAATAGTTCAAGAAGCTAGGACCACCAGAGTTTATTGGAGAACCAAAACCACTTAAGGCGGAGACGTGGATAAAGCAGATCACCAAGATATTTGATGTCTTGGGATGCTCCGAGGAGCAAAAGGTTCCTTTGCCACCTTTATGTTATGCGATGAGAGGCGATTCTTTGGTGGGAATCGGTGCAAGCGTACTCAACTTCGCCGCCTTGAAGATGTCTTGGGAGAAGTTCCAAGAACTATTCAACGACAAGTACTTTTCCAAAAGTATTTGTCACATGAAAGAGGTAGAGTTCATCAAGTTAGAGCAGAACAATATGACCGTGTCGCAATGACGAAGCTAAGTTTGCCGAGTTTGTCCTTGGTTTCAGTCTCACTTGGTTGACAATGAAGAGAAATGACGCGGATGTTTCTAAGAGGTTTGAAACCCGAGATAAGTCAATATCTAATTTCTCATAAACTGTGTTTGTATTCAGATATTGTAAATAGGGCTCGGTTATTGGAGCGCGATAACGAGTCAACACAACCAAGAGAAAGCAGCCGGCAAAATGATAATACTAGTGAGAGCAACTGTGACGCCCCCAAAACAGGTATACATCACCCATCTTGAGTCGCCAGATACAAGGTACAGAATACAAATACAACTTAAATATACAACAGTCGTGTAAAATACGACAAAACATAGGTTGTGAGTTTTAATACAAATATTGTCATCTAGACAATATTCACACTCAATGGAGTCCTCATTACATTTATTATCACACTATTTTACAGAATAGTGAGGACTACTAATGCACCATCTAGGATCATCACTCTGTTCCCCGACTAGTCCCAACTACGTTCTCATTTCCTGAAGAGAACAGTGACAGAAAGGGTGAGCTCAACTAGCCCAGTAAGAAATATTATGACTAAGATAATGCAGAATAAATTATCATTAGCCTTCAACGGTGTTAAACTGATAAAATATAATAAACATCAAGTTTAACTGCAGCGGAACAAGCAATCCATTAGAAGAGTCAAGTAGAGAATAAAATCTACTATCTTCTATGATTTAAAAAGTTTTTCATCAACTTTATCACTGAGACTCAGCTTAATAAATAAAATCGAATCATCCCTGCTCCACGGCCAAGGATATTCATGTAATCATCAATGGTCGTGACTATACCGAATAATCACTAATCATAATCATACCAACAACTGTCCACCAATGAACTACAGGCCAATGAGGACTTTTACCACATCATTCATCACATTACGGTCATGATTATACTGAATAATCCCTGGTCATAATCATACTTAGTCCATCTATGCTCGTAAGCCAAAGATGACTTTCAACATAATATAAGCATGAGGATGATGACAATTCAATAAAACAAGTTAAAGATTAAATTTTAAAGATTTATAAGTTAATTTATCCTGAACTCAATAACGTCCAAATTGTCAACATGATACTGCTTTGTGCAGTAAAATTCAAGAATGCTCAAAAGAAATATTTCCATGAAAAGATACTGGATGAAGCGCAAATATCAAGGATATTCAACTAATTTCATGGAGTATAGAAGCCAAAACTTTAACCAACTGAGTATAATAGAATATATGAAACTGCAAATGGATTTTCACCCGTCATGTGGTAATCCACGTATACAGATCATTTCCACAATTTAATAAGGAATGAATACAAAGGATCATTCCCCATGCATGTGGTAATCCACATAGACAGGTTATTACAACAGAATAATAAAGAATGAAATAACAGAAGGATTCACCATCGTGCGATAGATCGCATACGCGGTTATTTCCAATGAATAATAAATAATGGAACTAGTCCCAAAGATAAACGCACGCATACGTGATATTCTCGGCGAATAATAAATAATGGAACCGTGTCCGTAAGCACACGCAGATGATATATTCGGTTGTAATAATAAATAATGGAATTAGGTCCCATAAACGCATTTATTGACGATATATTCCAAAGAATAATAAAGAACGGAATATTAGAAGAATTTCACCATGTATGCGGTACTTCGCATAAACAGGTTATTCCAATAGAATAATAAGAACGGAATAACAGAAGAATTTCACCATGTATGTGGTACTTCGCATATACAGGTTATTCCAACATAATAATAAAGAATGGAATAACAGAAGTTCTCTTCATGAATACGAAAGAAATAATACCCCTTATGAGTACAACAAATAATATCCCCTACCTTAGAAGAAACTGGATATTGGAGTAGTGAAGTAGCAGAATACTTTTCTTCTTTCTCTCTATAGTTTCTCTCTAGAGTTTCAAAGTGAATTAAGTAAGAAATAATGAAGGAATGAGCTTCTATTTATAGGAGAATGGACTGAATAGTAACTAATTCATGAACGGTCCAGATAGATTTACTTTTAAACGGACGGTCCATGTTGATTTACTATTAAAACTTAAAGCAACGGTCCATACTGATTTACTATTAAAACTTTAATCCAGCGATCCATATTGATTTACTATTATATCTTCAACCAGCGGTTTGAAAAATTAGCACATCTCCTCATGGAATAATATTGTACCCAAAAATGATTTGGACCGAAAAGAAATATATCTTACGGGTGAATAGTATCCCGTGAATAGTAACTCGTGAATAGTAACTCGTTAATAGTAACTCCGATACGAAAAGTGCCCTGAATACCCGATTGAACAATATAACCTCCAGACATCAATTATTATCGAAACAAATGTCAATTCCAACACAATGGAACTATAAAATTCATCTTTAATCAACACGAACTTATTCATCATTAATATTATAATTCACAATATTTAACAACCAGGTCATTCCCAGGAAAGAGGGGGCTTTTCGATAAGGATTTCTCCTTATTGGTAGCCAAGCAATTAGGTGACCAAACCTCTCCTCGATGAACTTCTAGACATTGTCAATATTGCAAATGATAATATGAATAACTTTTCCGCCTCAATTATTGATTTAATAATATATCATATTATGCGAGATGATCTTTGTAATAATAATTGAATCAATAATATGAGAGATATGATGCAACAATTACTATAGCAATAATTGAGTATAAATCGGTGACTTATCACGTAAGCATCAATAATCAATACTGTGTGCTACTTATGCAACCACGCCAGACATCTTTTACTTTTACTACTGAGTAGTTCAACAGTTTTAACAGTAACACTTTCGCCGTTATTTTTATAGAAAGATAATTTTGTCGTTTTCTAACTACGACAATACTTCCGTTGTTGGGTCCACCAATGATTGTGTCGTCGTACGAATATTCCCTGTTAAAACGAATATTCCTCGACCAATCGAATATTATATAACCACTTGCTTACTTTGCAAAATTTGTAAATATTATCCACAACTATAACATTATATCAAATCCACACCATAATATTCAAAAAAATATTTCGAGAAATTTAAATCTTTATTCATAAAATTTAGGGTCTCACAATCTCCCCTCCTTATGAAATTTCGCCCTCGAAATTTATGTACGTACCTGGTATGGCGAAGAGATGAGGATACCTTGACTTCATTTCAGATTCTAACTCTTGAGGTATAACCTTTGAGTGTTGAATACGATCCTTCTTATCCAAGATTTTAACACGTAGCTCCTCATACGTTAAATATTCTGCTATCTCGTCTAGTTCTAATTTAATAATGTGGTTCGGGTCGTCCACATATTTACGTAACATCGATACATGAAAAAACGTTATGAACACGTGACATACTTGGCGGTAAAATGAGTCTATAGGTCACAGTTCCTACTCGATCAAGGATTTCAAATGGGCCAATAAAATCGAGGGTTGAGATTTCCTCTCTTCATCGATTCTTGCTTCTAGAATAACGCCCTCTTGAACCTTCTTCTTCACATTCATCAGCTCTGAGTATGTAGCTTAAGCAACTTTAACTTTATCGATTAAAGTCTATTCTAATCGTATATTCATTATCTTCACGTGGGTCCCTAGAGTCTTTAACTCTATCTTCATCATTTATAAGTTATACGAAATGGGTCTTTGTGTTAACAACATCACACTCGTAAACGCATACGATCTTCTACTCAACGCATCAGCTACCACGTTCGCTTTTCCACGATGGTATTGAATGATATGATCGTAATCTTCAACAGTTCGAGCCAACGTCTTTGGCACCTTACACGTTCGTTTTGGGTGAAGAAAATATTTGAGGGTTTTAGAAATGGGTTTTGTACTGGGGTCAATACAAAATTCGATTTCACGCTTTAGGGGTAGGCTAAGAAGTCTTCAAGAATACGTCAGGAAATTTATTAACAATAGAAATATCATTCAAAACTGTGACCCTCATCCAAGACTTGGATAGTACGTTACATTGATACCTATCAACTTGTCATTGTCATTCACGACGTAGCCTACAAAAATCTGGCTTCGGTGCATTTCACACAAGGAAGTCAACAACGAAAGGACAGGGGCTCTTTACTTATGGCTTGATATAACAGTGATTGACTTTAGTGGTTTGGTTGCTTGAATTCGCATAATATGTTGGTTAGGAATATGAAAGCTAATAACCTTACGAAAAGCATGATGAGTAGTTAACCAATCGATTCCTAAAATCACATCAAGAGCAAGTATTTTCAAAGAGATAAGATCGACAAGTAACGTGGAAGAGTCGATTTGAATCAAACAAGATTTATAATCAGTGGAGGTAATGAAGGTTTCCACTAACGGAGTTTCAACGGATAAACCAAAGTCTAATTTCTCAGGAGTCAAATTTAAACGTTGAGCGCAAGCAAGAGAGATCAAAGAATAGGTAGCACCGGTATCGAATAAGGTATAGATTTTGTAAGCGTTTATGATTAACTTACCCGTGATAACTTTGTTCGGGTTCCTTGACAAACGCTCTCACTTAAACTACCGGCTTTGACTTGTCTGGGACATCCTTTGGCATCACTATCCCAGCTGGACTTGACTTTGGTGCACGACAAAATCGGGCTAGGTGACCATCTCTTCTTAAATTTTCCACTTCTATTATCTTGGCCATGATTACCACCGAAGTGGTTACCATTCTTGGCATGATAATTTCCCCCACGATGGTTATCATTGTTCCAATGGCCGTTGCCACCGGTACGATTATTATCGTGTTGTTGCTCATTATCCTAAGTATTGATCGTTGGTGACTCAACGGTCTTTGTGCTTCATTGCTGATCTCAACATTTTCAGATGTCATTTTCAAACACTGTTACAAAACAAGGATTAATTAACATGCCACATATTATCCTTATACTCTGACCGACCAATTAAATACCACATAAACTTAGGTAGGTCATACTAGCGAAGGAAATCCCCGTCTCTCCCCTCCTAGTTCTTGTCTCACATCTCAGCTAGGGATCATATCCCTAAGCTTTGATACCAACTGTCACGCCCCCAAAATAGGTATACATCACCCATCTTGAGTCGCCAGATACAAGGTACTGGATACAAATACAACTTAATTATACAACAGTCGTGTAAAATACGACAAAACATAGGCTGTGAGTTTTAATACAAATATTGTCATCTAGACACTATCCACACTCAATGGAGTCCTCATTATATTTATTATCACACTATTTCACAGAATAGTGAGGACTACTAATACACCATCTAGGATCATCACTCTGTTCCCCGACTAGTCCCAGCTACGTTCTCATTTCCTGAAGAAAACAATGAAACAAAGGGTGAGCTCAACTAGCCCAGTAAGAAATATTATGACTAAGATAATGCAGAATAAATTATCATTACCCTTCAACGGTGTTAAACTGATAAAATATAATAAACATCAAGTTTAATTGCAGCGGAACAAGCAATCCATTAGAAGAGTCAAGTAGAGAATAAAATCTACTATCTTCTATGATTTAAAAAGTTTTTCATCAACTTTATCGCTGAGACTCAACTTAATAAATAAAATCGAATCATCCCTGCTCCACGGCCAAGGATATTCATGAAATCATCAATGGTCATGACTATACCGAATAATCCCTGGTCATAATCATACCAACAACTGTCCACCAATGAACTACAGGCCAATAAGGACTTTTACCACATCATTCGTCACATTACGGTCATGATTATACCGAATAATTCATGGTCATAATCATACCAAGTCCATCTATGCACATAAGCCAAAGATGACTTTCAACATAATATAAGCATGAGGATGATGACAATTCAATAAAACAAGTTCAAGAATAAATTTTAAAGATTTATAAGTTAATTTATCCTGAACTCAATAACGTCCAAATTGTCAACATGATACTGCTTTGTGTAGTAAAATTCAAGAATACTCAGAAGAATCCATGAAAAGATACTGGATGAAGCGCAAATATCAAAGATATTCAACTAATTTCATGGTGTATAGAAGCCAAAACTTTAACCAACTGAGTATAATAGAATATATGAAACTCGCAATGGATTTTCACCCGCCATGCAGAATCCACGATATCTGAGATCATTTCCACAATTTAATAAGGAATGAATACAAAGGATCATTCACCATGCATGTGGTAATCCACATAGACAAGTTATTCCAACAAAATAATAAATAATGGAATAACAGAAGGATTCACCATGCGTTCGGTAGAGATCGCATGATGCATGTGTTATTCCCAATATAATAAATAATGGAACTAGGGCGCATAAACGCATTTATGATATATTTATACGAATAATAAATAATGGAACTAGGTCCGGCGTAAACGCAAAGACAGGATATTCCGACAGAATAATAAAGAACGGAATATTATAAGAATTTCACCATGTATGCGGTACTTCGCATAAACAGGTTATTCCAACAGAATAATAAGATTGGAATAACAGAAGAATTTCACCATGTATGCGTACTGCAGACATACAAAGTTATTCCAACATAATAATAAAGAATGGAATAACGTAAGTTCTCTTCATGAATACAAAAGAAATAATACCCCTTATGAGTACAACAAATAATATCCCTACCTTAGAAAAATCGGATATTGGAGTAGTGAAGTAGCGAATACCTTTTTCTTCTTTCTCTCTATAGTTTCTCTCTCTAGAGTTTCAGTGAATTCGTAAAAATAATGAAGGAATGAGCTTCTATTTATATGAGAATGGACTGAATAGTAACTAATTCATGAACTGTCCAGATTGATTTACTTTTAAACGGACGGTCCATATTGATTTACTATTAAAACTTAAAGCAACGGTCCATACTGATTTACTATTAAAACTTTAAACCAGCGATCCATATTGATTTACTATTATAACTTTCCACCAAATGCATCCATATTGATTTACTATTATATCTTCAACCAACTGATTCAAAAATTAAACATCTCCTCATGGAATAATATTGTACCCAAAAATGATTTGGACCGAAAAGAAATATATCTTACGGGTGAATAATACCTCGTGAATAGTAACTCATGAATAGTAACTCGTGAATAGTAACTCGTGAATAGTAACTCATGAATAGTAAATCCGATACAAAAAGTGCCCCGAATACCCGATTGAACAATATAACCTCCAGACATCAATTATTATCGAAATAAATGTCAATTCCAACACAATGGAACTATAAAATTCATCTTTAATCAACACAAACTTATTCATCATTAATATTATAATTCACAATATTTAACAACCAGGTCGTTCCCAGGAAAGAGGGGGCTTTCCGATAAGGATTTCTCCTTATTGGCGCGCAATTAGGTGACCAAACCTCTCTTTGACAGAACTTCTAGACATTGTCAATATTGCAAATGATAATATGAATAACTTTTCCATCTCAATTATTAATTTAATAATATATCATATTATGCGATGATGATCTTTGTAACAATAATTGAATCAATAATATGAGAGATATGATGCAAAGAATTACTATAGCAATAATTGAGTATAATCGGTGACTTATCACGTAAGCATCAATAATCAATACCAGTATGCTACTATGCAACCACATGCCAGACATCGTACTTTTTACTACCGAGTAGTTCAACAGTTTTAACGGTAACACTTTCACCGTTATTTTTATAGAAAGATAATTTTGTCGTTTTCTAACTACGACAATACTTCCGTTGTTGGGTCCACCAATGATTGTGCTATCGTACGAATATTCCCTGTTAAAATGAATATTCCCCGACCAATCGAATATTATATAATCACTTGCTTACTTTGCAAAATTTGTAAATACTATCCACAACTATAACATTATATCAAATCCACACCATAATATTCAAAAAAATATTTCGAGAAATTTAAATCTTTATTCATAAAATTTGGGGTCTCACAGCAGTCATCGAAGCGGTGACAACAAGCGTGGAGGGAATCAACAGGCCAGAAATGGTAACCACTTCGGTGGTAATCAGGGCCAAAATAATAAGAATGGAAATTTCAAGAAGAGGAGATTCAACAATGATGGAAAGACGTCAGCACCAGCACCCGTTGTTAAGGAAGGAGAACGACCACATATCATATGCTTCAAATGCAGAGGGGAGGGACACATCAGTCCAAACTGCGCGATGTCGTCCAAATCATATTATAATTGTGGAAGAGAAGGTCACCTAGCCCGATTTTGTCGTTCACCGAAGACAAGTTCAGCTAGGATGGAGGCACCAAAGGCCGTCCCAGAAAAGTCAAAGCTGGTAGTGCAAGGGAGAGCGTTTGTAGTGACCTCCCAGAAAGCAAGGAACCCGAACGAGGTCATCACGGGTAAGCTTATCATAAACTCTAGTGAAGTCTATACCTTATTTGATACCGGTTCTACCCATTCTTTTATTTCTCCTACTTGCACTCAACGATTAAATTTGACTCCAGAGAAATTAGACTTTGACTTATCTATGGAAACTCCGTTGGGAGAAACCTTCATTACATCCACTGTTTATAAGTCTTGTTTGGTTTAAATCGGTACCCTCACATTACCTGTCGATCTTATTTCATTAAAAATACGTGCATTTGATGTGATTCTAGGGATTGATTGGTTAACTACTCATCATGCAAAAATTGATTATTTTCGTAAGGTTGTTAGCTTTCATATTCCTAACCAACCTATTATACGAATTCAAGCAACCAAATCATTAAAATTAATCACTGTCATCTCAAGCCATAAAGCTATTCGTTTATTGAAAAATGGATGTCAAGCTTTCTTAGCTCATGTCATGGATCTAAACAAAAATACGTCAGTTTGAATGATATTTCTATTGTTAATAAATTTCCCGACGTATTCCACAAGAACTTCCTGGCCTACCCCCAGAGCGTGAAATTGAATTTTGTATCGACCTTGAACCCGGTACAAAACCCATTTCCAAAGTCCCATATCGAATGGCTCGTATTGAACTTCAGGAGTTAAAAACACAACTGCAGGAATTGTTAGACATTGACTTTATTCGTCCTAGTACATCTCCTTGGGGTGCTCATGTTCTATTCGTGAAAAAGAAAGATGGGAGTATGCGACTTTGTATTGATTATCGGGAGTTGAATCATGTCACCATCAAAAATAGGTACCCATTGCCACGTATTGATGACCTGTTTGACCAGTTGCAAGGAGCCAAATTCTTTTCAATGATCGATCTTCGTTCTGGATATCATCAGCTGAAGGTTAGAACTGAGGATATTCCAAAGACCTTTCTTGTAACTCAGACGGGCATTATGAATTCTTAGTCATGTCTTTTGGATTGACTAATGCTTCATTGCCTTCATGGATATGATGAACCAAGTATTCAAGGAATATTTGGATCACTTTGTGGTCGTCTTTATTGATGACATCCTCATATATTCCAAAAGCCGTGAAGATCATGAAACACAACACTTGAGGTAGATACTCCAAAAGCTTCGTGAAAACAAGCTTTATGCCAAGTTGAAGAAATGCGAGTTACGGCTTGAGGAAGTAGCATTCCTTGGGCACGTAGTATCAAGTCATAGAATATCTGTTGACCCAACAAAGATTGAAGCTATTCAAAGTTAGGAGCAACCTAAATCAAATGATCAAGTATATAGCTTTCTTGATTAATACGGGTTATTATCGGAGATTCGTGGAAGGTTTTTCTCGAATCGCTACTCCATTAACTCATCCGACTTTGGAAAGATACAAAGTTCGGTTGGAGCGAAGAATGTGAGAAGAGTTTTAAGAACTCAAGAGGAGACTCATTTCAAAGACTATTTTTGACAATACCATCTGGCTCAGAGGGATTTGTCATCTACAGTGATGCTTCGGGCAAAGGGTTGGGATGTGTTCTCATGCAACATGGGAAAGTCATAGCCTATGCCTCAAGACAACTCAAAGAATATGAGAGGAATTATCCTACTCATGATTTAGATTTGGCAGCTGTTGTCTTCACACTTAAAATAAGGAGGCATTACTTGTATGGGGAGAAAGTGAAGATTTTTACGGATCATAAAAGCCTCAAATATTTCTTCATTCAAAAGGAACTCAACATGCGACAACAACGTTGGCTTGAACTGTTGAAAGATTATGATCATACCATCCAATACCATCATGGAAAGCGAACGTGGTAGCTGACGCATTGAGTAGAAGATCATATGCAAGCTGCGAAAAGCGCGATATTGTCAACGTAAAGGCCCATTTTGTGTGACTTGCAAAGGATGGAGATAGAGTTAAAGACTCTGTGGACACATGTGATGATGGTGAATATACGAGTAGAACCGACTTTAATCGATAAAGTTAAAGTTGCTCAAGCTACTGCACTGGAGCCGATGCGCGTATGAGGAAGAAAGTGCAAGAAGGTGCTATCTCGGAAGCAAGAATCGATGAAGAAGGAATACTTTGAGTCAACTCCAGACTTTGTGTTCATAACGACCCTGATTTAAAGTATAAAATCATGATGGAGACGCACAACACACCGTTTGCAATCCATCCTGGGAGTACCAAAATGTATCATGATCTTCGACATACATTTTGGTGGGGCAATATGAAGAGAGAGATAGCGCTGTTTATCTCAAGGTGTCTAACGTGTCAACGAGTCAAGGCGGAGCATCAAGTACCAAAAGGTCCATTACAACCACTTGAAATTCCAGAATGGAAATGGGAGCACATTACCATGGATTTCGTTACTAGTTGTCCCAAGGTTTCTCAAGGCATAGATGCAATTTGGGTCATTGTTGATAGATTGACCAAGTCTGCTCACTTCTTACCTATACGAGAAACTTATACACTTGAATGTCTTGCTCGTATGTACATAAACGAGGTTGTCAAATTGCATGGTATGCCAGTATTCATAGTGTCTGATCGAGACCGAAGATTTACTTCACGATTTTGGGTTAGTTTGCAAAAAGTTATGGGTACGGACTTACGATTTAGCTCGGCATATCATCCTCAGACGGATGGGCAGTCAGAGAGGACTATTCAAACTCTTGAAGATCTATTAAGACTCTGTGTCCTTGACTTCAAGGGAAGTTGGAACAAGTTCTTACCATTGGTGGAATTTTCCTACAACAATAGTTATCAAACAAGTATTGGCATGGCTTCATTTGAGGCGTTGTATGGAAGAAAGTGTCGTTCTCCAATATGTTGGGATGAGGTGGGTGAAGCAACGTTGTTGGGACCAGAGTTGGTACGTATGACTACGAAAAAGATTCAAATAATCCGACAACGTATAAAAACCTCACAAGATCGACAAAAGAGTTATGCTGATCTTCATCGAAAGGACATGGAATTCGATATAGGAGATCATGTGTTGTTACGTGTTGCTCCATGGAAAGGAGTTACGAGATTTGAAAAGAGAGGAAAGCTCAATCCTCGATTCATTGGCCCATTTTTAATCATCGATCGAGTAGGAACTGTGGCGTATATACTCGTTTTACCTCCGAGTATGTCTCGTGTTCATAACATTTTTCATATATCCATGTTACGTAAATATGTGGAAGACCCGAACCACATTATTGAGTTAGAACCGGATGAAATAGCGGAAGATTTAACGTATGAAGAGGTTCCTGTTCAAATCTTGAATAAGAAGGAACATATTCTACGCTCCAAAGTTATATCTCAAGTCAAAGTTTTGTGAAGAAACCACGATGTTGAGGAAATGACCAGGGAGTTAGAATCTGAAATGAAATCAAAGTATCCTTACCTCTTCGACATACCAGGTACGTACCCTAATTTCAAGGGCGAAATTTCATAAGAAGGGGAGGTTGTAAGACCCCAACTTTTATAAATAAAGATGAATTTTCTATAAATATCATTTTTGAATATTATGGAATGAATTTGATATAATGTTATAGTTGTGGGTAATATTTATAAATTTTGCAAAGTACGCAAGTTGTTATATAATATTCGATTGGTGGGGAATATTCGCTTAAACAGGGAATATTCGCATAACCAAGACAATCATTGTGGACCCCACAATAGAATTATTGTTGGATTGAGAAAACGATAAAAATACTTTATGAAAATAACGACGGAAGTTTTACCATTAAGCGTTGAAACACCCGTTGTTAAAAAATACAAGAATACGCCAGAGTCTTGCACAAGAGAGTTACATGGTATTGATTATTGATGCTTACGTGAGAAGTCACTTAGTTTTGTTCAATTATTGCTATAGTAATTGTTGCATAAGATCTCACGTTATTTGATTCAATTATTGTCGATATTTTATATATTATTAAATCAATAATTGAGATAACAAAGTTATTAATATTATTATTTGTAATATTAACGATGATGTCAGAAGTTCACGAGGAGAGGTTTGGTCACCTAATCATACATGATATAGGATAAATCCTTATTGGAAAGCCCTTCTTTCCTTGGAACGACTCGGTCGATTAATATTGTGAATTATAATAATGATGATAAATGTTGTTAAAAATATTGAGGTGGTTTTATGAAATATTTGTTATAAATTTTGTTTATTATTTGGACCCCCACTTACCCATTTTTTCAAAACTGTCAGGAGAATTTATCTCAGTTAAATATATATACATGTGTTAACAGTAAAGTGGTAGTGGGGGGGGGGGGAATCTTGATTATTGAGGGGTATCTAGTATAATGTTATATGTATAATAAATAAATGAGTGAGTGGAAATTGGTGGAGGGAGCATGTGGGGCTATGTTGGAAGAAAGAAAAATGGGGGTGGAGAAAAAAATCCTAAGGTTTGTCGGGTGGGAGTGTTTTTCTTTGTTGTTTTGTTGCATTATAGCATGTGTTGTCTATTTATATATATATTATATTTGGTTGCTTTGTTCTTATTGGAGGAAGGTTTGAATTTTGCATCCGTAGGTTATCAAAATTTCATACGTAAATTGCGTAGTTGTAGCGTCCATGATATTTTTCTCAAATAGTATCCTTTCTATTTTCCTATAAATAGGATGCTTAGTTAGAATTGAAAACCACACCAGAAGTTCAGAGAATTCTTCTATAATCTTGAGCGTATTTCTTTAGAGTTTTAAGAAGCTTTGAGCGTAGTGCAAGTTTTCTTCAAGAATATCCTCGCCTACCAAATGTAATACTCTTCTTTTTACTTGCGTAAGTGATATTATTTGTTGTACTCGTAAGGGGTATTCTTTCTTTCTTATTCGTGAAGAGAACTTCTGTTATTCCATTCTTTATTATTCTGTTGGAACATCCTGTCTGTGCGTTTACGCATAACCTGATTCTGTTGTTTATTATTACATTTGGAACATCCTGCAATGCGTTTTACGCATGACCGTTCCATTATTTATTATTCATTAGAATATCATGTCCGTAAATGCGTTTACACATGACTTGGTTCCGTTATTTATTATTCTCGCTGAATAACTCGTCTGTAGTAGTCTATCGCATGCCCGGTGATTTCTTTTGTTATTCCATTCTTTATTATACTCGGTTGGTTAAAGTTTTGACTTCATACTCCATGAAATTAGTGGAATATCCTTGATATTTGCGCTTCATCCAAAGATCTTTTCATGGAAATATTCTTCCGAGCATTCTTGAATTTTACTCCACAAAGAAGTATCATGTCGATAATTTGGACATTATCGGTTTATGGATAAATTAATTCTTGAACTTGTTTTATTGAATTCTTATATCATTGTCATCATCCTCATGTTTATATTATGTTGAAAGTCATCCGACCTCATAGTGCATAGATGGACTTAGTATGATTATGACCGTGGATTATTCGGTATAATCACGACCGTAATGTAATAAATGATGTGGTAAAAGTCTTCATTGGCTGTAGTGCATTGATGGACGCTTGTTGGCATGATCATGACCATTGATGAATACACGAATATCCTCGGCCGTAGTCATGGATAATTTGTGGTCGTGATACTAATGAATATCCTTGGCCGTAATGCAGGATGATGTGGATTATTTATTAAGTCGAGTCTCAACGATAAAAGTAATGAAAAACCTTTTAAATCATGAAGATAGTAGATTTTATTCTCTACTTTCTTCTAATGGATTGCTTTTTTATTGCAGCTTTAAACTTGATGTTTGTTATATTTTATCGCTTTAACAATCGTTGAAGGCTAATGATAATTTATTTTGCATTATCTTAGTCATAATATTTTTTACTGGGCTAGTTGAGCTCACCCCTTTGCTTTCATTGTTCTCGTATCAGTACGTATTTCTTTCGTTTCTACCCGATCGCCACTCGCTCGCAAGTTATGAGAACATAGCAGAGACTAGTCGGGAAACGGAGTGACGGTCCAGATGATAGAATTAGTAGTCCTCACTATTCTATGAAATAGTGTGATAATAAATGTATTGAGGACTTATTTTGAGTTTGAATACTGTCTAGAAGACAATATTTGTAATAAACTCACAGCTCATGTTGTATATTTAAAGTTGTATTTGTATTATGTACCATGTATTTGGCGACTCAGAATAGGTGATGTATACCTATTTTGGGGGCGTCACATTTCTCCTCTACAATCTCTATTCTTAGCCTTAGGAATAAAACACGTAAACACAATAAAACTGATATATCATTATGCGCAAACTTAAGTTATCATGTAAAAACCCAAAAGCTTTATCAGTTATATTATGCCAAAGGTCACCAGACCATCTTTTGGCAAAATCCTCTCAAACCTCATTTTAATTTATTTTTATATTACTTATATAATATGGTTCAATTGTCACACTCTTAGCAAATTAAATTAATCTAATTCTAAATACTTTAAATTATTAATCTTAATTCATTAATAATTAAAACAAACATTTACAATATAACTATAATTTTATTTAATAAATTATTAAATTTCTAATTTAATTATTAAATCAAATTAGAACATTATCATTACACAACATTATAATTATTTAACAATTTATTTAATTTACTTATCTCATTAAATTAAATTTTCAAACCATATAATTATTAATTTAATTAATATAACGCACTTAACTAAATTACTCCACAATAATTTTATCAATTATTTATTTAAATTAATAATTAATCAATTAAAATATTTATTTAACAGAATAAATATTTTAAAATTAAATACAAAATTCTAGTTGGTTACATCTTTTCCGGACGACCCAATTAATTCGTCCCTTTACACAAGCTCCGCATTTGATAAATGTTCCGGTCTATTAGTTTACTGCTAGCATTTGCTTAAACACCATTTTGATTTTCACCTCAAAAACCCTCAACTCTCTCTCAGACCCCTTAGTTTTTACAATGGCGGAGAATGATGAGGCCGCAAAGTCACTCATCTTCGATATAGCCAACAAACTCGCTGCAAAAAAAGCTTGTCCCAACAAAGATTTTATCGTTAAGTTGCTGCGAGTAAGCTAATCTTTCCCCCTTCTTATGTATACATGAACATTGCTCATTACTTGAATTAAATTGTTTAAAACACTTAAGATTGGTTCAATTTACTATTTTGGTAGATTGAATTGGTAAAATATTAGGATAATTGGGCGTATTTATCATGTGTTTTAGTTTCTCATATGTATTTGTGACTACCCATATGATTATTTTGTACACATAGGCTCATAAGATGAAATGGGTAGGTTTTAGTTTTGCATTTGTGTCCTTATATTGTAATTTGGAGTTTATTTATTGGGTTTTAGCTTTAATTACTGCTACCCATCTTGATTTCCTATATTTTTGCTTTATGCTCACTTATTTTTACGTTTGGAATGAGATTACTTAATGTGTATAGGGTTATTTATGTCAACAGCATTCTCGAATTCAAGTGTTTACCAATTTATTTGAGTTTTATTTCAAATTTAGATGTATGAATGAAACTTGTGTTTTCTTTATATTAAATGTAGTTAACTTATATATTCTTCTGATGCATATTGAGGTGGTACTTTTGATTTTTGTTTTTCATATCACAGTATGGTAATGATGTGTTAGGCACAGTTTGTTATATTTGTTTTTCTTGTTCGTTGTTAACTTGTTATTGAGGGGATTTCAAGTAACCAAGCCTAATGGTTTTAGTGAACGACTTATTTAAAGTTTGCATGAGAAGTAATATAATATTTGAGGATAATATGTCTGACACTTTTAGCTATTCAAATTTCATTAAGATAATACTCCCTCTATTCCAAAATGTAAGAGTACAATGATGCGCAAAATGCAAAAGAAAATGCTCTTATATTTTGGAATGGAGGAAGTATAATTTAGTGGTCTTTGAGATTTCAGATTTGAGTTTGTGAGATTAATATCTGGAGTCAAGTTCTATTATAGAACTGTTATAGCCTTATAGGAGCGAGGTAATAGTATTCACCATATTCCTTACTTGCAATCTTTGTATTGTAAAATTTGGCGTGTGATATAGAAAGCCAAACCTGAAACTTTTATCTAGAGTTGGTATCTATACCTCATCTGGTGGTGTAGAGGGACCGAATTAAGTTATTTTTTCCCTCTTTATTTGTATATTGTTAAACTCCGAAAATTTCTCCTTATTTTCTTTTCATTATGAGATTACTTCGATCGTATTATTTCCACAACGAAAATATTTCTTCAAGCAACACTTGTGTATTTTGCATTTTGAACTTTTTTAAGAGAGAAATTAGATTCTGAGATTCCTGTAAGTTTATATTAGCCAAGTTTTATTTTCTCCACCATCTATTTATTCAATGTCGATTAGCTCCTTTTTTGCCATTGGAAATTTGCAAAATTACATTCCAACACTGTTTTAGTTTGTGTTTGCTTGATTGACTGAAGTTGGGAGTCTTTGGACTTCTTGTCTTAGAGGTTCATCAGTCAAGGTGAGGGAGATTACTGTTGCGCGTTTAAAACCATTGTCAACTGAAACTCTTGGTCAATTCAGGGCCACCAAGTGCATAGATCCCCTGTATAGAGATTCCTATGCTATAAATTTTTTGAAAGATTTTGGATGACGTCGTTCTTATACTTGGAATCCAAATATTTTCTCTTGACTTATCACTTATTGAATAAAAAAAAGACTTAATTTTCAGCCAAAAAACATAGGAATAGTCTGTAGTTTGTTGACTTTGACTATATTAGTTTGTATACTTTTTTCCTTTCCCGACTTGTTTTGAAGATATTTTGTTGTGTGGTCCTTTTTTCCTTTTCTTCCTCTGGTTGGAGTTCAATACTTCTATGTTTGAGTATGCCTACTTTATACTATATGTGTGTGTATATATATATATATGTTGATGTAATTTTATTTTCTTACATCTCAACTGGACTTTTAGTTGAGTTAGGGTGATAAAGTTTGAAATTATTCATTTTGTTGTTTATTATGCACATATAAACCCATGGTTTAGTATATTTAAAGCTCTCATTCATGCTGTTAGAGCTAGCCATTTCAGTCATATCATCTCTTTTAAGGAAAATTTAATGACACTATTAATATTAGTGTTGCAATTAAATTCTAGCCTGATAATGTTTCAATAGCTAAGATTAGAAGGCCACTTAGGGGAGCAAACCCATCATATGAAGTTACCTTGTTTCAATTACTTAAAAACCTAGGAGTATAAATTTTGATCAGAGTAGTCATGGTAGTGCATTTCAAAATTTTTAGTTCTTAGATGGTGCGTCTCTATGACACTTTGTCTCGGACTTCTTATTAGGTGACAGGCTTCTGTTGTCGTAACGAATTTGAATTTTATTTCTTAATCTCTACAGCAAGCTGCAGGTGCACTCCCAGAGTTAAAGCAATCAGCATTGCTAAATCCTGTTATAAAGCCCCTGAGTGATTCTCTTGTTAAGCACAGTTTGCTTCGGCATAAAGACAAAGATGTAAAACTTCTGGTGGCCATTTGCTTTTGCGAAATTATTCGAATCCTGGCACCAAATCCTGATTTCAGTGATGAAGTTTTTAGGGTAACAATTTCAGATTTATTGTTTTTCACCTTACCCCATCCATCTCACTTTTCCCTTCATTCGTCTGCAAGATACGGAAGGCTGACCCTGAAATCTGTTTGCAGGACATTTTTAAACTTTTCCTCAGTATGTTTGTCGAACTTGTTGATACCACAAGCCCATATTTTTCGAGGAGGGTAAAAGTATTGGAAACTGTTGCCAAATTGGAATTCTGTGTGCTAATGCTTGACACAGGTTCCGAAGATCTGGTTCTAGAAATGTTCAATATCTTTTTCAATGTTGTAAGGTAAGTTTATCCCCTTCTCTCTCTCTCTCTCGTGTACTCTTTTCATTTATTTTTGCTCGATCTCATTACCTAGCAATCTAGATATTTTAACAAGTATGCTGTCTTATAACTTTATTTAAATTCATTATATTACAGTGCCTTCAGGAATCTTGTATGTTGCTCTGATTTCCACCCCCTTTATTGTTTTCGGATATGAAAAAAGTTTTTTAGCTGACTTGTAAGGAAATATGTCAGCCTGAAATTGCTAATTGTACTCTTATAGTTCTTAATGACCTTCTTTATGACTTAGTTGGTTTCAAGCATACTTGGATGAACCAAAATAAAAAAGAAAAGAGTACTTATTGACATTGACATATACAGTTTCTTTTGCCCCTCGTAATTATGATACTAGGATTTTGATATGAAGTATACCGGATAGTACCTTTTTTGAACTTACTTAGTGACTGAAAAAGAATTTAGGGTATATTTCCTTAAATCCGTGGTTCCTGCTATTGGTTGATGAGCATCCTATTACTTGCTAATGTGTAAAATCCCAAGCAATTTTATAGTAATGAGCTTACAATTTATGAAATATAACGTCACCTTTTCTGATATGGATATTGCATAGGGTGTTGTAGGCCTTGAAATATTTCCAACCAATTGTGCAGCTTCAATTTTCTGCACCTTTGTTAACACAGGATCATCAAGTTAGTAGTCTATTAAGTAGAACCAAGCCCAGTATGCCAATTATCATGCCTATGATCCAAAGTTTTAATTTCACTTTACTGCGGTTTTCATTGTTGTTTACTCCTCTATTATACACTGCCATGAACATCCTTGTTTCTCTATTTAACAGTTTTCTAGAAATCTTTCTAGGCCCCATCTAAGCAGAATCCGTCCAGATTATGTCTAGGTAGGACTGTGCAACTGTTTCGGTTTTTTCGGTTTTTCCGGTTTTTTGGACCAGACCGAACCGGCCGGTTCGGTACAAAAAGAACCGGTATGTACCGGTTTTTTGGTACCGTTTTTGGTATGGCGTAATTATGGTTCGGTTTTACCGATCTGGACCGGTATATACCGGTTTTCTAATTTTTTTATTAATAAATAATTAATAATAATAATACTAATAATAAAATAATGATTATAATAATAAAAATAATAATAATATTAATAAAATAATAATAAAAATAATAATTATATTAATTTTCGGTAAAAACTAGTACCGAACCGGTAAATCGGTTCGGTATACCGGTCCAACCGGTACCAGTATCAAAATTTGGTCGGTTTCGGTACCGGTTCGGTTCGGGCCGGTGTTTACCGGTTGCACACCCCTACGCCTAGGTTGAATGCCTGAATCAGTCTGCTTCGATTCGTCCCTAGTCGGTGACTCGTTCCTTCTATTAAGGTCATGGAACTGAAAACTTTCATTTTATATAAAATTATAAATTTCATCCTAATATGCTTTTTAATTTTTATAATTCATTACATTTTCAAACTTACAATTCTAAATTTGTTTTTTAAGTGCTAAATGAACTTTTCCTAAATAATAGTTATGAAATTAAATTCAAAACAATTGTTTGGGGAATGGCTACAATATGTTATATAGAAATATATCAATAAAAAATATATATAAATAAGACGGCCTAGGAAAATCATAGGTGGCCTTTCGTCGCCTAGGTCCACATATCAGGTTTTAGAACACTTCTATTTAATTTTTATTGAGTTCCCAAACTGGAATTCTATTCTTTTATTCATTGGAAGACCTTTAGGCTTTTGAATTCAATAAATATCTGATCAGGTTTCTTATTTTATTCTATAGAATCAGGCAGTGAGTCTTTCTTTCAGAAGCCAAATTTTGTTGAGTTTCGATGGGAGGTAGTATAATGGTGTTTCCACAAGAGGCTGGGGTGTAAGGGTAAGATATGGTTCTGCTCCCACCCTATTGATATAGTGACATGGGCCAATTAGTCGAAAATATGGGAGCATTTGGATTCTTAGGAGTCTAGTTGGAAGGCTTGCAATTTGTGTTTTATGTCATGATCTACAAGTGTAATTTGCTTACCTTTTATTTTTTTATAATAACTTTTTTTTAGAAAGCTTTATATGATTTTCCTTTATAAACGTTTCTATCGGGACCATTTCTTTTTTATTTGATTTGTCTTTAATTTACAATAACTACTCACCAAAATGTTAAACAAAAAATTTTGGGTTATATGGGCAAGAGATGCAACAAAAGCAGGTGTATGGGTTTGTACATGAGTGTCAAATTTAATATAACTTGTAATAACAGAAAAGTTCCAGTTGCTCATCCATGAGGTTCATTTAATAATATCCCTTCGAGATTCCACTTGATTGTTGACTACTTACTGATCATATGTTATGAATACTTTTCACACATGATTGATTTACTTGTCCACCTCCTTAGAATGTCACTTCTGTTACTATATTATTGCGAAGGCTGAAACTGAAGTACCTAATGGGCCATTAATGGTTTAGTACTTGTTACCTTGCAGAGAACAACATCCACACAGTGCGCTTAGTGCAATGTCATCCATAATGGCTCATATTTTGAAGGAGAAAGTTTCTGAATCGCTTTTAAGTGTGACTTTGCAAAATCTTTTAAAGGAGGCTAAGGTATGTGGTTAACGCATTGCACATGTTCTCTACATAACAATAATATATATATATATATATATATATATATATATGCTAATTGCTACTTTTGTCATATGATTTAACATTGGAGTGTTTAAATTTAATTTATTGTCTTATCATATTTTTCAAATTGTGAATCGTAGCATGTATCCAAAATCTCGGATGTGAATCGTATATCATATCGTAAGATATGGAAAGAAGTGGAAAGCACAAGAAGTACATTCTAAACATATGAAGAACATGGTTTTTTTGCACAATTAAGCATATTAGCCAAGTTTAATTGAAAGTCAAATAAACCAAGAAACAAACTTAAAGTATAATTATACTTTGAAGACTCTAAACTAGAATCTTACTTAATATTCAGTATTATTTAATTAGTACTACCTTGGTTCCAAATTATATGATCATTATTGACTTTTAAAAGTCAATTTGAGGCATTTTCAAACTTAAAATTGAGATGACTCATTAAAAATTATGAATTAATAAAACTTACAATGAGTAATACTTTTTAAATAGTTTACAATATCTATCATTGTATTGATTAAGATTAAAAGAATTTATGTCAATTTTGAATTTAAAAATCTCTTAAGTTGACTTTATAAAGTCAACAACAATCAAATAATATGGAACGGAGGGAGTATTTATTGAGACTGAAGAAGAGAAAAAGCTAAATATAAAACCTAAAGTGAAATGAAGGCCCCAATAGCAAAGGGGAGAGCAAAAGTCAATTCCAAAGCTATCTATTTATGTCTACACGCGAGAAAGAGACTGAAAGAAGAAAGTGGAGACAAAGCTTCAGTAGAAGATAAAAATCCTAGAAAGCATTTTAACGCTTTTTTGTATAAAACCAGTGAGCATCTCTTTTGCTAGAAACAAAAAAGGATGCATTATTTTAACTCATATCGGTTTCTAAATTAAAATGTATCTACCATATTGTATCCAAAATACGGTGCTATACTGTATCACGTTTAGATATACTAGCAACAATATATCACATTTCTCCTGTTTTTATCATACCGTATCTTAGGATATACTTCACATATTGTAATATGCTGACCTGACAACGATCAGCCTTACATTTAATGTAATATTGATTTCATGTTATAATGTTTTAGATAATTGAAGTTTGTGTTATCTTGTTTTTTTGGCATCTATGCTCCACTTTCCAAGACAAATTCAGTAACTTCAGATTGGTTCTCTCTGTTTCTTATTCTTGTAATTTGTTGGTCACATCACGTTCATGCATTCTTTTTAGTTATTTTAATAGCGATTTTGATCATCCTAATTCCTAAGGGTTATGACATTGTTTCTCGACCACAAGACTGATATCCTGTTGCGATTTTTGAGCCCTTTCAAATACCTTTGGAAGTCGGATCTAATTGTGCAAGGATTCCGCATGGCATAAATGATAAGGAAAGTAGGAAACCCCCCTCCCCTCCACAAGAAATCCACAATATAGGATGAAAACAAAGAAAGTAAACACAAACAAGCAGTGAGTAACTTAGAGATGGGTTCTTCTTTGTCTAACCTAGTTACTTTTCAGCTGTTCTTGTTATTTCCATTTATTTAAGCTTCCATATTACTGTACTGTATCACCACATATCACTAGGAAGAATATAATTTCCATGATTTATAACATTAATAAGAAGCATATTGGCAATAAACTCATGTCAAGAATATGAGAAAAAAAACAAGCTTAGAAATAGTAGAGATTGAGACTGAAGAAACATCATCAACAAGTGAGATAGGTAGTAAACCAAATGCTCCATGATCAGTAGGGCTGAGTCGTTGGGTGACTCCGAGAAAGCATGATCATTAAGTATGATAGGTTTAGGTGAGGACATGTAAATACTTGAGCCTCCTAGATTGCCACTGTAAAATTTGAGTTCAAATTTTTTCAAATTCAGGGGAGAGTGACCAGGGGCGGCCTCACACTGGGGGCAGTACAGGCTGCTCCCCCAGAATGCTTTTTGAATAAATCTCTATATATATTCAATGGAAATTTAAAAAGCATAAGGTTTATAATATAATTTCTGTACAAAAATAGGCTTTTTTATGTTGTATTTAAAGCTCTCTTTTAATATATCTCGGCCCTGTTATGTGGTTTATTAAATGTATGTAACCCAAAATTGTTTGTAGTTTGGCCTTTTGGCTCGAAAAACTATATACATATATATATTACTCCCATGCCTTCTCAAATTAGATATTTATTTTGACTTTCTAGACCATCTTATGAATTTTTTTAAAGTTTAAATTTATTTAATATTACTATACCAACTGTAATGGACATTCTTTAACTGTGGTATATGGTAATTTTTCGCAAGAGTTCATATTTCACTACACTTTGCTTGAATAATTAATTAATATTTTACAATTTAATAATTAATTGAAGACATGCCGAATATTTTTATGGGTTCAAGCATAGATTAGAGTAGTACCACGTTATTTTGAATATTATTATGTCATTTATGGTTATTATTATATATATTTAAAAAAAAAATCATTGTATGCTTTTAAATTTATGAATCACCCCTAGAGCTACAATTTTGAGAATGACTGAGATCACACATCTAGAGTAGATAAGAAATTAATTTATTTGTTTTATGGTATTTTTATTACGTTTAATTGGGTTGAAATTGATGTAATTATATATTTTATTTAATAGTGGGGATTTTGGATATTATATTGATTAGGAAATTTTAATAGTAGTTGGGATATTTTAATCCTCATGTACTTTTATTAATTGCTATGTGGAATTAAGGTTTTGATTTTTTTAAAAATAGCTATTTAATCTCTACAAGTTCTTTTCACATGCACAAATTATTATTAATAGAGAGCATTTGAACTATATTCTTGTCTTTGTTGTCTGTGGTTGAGAGATCCTTGGGATAGTTAGGGTTAGGTGCGAAGCCTATCCGTAGTTATTTAATCGTATTTCATAGTTAACATGTTTAGAGGAAGTTGCTCATAGGATTATTTTCCTTGCTTCTCTTTGGCCTTCTTTTATGGGGGCCTTTAGAGGTATTTCTGTGATTGATTTGTGTAAAGGTTGGAGGGTTGTACTTTTTTTAGTGCTCTTTTTTTTATTTTTGTTTTTTAAGTCCATTAAGGGTGGACTTCTTGTTTCCCCTTTTATTGTGTCTTTTCTTTTCTATTAATAAAATTTCTTCTTTTATTAAAAAAAACAAAAAATTTCACCAGTTCATGATCTTCAAATTGCAGTCCAGCTCCAGCATTATATACCCTAGGATCATGGTTCTTTGACTATGTTACGTGTCTATTGATGTCAGAATTATGTTACATTGTAGAAAAGTAATGTTGTTAACTTGTTATACCTATTTTGTTGTTTTTCATATCATATGGTTTGTTTGGCACAAGTAGATCGATTATCATTTATTTTTTGTTTCTCCTTTTTAACCTTTTGACATCTGTCATTATTGCCTTTGATTTGGTATCCTCTTCTTTTCTTCCAAGTTTTGTCCTTTTTCCGACAAAGTGTAATCAATCTGGAAATAGGTCAATGTTTATTTCTATATTTTATCCCATTTGTAGTTATATGTATGCTATGATGAAACCTGTTAGGCAAATTTGAGGTTTTAGCCAATTATATACAAGTTTTTCTGTCTACTTTTTATGTTTGTTACTTTCTCTGTCCAGGATGCATCTCCTGCTTTTCGGCTTGCTGTTTCTGTCATCCAAAATTGCAGTGAAGAGCTTGAGCCTTCTGTCCGTGGGTTTTTAACATCTTGTATAATGGACAAAAATGCTGTAGGGAGTGAGCTCAGAGAATTTTACCATGAAATCATTTTTGAAATCTTCCGATGTGCTCCTCAGATGCTGCTTGCTGTCATCCCGAATTTAACTCGAGAATTACTGGTCCGTTGTCCTGTTTCTGCTCCTTTTTTTTTGATAAGTAATTTCTGCTCCTTTATATATGTTTGCAGTAACAATTCATTCGGTGACATGGAATTTGAATAATAGTGAACCTCAGCTTGCTTTTTAAAGACACTGTTTAAATTATACAATCTCCTGTTTCTGTAACTGACAGCTTTATATGTCTGCAGACTGATCAAGTTGATGTCCGAATAAAAGCCATTAATTTAATTGGAAGGCTGTTTTCACTGTCTGAATGCCATGTTGCACATGAATATCGCCATGTCTTTGTAGAGTTTCTCAATAGGTTTTCTGATAAGTCTGCAGAAGTTAGAGTTGGTGCTCTTTTATGTGCTAAGACTCTCTACTTGACCCATCCATCAAGAACAGAATCACAGGAAGTTCTGGGTAAGCTATCAGAAATTTGATTTAATTTCGTGCAGCATGTTTCTAGTTCTATCTTTTCCCAAATCCAATTTACCTTCTCATACATAAAATTTTAAAAACTGAGCAGCTGCTCTTGAGGATCGACTGTTAGATTTTGATGATAAAGTGAGAGCTCAAGCAGTTACCGTGGTATCTGATCTGGCCAGGTCTAACCTTAAATCATTTCCACGTAACCTAATATCTCAAGCTGCTAAAAGACTTCGTGATAAAAAGGTACATGGCCTTTTTTAGTTTCATACGTTTAGTTTTGCCTTCTGACGCTTAAGAATCATTTCGTCTTTCCATTAAGGTATCTGTTCGAAGGAGAGCTTTACAAAAGTTGCTTGAAGTGTATCATGATTATTGTACCAAATGTTCTGAAGGGATTATGTCACTTAGTGATAACTTTGAAGAGATCCCTTGTGGAATGTTAATGCTTTGCTATGACAAAGATTGCAAGGAGTTTGGGTACATTTATTCATTCCTTATGACTGGTTAAATCTGCTTTGTTGTAACATAAGTTTTTCCTTTTTTGATAAGTAACTGTTGTTGTTTCAACTATGATTTAATTTTTAGCTTATGTGATCTTCAGGCCACAAAACATGGAGCAATTGCTCGCAGAGGACTTATTTCCTGCGTCTCTTTCTATCGAGGAGAGGACTAGACACTGGATATTCTTTTTCTCACTTAATACAATTTTCACCGCATCTCATGTAAAGGCATTGAACACAATTTTATCTCAAAAACGAAGGTATTGCTACTAAAATGTTCTATTCTTAGGTGGAGAAATGGTCTTTTAACAAGATTCAATTGATTTCAGGTTCCAAACCGAGATGCAAGTGTACTTGGTGCTCCGGAGAAAAGAAGAGGTATAGTAATGAAATATCCAACTGTATTACGAAATTGTCTCTATATATGGAATAACATTTTACGTAGTTAATTTGTGGGGGCAAGCATACTTGTAGAAAAGTGTTGGTAGCTCGGCAGGAAGACGGACGGGGAAAGAATAGTTTGTGTTTTTCATCTTGGGCACTCATTTTTCATTCAATTTGATTTTAGAGCATAGAATGACATTAGTAGACCAAGGGTATGCTTGGAGAATGTGGTAGTATGTTTTGGTTTCATAATTCAGCAAATCTTATTTGTGCATGACATAAATGAACTACACTGAAGTTTCCATTTCTAATATGTTTAACTAGATAAAATGATTGCGGATATGGAAATCTCACAACTTGACCTAACAGACAAACGATGTAGAAAGAGTGGACCTCAGTAGAGTTGTAGACAAAGGCGAGTTGCATCCAGCTTGGGCATTTCAAGCTTAGCTCACTATGACTTGCAACTTGTTGAAATTTGAGTTCAGCTTTTAAACAAGGCAAATATTTTGTCCAAGCTTGGCATTTTCATGTTCACGAGCTGTTTGTGAACAACTCACTTAAACATAAATGAGCCATTTTTTCTCCAACTTGTTTTCAATTTTATATTCAATACTCCCTCTTTGAATCATTATTGACTTTTTGAAGCCTAACTGAAGGCATTTTCAAACCCAAAATTGACGTGCATTCCTTTAATTTTAGTTAATACAATGATGAAAATTGTAAACTATCTCAAAATTACTACTCATTGCAAGTTGTATTGTTTCATAATTTTAACAAATCATCTCAATTTTTGAGTTTGAATTACTTTGAAAAAGTCTCACATTGGCTTTCATTGTTTCAAAGTCATCAATGATCTTATAATTTGGAATGGAGGGAGTATATGTTTATTTTAATAATATAACTATGTAGTCTCTGTATATTTTATGCATAAACTATACATAATATGTAGAAAATTAAATTATATTATTAAAGTTGAGTTTATACCAGCCTAGTATGAACCTGTTCGCAAACAAATGAGCTGAACTTCTTACATTCAAGCTTGGTTCATTTATCTATTCGAGCCTTAAGCAATGTTCAAGTGCAGCTTGTTTGTTTTACGAATTTAGCCTTGAACAAGCTGAAGATAAGTCTGTTAGTAAATGGTTCTGTTCCTTTACAGCTCCAGATGTTATTGAACCTTTTTTGTAGGTATGTTTCCTTTTGTTGACTTAATTTTAAGTTGATTTGAGTGGATTTACCAAATGTATACACAGGGAAGCTAGAGATTCTGCATCATCATTAAGTTCTTGCCACAGTTTTAAGGAATCAACAATTCAACATTGGTAGCTCACGATTATATGCTTTGCCCACTACTGAAATAAACTCTTTGCAGGAAGACTAAGCATTGGATTTGATGTATCATATTTTTGGAGCATTTAACAATTATAAAATTATCTAAATGTTAACTTGGATGCGGAAGGTCATTAGTCTAACGTGAATGGAGGCTTGGAGACAAATTGTAGCATATTTGCTTTTGTTTCTTCAGGTGGCTAGTCGCTATGTGATTTTGCATGTTAATGCGGGCTGGCTACAAGTTTTGGTAAAAATCATTGTCAACTGCACCGGGTTGATTGAGATGGCTTGCACTCAAAATACTCTAATTTTTGATGCCATCAAACTCGCTCTTTTTTGTCCCGATTGAATTGAGCAAATTAGCTTGCACTCCAAAGATCTAGAAAAGTTTGATTGTGATTGTGATTGTATTACTCTATTGATTCAGCATTGCGAGTTTGTACACCAAGTGTATTTAGTTATGTTTTTATGTAGTCAAAAATATCTGAACTTGGTTGTATTCAATTTGTTTATACTTTGATGAAATAATTGTGGTTTCTGTAGATGTTGGGTTACGGTCACACCATCACACCCGGGAACAGAAGTTTTGCTTTTTCCTATTTGTTTAGGAGCCTTAATTCCGTAGGAGAGTTGAAATTGCTGCCACTGGATGATGAATGCAGTGGTTACTTTATCTTTTCACTTATGTTTGTCCGGAAGTCAAAATTTATTATCTCTGCATTGCTTTGCGGTTTTTATATAATAAAAAAGGAGGTTGTATAAGAATGTGGTTTGTCCTGTACAGCGTTAATCTGCCTTGAGTGGAACCTATTGCTTTCTTATTAATGTAGTAGTGAATGTTCTGCAGGAGAATGGGGGTGAAGAAATGAAAAAGATAATGCGCAAGTCTTTCATGAAAATGTCAACATCTTTTCCTGATCCAGTCAAAGCGGAAGAGTGTTTTCATAGGCAAGACCAATTGAAAGATAATGACCTTTTTAACACATTAGAAGAGTTATTAGATGAGGTGACAATTGAAGGTGGTCACACCCGTAGAGTGAGTTGCTCATTACCCAAATTTATGTATTTTCATTCAGAAAGATGCACCGTCTTATTCTTTTGCACTCAATTACACGCATCATCTGAATATCTATCTTTTGAGCCGTTTTGTAATAAATTGTAAATTTGTTAGGGTTCTTAATTTCTTATTCTTAGTCACTCTTTTATTTGTTTTTCCCTCATCTAAAGGTCAACTTACTGAGTGAGATTGGGGATCGGCATCCAAATTTTGGGTTTCTACAGTTGCTCTCCAAGAAGTGTTTGTTTAATATATTTAGTTCTGATCATGTCTGCTGCATTTTAAACCATCTTTCCTGCAAAAGATTTGGAGACCAGCATTTGGAGGATTCTTCTATGAAACTCCTTCTGGTAAGAGCAATTCTTTTTGGAAAGATCTGAACTTTTAAAATTGTGCCTCATATATATTTTTTAATATTTATGTTGGATTGTTTTTGAGTTGTAACGGATTATAGATTTGCTAATTAGAAATGTCAAAATGTCTTGTATATATACTCAATTTTCCTACATATATTGATCTCTGTTCCTTGTATAATTATTTTCATGAATATGAATATAATCCCCAGTGTGCAGTTATTTCTCTTTAATAAGTCAAGTTGCATTTGATAACTAGTAAAGGATGGCTTATTAAATATTCTAATTCTTAAACATCACGTTGTTGACACGGTCAATCAAATAATATAGAAGTAAGAAGGTTGTCGAACCCACAAAGAACGAATACTAATAATTATCTTAATTATCAAGTATTTACCAATTCAATTCTACTTAAACGGTGACCAATGTTGATTTTGAGAATAATTTAAATTAAAGCTGAAATTAAGCTAAACTAACAAGAATCAATTATCAAATATGTCAAATCTAGGAATATAATTTCCCCAATTGCTTTACAATAATATCTTCTCCCTATTTTCACGTTTTTAATCCAATGAGGAGTTAACTAAGATTTCCCATCTTTTCATTAAAATCTTTCAATGATTAACAAAAAGAATTGTTTCAGTTATATTGCTATTTTCAATGCAAGACACTTAAAAGAAATTCATTAAACACAAACTCCCAATTAAGTTACGCATGACACATAGGTATTTTCATCCTATGTACTGCTATGTTATTCCTGTTCAGAAAGCAACAATTTCATACGTTATCACATCCAGATGTAATCCTATATTTCTTTTTTCAATTCCATTTAAGATATCAGATTAATTGCTCGCTACACAATTAATAAATTAACACAAGATATGATAAACAACTCAAACAAGATCAATAAGTGAAAATATGGATAAATAAATTAAAGCATCACAAAAGGTTCCATTGTACCCCTAATTAAAAATTTAGTTCATAATCCTAAAGAAAACCATCGTCTCAAATATGAAAAACATTCAAACTACAGATAAAGAAATTAAAGAGAAGAAGAAAAACTCTTGTAAGAATCTCTAGTTTCCTTAATCTTCAATGTCTGACTCCTCTTGCTCTCCAATCCAATCTTCAAGTCTCCTTAGGTGGTTGTCAATTCTTGCAGGCAAAAGTCTCCTTTAATCCAAGTCATAAGCAAGTATTTAATGGAAACCCTAATTAATTTGGTATCGAAAATCCTATTACCACGCAACTTGGTCATAATTACATAAAAATCAGATTCCTTTCCGTGATGCGTGCAGGGGCGGCCACGCTGCTCTAGGCCAAATTAGGTGTGACCGTCTTTATCTAAGAGACAAATTGAGCGCGCAGGCTCTTGCTGCACCAACAAAACATTCCCTTAGCTTGGCGCACCCCGCACCAATCCTAGTACAAATTGGGCGTCAGGCCAACAACTTGTCTGGCTTTGCTTCCTTCTCAGCATCCAAATCCATAATGTCCCCATCCTTGCCTGAACATAAAAACATAAAAAGAAACATGCACAAACTCAAGAAATAGCAATATTTTAAGATAAAAAATACCAGATTCGTAGGCATTTAATCCACTCATCACACATGCATACTATTGAGTTCTTTAGTTACTAATCTTCCTGAGAAAGCAACTGGGTGCACTTTGTTTAGCTTAATATTTACCGAAACAAATAACTCGTGATAGTTCTATATTTACATGTCACTCCCCCAAATCCGGGTCTCCTTCAACCCTTGATCTGGTGTTGACGATACAACTTCACCTATTAAAACTACCAATAATTCTATTAGTTTAACTAGTTTATTACAGACATTACATCAATTCTTTACCTCCATCCCTGAATCGCAACATCTTTCCTTAATATTCACCAATATTATACTTGGTAAAAACTCGTTTATTTAAAACTTACAACACAATCTTTATTCCAGAATCGTACACTTTACAATTTCTTATTACATTCCAAAGTCATATAAATTATGACCCACAATCCAACACTAACCATTCTTCTCAACTTCAACACCATTTATCTAATCTAGACTTTCAATATTAGCAACTAGTCAGTTCTCAGGAAAGAAGGGGCTTTCCGATAAGGATTTCTCCTAATTGGCACGCAATTAGATAACTTAAACTCTTTTCCTCTACATAACTTTCTAGACATTGTCAATAATGTTAATCTAGCAAGTTAAATGACTCCTACATCTACTAACTTAAATGTACAGTACACAAAGAATACATTCTTATAATAATTCCCAACTCTTTTAATCATATCTCCAAAGTTATTACAACTTTAAGTTCTATTACATGAAAAGAAGACAACAATAATAATCTCTCTTGACCTAACTATTCTTTCACTTTCTGTTTACTGCCAAATTCTGTTGGTAATTCTTCCTTAACTGTAAATAAGATTTTATTCGCAAGAATGAGCACAAATGCTAAGCAAGTCTAACAGATAACACATTTCACACGTCTCAAGTTTACACAAATAATAGAGTTAACACTACTCAAGTTATAAGGTTCACACTGCCCAAGTTATAGGGTTCACACTACCCAAGTTATAGAGTTCACAATCCTCGAGTTATAGAGTTCACAATACTCAAGTTATACAAGTAATTCACATATCACAACTAACTTTACACAACAACTGAAATTCAAAACAGTTTTATAGCACATCGTTGCACATAAAAACAATTAGAAACTTGCACATAGTCCGAAAAACTTGGTTGATTCTCGCTTCTATAATTTACGCTAATTTTTGCGTCTTAGTTGAAGTTACAAGCTTTACATTTATCTTGAATAAGCAAGACTTGATCTTTCTCTCAATTATAAGTATACTTACTATGCTCTCTCTTAGATTTACTTTGGGATTTAATGAAGGTTATTTAGCATGATATGATGGTTTTATTTATAGACTTAAGGTATAATGGTCATCACACCACAACCAACCAAAGTGGCCAACAAGGCCACCAAGCCGGTTCACATAAGGCCACCAATGCCTAACAACTCCATCAGTTACAATTGGTCAACAAGGCCAAGCCCTATCACTCGTGTCTTGCAACAATGACTTGCCATACAAGAGGCCACATCTCACCTCTTAAAGCTAGACAACACACCTCAGGCAAGACATTGAGCCACATCTCACCTCCCATTGCTTGACAACACTACAAAGCAAACAAAAATCAAAAATCAATTTGATGACTAACTCTACAAAGCAAGTATCAATACTTACAAGCTTGTAAGTATTACATACTTTCATATTGGCCAAAAAGCCCTCCCTTTCTCTACACCATAACCGGATCCCACTTAGTTTAGTTACTCCAAACTTTCCCAAAGTTGACTTTACGTTTTTATGAATAGTGTTTTCGCGTTATTTCTCAGAAAAATTTTATTTTCTTATACGAAACAACATTTATTTTTCATTACATAGATTAGATTATAAAATCAATCTTTAATCATATACGATTATATTTATAAACCTCAAAAATATCTGGGATATTACATTACATATGTGAATGCAATATTCATACACTGTTATGCTGAGCATTGAGATTGATATGTTTGGAAATCAGCCAGTTACTGGCCGAATTTATTTGGCTTGATTAATTTTGCAAAATATGGGTTTCAGGATACTTGTTTGTGACTCACCTGAAAAAGAATATACAAAAAATAAAAGCCTTATAAATTCTTAGAAATACTCTGTATAGAGAAAGAAAATCAGTCTAAATTCACTATCCTCACTGGACTGCATGTGCAACTGTTGCATAAGGGAAAATTTAGACAAGAAGCACGGTAGGTGCTATTAACACGACTGGAACAAAGTAATGTACCTATAACTGCACTTTCAATTCTATTTCCTCTTGTTGTTGGAAACTCCGACTTGGATGCATTCCAAATATGCATTTACACATACTTTATTTCCAAATAAGTAGCTTGCTCAGTACAGTCCTCATAATTTCCAGGACAGACTTGAAAAGATTGTAGGTTAGGGAATTTCATCTTTTGAAGACGATGCATGCTAACGGTGAAAGTTAGCTCAACAGATTAGCAATTCCTTTTTTATGTGCTAGCATGGGTAACTAAGCCAAGCTATGCTCTAAAATACTATTCCCTCATTCCCATAAATGTTGTTTTAAGTACACTTTTCACACAATTTAAGAAAAACAATAGTCGAGGAGAGGGGATAAATAAGTTGCCATTTTATTCACCATCTTCCTTTTCCCCAAAAGTAGTTGTCCTACTTGAGTATTTTTGAGGAAAAAGAGACTTTTAAATAGCACTTTGGATTTGAATTATGTACTTTAAACATCTTTTATTAGAATTATTTTTTTGTACTTCAGTTATTTTCTGTGGGATGGAGGGAGTAATTAAAATAAAAGATAACTAATTCAGGCCATCACAAAGATGATTGCAATCTTCTCTAATCATCATAGAGTATATTATTATTAGAACTTGGTCACCAAGTATGCTTGGTGCCCACACATATTTGACTACTATTCAACTAGTAGCCTATATATAAGGCTTTAGTACTCTTCGTAATAAGATAACAACATTATTCACTATATCTATTTTATCTCTATCATGGTATCAGAGCTAGGTTGATTTTGACAATCAAATCAAAAAGTCTTGCTTTCGCCGCCGCCGACACATAGTTGGCGACGAACATTGTTTGTTTTTATTGTTTAACTTCATCTTAAAGAAAAAAAATTAAGTGGTTAGAGTTCAGTTGTAGTTCTTTTGTTGGAGTTGCATGTAATTTTTCTTAATAAGAGTATGTCCAAGAAGCGATCCACGGTATACAATACAGAAATGATTGCCGGGATGTCTAAAGCGACAGCATATATGACGTCTGTATGGCGACAAGTCGTTTATGATGTACAATTTATATATTATTTATTTTACTTAACAAGTATATTGGCAATAAAATTTCATATACGTTAAAACTCAAAACATAACACTATGGAATAACATTAAAGGCCTAATTATGTAAATACTTAGCAATAACAATCCAAAAACAAAACACTTAGTTGATATTAAAAATTAGTAAAAGAATGAAGAATTCAACAAACACCACAGAGAAAATAAAACCAACCATCACAAATATGTAGTCTAATAACTAATAAAACACCACATAGCAAGCCAAAATAATGTCTAGACTCTCTACACTAGTCTAGAAACATCGTTCAAGCAAAATCATCAAGGAAAAGGTCATGTCCATCTCCTTCACGAGAACTACTCTCATTCAAAGGTGTAGGTAGTCTTTCTCCAAAATCATCCTCCACATCTTCATCATCAATTGGAATTCTCTCTTCATTAACTTCATCATCGGAATCAGAATCCATCAACCTTGATTCCCTTGAAGTTGAACCACCACCACGTCGAGAGTACGTCATGAGATTCTCACTAGTATTAGCACGGGCCCTCTTTGAAAGATTGCGGCCCTTAATTATGTTGGATGCACCGATCCACAACATTCCATGTAAGATCCTTCCTGGGATGAACAACATCGGCCTCATTATTGATCCATTCATTACCCCATTCAAAGTCATGCTAATGGATCAAAAATTTTTCCAAGTTCACGCCTCTTTTGGAACCTTGAGACGATCTTTTGATTGTATTGGACATACACCAAGTCACTCAATCGTTTATGTTCCAATTTATTCTTCTTCGTATGAATCTAAAATAAATAAAACAAAAAAAATAATAATATTAAGGATAAAATTCTACTTATATAAAAAATAGTTAGTATTAGTAGTGAATGATTTATTACTTTTTAAGTACCAACAATATAAAGTATTTACAAACTCAAATGTATTCCAATTGCGGTCACAACCGGAAGAACAACAAAGGCCTAGATTCTTTTTGCAAACGAGGATAGCTCAGTAGCCGCCCTCCAAAAACATTCCACCAATCAACTAGCAACCATTTAAAAAAATATAAATATTTTTAAAAGGAGAAAAGGAAGAATGTATATAATTATAATTTAGTTTTTATATCTTTATATATATTTCAGTATACTTACGAGGATTCTTTAATTTCCGTTGCCTAATCGCTAATTCTTGTGTTAAAGTATCTCGAGAAGCATCATAGTTATCGGCTAGATTACTTATCTTGTCTAGCAAATCTAGGTCGGACACCATCTTTACAAGAATGTCATTAAAGTCTGCTCGTAGAGTACCAACAAACACCAGACGTTCCTGTTTGATATCAAAGTACTTACCTGGATTGAAAAACAACGCAACCCTATATAATATTTGTTCCATTTGGCTTTCCCAGTGCCGCTCAACAATGTCAATCACCTTCTTGTACAGACTTTGTTTGTTATCAAATGCATCTTTGATTTTTTTCTTTGCAAATTCCATCGCAGCGAAAACTTCCGGTATGGCAGACTTTTCATCACCATAAACAATCCTCAAGACTATTAGAAGTGGTTGTGATGCCCTAATGCAATCCCCAACATGATGCCAAGATGTTATTGAAATAACAGTATAACATACTTTCTTCCTCGCTTCGGTAGCCGACAACTTAGATTTTGTCCAATTCTCACTTATGTACAAATGCCTCAATGCATCTCTATGCTTGTTCAAGCTTTGTAAGGTGAGGAAAGTTGTAGCAAATCTAGTAACTGTAGGTCTCACAAGATTTTTCCCATTTGTTTTTTCCCTCATTGCATCAAGAAGACGACCATACCTATAAATAAATGTTATGATTATTCTTACATTTGTGATTGTGGGCTGGAATTTCTTCAACTTGCCTATGTCCTCTAGCATAAGGTCTAGGTAGTGAGCGTCGCAAGGTGTCCAAAATAGTGTAGGCTTCCTCTCCATTAGTATATGCCTCGTTGCCTTTTAATTAGAGGCATTGCCCGTGACCACCTGAGTAACATACTCGGGGCCAATTTCCTCAATCTTGCTATCAAGTAGATTTGCTAACATTGTTGCATCTTGCGACTGACTGGAAGCATCAACAGAACCCATGAAATAAGTCCCCTTCAGACTATTAACAAGGAAATTCAACAAGTGTCTTCCCCTCTTATCTGTCAAACCATCCGACATGAGTGTGATGCCATATTATTTCCAAGCAACTTCATGTTTCTTCTTTAAGTTAACGGTTTTCGTCTTTGCCTTCTCAAGTAAAGGAACCCTCAATTTATGGTACGCTGGAGGCTTGAAACCCGGCCCATATTTCCCTATGGACTCGATCATTACCTCAAAGCTCATTGCATTTGCAGCATTGAATGGTATTCCACACTCATAGAAAAAAGTTGGCAATGTGCATATGAACTCTCTCCTTTTCCTCCGGTGTCCTCGAACGATTTTCAATAGTCGTTTGGCTCAAACGCTTACTATACCTCTCCTCTACAACTTTTTCGGGAGTCTTCCTTAGAAGTGCTTCAACAGTCTTATAAGAAGCTTTTGATTATGACTTTTGGAATTGAAAAACAACTTTCTTCCTTTTAGAAGCGGTTCCAGAACTTGGGATAGTGTTAGAAGAAGCATTGAAAGCCATGTTTGGACGAGCAGATGATTGTTCTTCTTGCACTTCTACATCATTATCATCATCTAGCTCAACCGACTTGGTCCTCTTTTTACTAATCAAAGTCGTTTGCATTTCCCTCATAATTTTGTTACTGTTTTGGGGCACTTCGCTATATCTCCAAAATTTCCTACTAAATGTTGCTTCAAGCTTTTGATTCCTGAACGACATTGCTTCCCACAAAGGATACATTGCACTATATCCTTATTACTAATGTCCGACCAATACCCATATTTCCAACCCGTGTTATTTTTTTTTTTGCCTTTCTTTTTGGGTCCTTTGTTATATCATAACCATTGGCTCCCAAACTTTCCGCCATTTTATTTTTTTAGTTTCTACAAAATACAATCAAACAAAAAATATAAGAGACAATTGACATTTTTATTTTTAATTTAGTAAGTAGTAACTATGCACACTCAACACTTAATAGATAGTGTTAACACTTTGTAAATTGTACCAAAAAAGAAGTAAACAACTTGTCATTATCAGAACACAGATTAATAAATTAAGTTTTTAAATATATTAATGTATAAAACTAATGTCATCATCAACTTGTGGACACTTGGCTGATTCATACATATATCAGTATATGCACGACACTTGGACAATTTACTTAGCACCATATAATAGATTAGTATAACACTATAACAGTCAACATATATGCATATAAAATTATCATAACACAGATAAATAATCATAACAAAGATAAATAAATTAATGTAATCATCAACTTGTGGACACTTGGCTGGGTCATACATATATCAGTATATGCAGGACACTTGAAAAATTTACTTAGCAGTTAGCACCATATAATAGATTAGTAATAACAGTAAACACTCAACATATATGCATATGTCATACTGATACATATATGCATAGAAAATTTAAAACAGAGAAGGTTTTGTGAGAGGTAAAACAGAGAGGTGAAGCATACAACCATACAAGAGAAATTGAGAAGAAACAAAACAAGAAAAGCAAAGTAAAGAAAGAAGAAGAAAAACTTGTGTTTGAGAGAAGGCCAGACTCGCAGTCACCGATGGTTTCGATGGTTGTTTTTTATGGTAGTTGAGCTCTTGAGTTGCGACAGGGCTGCGAAGCCTGCGATGGAGTCGCCAAGAAGTCGCGATCGAGTCCTGTTAGAAGATATGACAGGATATACCATAATTGTAGCTTCCTTAATCAGTGTGTACACATTACTGTAATTTAGGAATTACCATAAATGTAATTAGGTTGTTTTATGTATATATCAATCTATGTAATAGAAAGAAATAACTTCAATGAAATAAGCTTTTCAATTTCTACTTGGTATCAGAGCCTGCTTCCTTTTCCAAAAGCTTTCTTTTTCCTTTTTTCCCGCTGTCATTCATAGTTTCAATTAGAAAAATAGTTGAACGACTTGATATGGAGAAATTGAGATCATGATTGGGTTCTACAATACCAGGCGACCCAACATGAGTTTTCAAATTTCTAACCCGCCGCCGCATGCGCCCCCACGCGTCGCCCACTAGCCGGACTGACGCCACGCGCCGGCGCGTGAGACCTTTTTCGGCCATTTATTCCGGCGCGGTTTTCTTCCAAGCTGGTCGGTTTTCTTCCCACTGCAGTGGTATTGAAGTGGTTGGCTTCGATCTACAGATCTTCTTCAGTTGGTCTGGTCGGCAACTTGTTCAGTTTCCACTGTGTTTGACTTCGGTTTTTTCGATTTTTTTTTCTCTCTTCAGTTGGTTCCTTGTTTACTTCCGTGATACTGCAATTTGTAATTCATTCACAACACAATACACTTTTCTTTCGTATCCTTTTGGAATATTTATTCTCCTAGTATATATAGTGTTTTTTATCTGTTATATGGCGGAACAAAGTGGTGTTAGCAGTGGGATTCATAAGGGTAACATGGAACAACAATAGGCTATTAGAAGCCATACACTTAATTCAACACTGGTTCTAAGTCCCTTTCAAACTGGATGGAACCAACTATTTGGCATGGTCTCAAGCATGCCCGCATGTCAATCAAGGCCAATCGTATGCAACACTTCATCAATGGAACAACCACTATGCCTGAGAAACCAGGTCTGATCCAAGAAAATGAAAATTTGATAATTCCATGGTAAAAACATGGATTTTTAATTCTATGGAACCTAGTATGCGGAGTAATTACATGTTTTTAGACACTGCATATGAGCTTTGGGAGGCTATCTCTCAAACTTTCTCTGTTTCTGGTGATATGTCTAAGGCATATGATATTCGTAAAAGGATTCGCGAGCTAAGTCAAGGGAAGAAGACCGTGGCTCAGTATTTTGCAGAAATTAATGCTCTTTGGCAGGAGCTTGATCATTACTGGGTTTTTTCAGCCAAATGTCTGGAAGATGCAACTACTTATCAAAAGTTTGTTAGTGTAGATAGAGTTGTGGATTTCCTGACAGGTTTGAATATAGAATTTGATCAAGTTCGAGCACAGTTGATTGGTCAGACATCTTTTCCATCATTACGAGAGGTTCATGCTAGGGTCCAACAAGAGTAAAGTAGGCGTCGGGTGATGGTTCTAAATTCTGTTGACCGATCCGTCATGGTTGCTTCGTATCCTAAGTTTGGCTTAGATGTTCCCTCGTCGAATATGTTCCCTACTCAGGCTCTTCACTTTACTTCTGACTCAAGTTTGACTTCTCTCCATCAGTGGCATCGACGTTTGGGACATCCCTCTTTTTCTATATTAGAGTCTTTGTTTCCATCTTTAGTTAAACAATGTAATAAAACTCAGTTTTTGTGTGAACCATGTGAATTGGGGAAACACGCGTTTTGTTTATTCTGCTATTAACAGTCGACATTCAGAATCTTTTGATGTTATACATTCTGATGTGTGGGGACCCTCTCGGGTAGTTTCCCGTTCTTGTCATAGATGGTTTGTGAGCTTTATTGATTGTCATTCTCGTGTCACTTGGATTTATCTTCTTCGTTCCAAAGATGGGTGTTTGATTGTTTCCAGGAATTTCATAAAATGATTCAAACCCAATTTGAAGCTAAAGTAAAGATTCTCCATAGTGATAATGGTCGTGAATATAGTAATAATAATGCTTTTGCATCTTATCTCTCTCAGCATGGCATTATTCTTCAAACCTCTTGTATTCAAACCTCCAGAACAAAATGGAGCGGCGGAAAGAAAGAATCGCCACTTACTAGAAGTAGCCCGCACTCTTATGTTCACTATGAACACTCCTAAATTTCTATGGGGAGATATTGTTTTGACTGTTGCTTTTTTGATAAATCGACTTCCTTCTAGAATTCTTGGGAACAAAAGTCCAATCTCTTTGCTTCAACACACGACAAGTCCTTCCTTCGCCTTGAGTCTTTGGTTGTGTGTGCTATGTTCATGATAAATCTCCCACTGGGGGAAAATTAGATCCCAAGTCTATTTGGTGTGTTTTCATTGGTTATTCTCCAACCCAAAAAGGGTATAAATATTATCATCCTCCTTCACACAAAGTATTCGTCACTCGGGATGTAACCTTTTGGGAATTGGAACTTTTTTATTCTTGTTCACCTTCTCCTCAGGGGAGGATGTTATTGATGAGGAGTAGCTTCCTCCTGAGGCTGACATTACAAGTTCTATTCTACTCTCTTTTCCTGTTCCATCTTCTCTTGTTCCTATTGATGTTCCTGATAATTCTACACGGGGAGTTACAGAATGAGCCTGAGTTGAGAACCTATGTTTGAAGAGGCAAGCATAAGGTCACCATTTCTGCACCACTACTCGAACCCTGTTCAGAACCTAGTCTTGATAATGGTAATGGTGAGAATCCTAATCCTACTTGTTCATCTGATGATACTGATATTCCTATTGCTCTTAGAAAAGGGGTTAGAGCTTGTATTCAACATCCGATCTCTAATTTCGTAGCCTATGATAAAATTTTCTGCATCCTATATCTCTTTTGTTTCTTCCTTGTCTTCAATATCTGTACCTCAGGGATGGAAAGAAGCAATGAGTGATGAGAATTGGAAACAAGCTATGATAGAGGAGATGAATGCCCTGAAAAAGAATGATATATGGGAACTAGTCTCACTTCCTTACGGAAAAAGACCAGTTGGTTGCAAATGGGTATATACAGTCAAACAGAAGCCAGATGGGACAGTTGAGCGATTCAAAGCTAGGTTAGTTGCAAAAGGGTACACTCATACTCATGTGATTGATTACTAGGAGACATTTGCTCCCGTGGCAAAGATGAACTCTGTTCGTACCATAATCTCATGTGCAACAAACTTCGGCTGGAATATTCAACAGTTGGATGTGAAAAATGCATTCCTTCATGGTGACTTAGAGGAGGAAGTATATATGGAAATACCCTCTGGTTTTGCTTCATCTGCCACCAAGGATAAGGATTGTAAACTGCGAAAGACTTTATATGGGTTGAAGCAATCTCCCAGAGCTTGGTTTGGTAGATTCTACAAAGTAATGATAAGATTTGGGTACAAGCAGAGTAGAGCGGATCATACTCTATTTGTCAAACAGATAAACGGTAAGACTACCATTCTTATTGTTTATGTTGATGACATTGTGGTGACAAGGGATAATATAGAAGAGATGGTTAATCTCAAAGAAAGTTTGGCCAAAGAATTTGAGATCAAAGATCTTGAATTTTTGAAATATTTCCTAGACCTGATATATCTTATGTTGTGGGAATAGTGAGTCAGTATATGCATGATTGTCAACATTGTCACTTGGAAACTGTTTACAGAATTCTGAGGTATCTCAAGTCTGCTCCAGGAAAAGGGTTATTGTTCGCATCATATGGTCATATGAGAATTGAAGCTTTTTCCGACTTACATTGGGCTGGCTCTATAGAGGATCGTCGTTCTACATCAAGTTAATGTTCATTTGTTGGAGGTAATCTTGTTTCTTGGCGTAGTAAGAAACAATCTGTGGTAGCAAGATCTAGTGCTAAAACGGAATATCGAGCTATCGCCTTGGGTATATGTGAACTAATGTGGCTTCGAACCTTGTTAGAAGATTTGGGTGTTACAACTAATAGGCCTATGCAGTTATTTTGTGATAATAAGGCAACCATTAGTATTGCGAACGACCCAGTACAATACGATAGAACGAAGCACATTGAGATTGACAAACACTTCATTAAAGAAAAATTAACTAGTGGTCTTATTTACTTGCCTTTTGTCAAAACAGAAAATCAGCTTGCTGATATTTTGACCAAGGGTCTTAGTAGTAAGATATTTCATCCATTATGTTTCAAGTTGGGTATGCGAGACATCTATACATCAACTTGAGGGGGAATGTTAGATGATATGACAGGATATACCTTAATTGTAGCTTCCTTAATCAGTGTGTAAATTGTAATTTAGGAATTACCATAAATGTAATTAGGTTGTTTTATGTATATATATCAATCTATGTAATAGAAAGAAATAACTTCAATGAAATAAGCTTCTCAATTTCTACAAGTCCAAAGAAGGTCGCGATGAAGTCGAGTTGCAATGAGTGAAGTCTGCGATGAAGTCGAGCTGCGATCGAGTTGAATTTCATCGTTTCTCTTTTTTTTTAATCGATGGGTCATGGGTATTATGTCCATGGGTTAATGGGTCAGAACTCAGAAGATGGATAGATGAGTTAAGTAGGGCCAAAGCTACTAAGGCGTGCGAGCCTTGGCAGCTTGGCGTCGCCTAGGCGATGTTGTGAGAAGCCAAGCTACCAAGGCGCAAGCCTTAGCAGCTTCACCTGGACCACCTCAAGTCGAGTCTTGCCGTGCCCTTCTCCCCATCGTTTGGATGCCTAGGCGATGTTGTGACAACTATGGGAGTGATTAATTTCTAGGGTTGAAATATGTAAATGGTTGATTGGAAAACAAAGATTGCATGGGGTCGAGATTTCAGGAAGGCGTGTGTCCTTCGATTATTTGGGAGGCTAGAGAGTCCTCCATTGTTAAGGAAGGCAATAAGTCCTTGGTAGTTGTTTTTGAAGGATAGAGAGTTCTTCACATTTGTTGTAGGAGACCGAGTGTTCTCCGTTATTGCCCGCACATGATATCTTCAAAAAGTGGATGTGTGAAGTTATGTATTGAGGGTGAGAAATCTAATTTTGGACATAAAAAAAAAGACATGCAAATTGAAGATGGCCTCAATTTGAGGAGTGTTGAAGATAAAATAATTTTGTACTGTGGTTGGTTCAACTCTTTTTTAGATTATGTTATGTAAAAAGTTGTTAGTCGTGATATAAGACTTCCAACTTGAGAGGGAGTATTAGAGTATAGTATTGTTATTAGAGTATATTATTATTAGGTGGTCCACACATACTTGACCACTACTTAACTATAGTAGTATGTATATAACACTAGCACTTTTTGTAATAAGATAAAAACAATATTCAATACATCTATTTTATCACTAACACATTTTAATATGTTCTGGACAATTTGGATAACCCCTGGTGCGATAAGCTTCAATGCATGTTGAAACTTAACATTTACGTATCTCTTCTATTGGGCATTGACACAATTTCTTTCTTGTGTGCACATCAGTTTGATGGTAAGATAGAGTTTTCATGTTTTGTTTTGACACTGTAATAATGGGTACATATATAAATATATTCTGTTATTTCTTTTTTTCATTCCTCAAGTGATTGTATAATTTCTTTTCTCTAAGTAATAGGCCACCAGATGGCATAATCACATTCAAACCTTGCTAGTGAGTGATTTCTTTATATATTTTTTGCCTAGATTATTATCAGCAATTTCCCGTCACTCATAAGAGGTTCAGAAGAGCAGTTATGCCGTTTGATATTAGAGGAGAATATCCCTTTTAATGAACACCTGATCCAGATGCTAGCTAAAGCAGGTCCACATATATCTAGCAAACTCAGGTAAATTATGAATATTTTATGATGGCAATTTTATACAGTTCTATTTAAGCTTTAGCAGATGTATGCTGCTCTTCTCCTTTAAATTGGTTTGAATAAGAATATGCCTCAAATTATTTTAACAAGATTGCTTCGTAGTATATAACTTCTCCAAAAGGCATCACATAAATCACTGCTTTTGTTTTCTGCGTATAGCATTATGGTATTATCAATTGGGGGTTATATATATGTATGTGCGCGCGCAATGTTATTGGAGAAAATTCAAAGGTAAAAAGTTCAAATTATACTCCCTTCAAGTAAGTAAAATGAGACAGTTCTCTTGACCACATAGAATTTCAGTGAACAAAGGCCCACTAGTGCAGCTTGCTCCCTGGTTCTTTGCAATTGGTCTTTGTGACCGTTGGACAATACAAGCTAGATAACCTGTGCAAGGCATGGGCTAGCCCGCGAAATGGTGTTTTATGTTCAGTGTTTTTTGTTATTACATTTCTGAATGAGAATTTTAAAGATCCACTTGATGTGATAAGTAGGCTACACTATACATGAAGATTATAAAAATACATTAGTATTATTAGTAGGCTATTGATCATATTAGCGTTCTTTTGATGGTTGATGTACACAGGAACATTAACTCTTACGATAGCAACAAAATTGTGGGCAACATGTTGAAAAACAAAAATGAAACATGTTCTCAGCCCCATTTCATCAAACACTTAGAATACACTATACCACCAATTAAGTGAAAAACACTTGAAAATTAAACTCTTCAAAATCATTTCACAAATTGTGATACATAAAAGAAAATAAAACTAAAAGGCAACTTAAACAATCTAATATAAAAAAAAAAAAATTCTTACTCTTACCTTGGTATTTTTGAACTCTATATAAGCCGATTCTGATGCAGAATTAACTACACCAAGTTCTTAAACTGCAAAATACAAATAAAACATAAATTTAGTGAGTTGCCCGAATCATAATGCATTACAAAGCATCAAATCATACATCGCAGTCATTTTCAATAATGCATGTAACTATCTGCAACTCAAAAAACATCAAATACCATTAATTTGCAATCAATTGAGTTGTACACAGTCAAAATCTTCAATTAAGAAAGGGAAAAATCAATAGAATTACTTGATCATTTAATTAACCTATTGGAAGAGGGGTTAGGAAGTGAAAGAGAAGTTGATCAAACTAAGAAAGATGATTATACGTAAATAATTGAAAATAATCAAGGAAGAAATATACTTTACCTACAGTAAAATCGACCCATATCCTTTGCAAATTCGTGAGTCGAGTATACAGGCAAGTGGACACTTACGAAAGTCAAAAACTTTGGGACTAACTCATTTGACGGAAAGAAATCGGCAGAATAAATAACTCACCTAACTGGATTGTTCAACATCAAATTTGCTTAACAGAAATATGCAGAATAAATAACTTACCTAACCAGATTGTCAAACATCAAATGCGAAACTTTAAATCTTTCCTTCAGTCATTAATTAGGGGTTGAAATTTCTTCCAATTGATGAGAGAAATTGCGACAAATCGATGTGAATTAGCAAGCCTGTTAGTTACCTATAAAAGCTTCAGCAAGAGCTTTCTCTATGTGCGTAACATTCCTAATACCAAATGCAATTGTGTAACCATCCACTAAATCATCCTCAAAATTCAGTGCTTCAACATCTCCTTCAGCCCATATAAGAGATCCATCTTCTCCAAGCCCTACATAAGTCAGCTTATATCTAATAATTTGTAACAGGAATGGATGCATAATCCCAAAAAAAAACACCGAGTAAAAATTTTCAATTTTCTTATACAATACCTACCGCTTTCTTGGGCCTGCATTTTACCAACATTCAACATATTCGGATTGATGTCACATAGATATATCATTGTTTTTCATGTAAATTATCTTTATCTGTATCTTGTGTATATCTATGTCTACCACTGTTTATAGTTTCTAGGATCTTGAAAGCAACAAACGGTCAAACCTTGAAAAATTAGAGAAATTTAAACTCAAGCCACAAGATACAATGCATATAGATTATAAACACTTGAAACAATGATCATAACTTAATCCACCACACAAATAAAATTATGATTCATTGAGTATTTGATAGAGGGAATAGTGAGATGATAGATGAAGAAAGAGTCGGCCGTACCTTTGTAACATTGAAAGAGGGCAACAAAGAGAATATATATAAAGATGAAAAAATTGGAAAAAGAACATGGAAAATGAAGAGGAAGAGGCGATTGAATTATGTGAAAAAGAACACAGAAGAGGCATAGGCTAGTTGCTAGATCAATCGAGTGACTCAGACTAATTTGATGACCAACTAATTTAACTCAGTTCAATTTAACCCGGTTTAAAATACTATTGACAAAACTTGCACATATAAATTTGAGAAAAACAGGTAGTGTTCTAAAAATCGGCCTAGGTGGCGCCTAGGCGCTAGGCGGGGGTTTGGTGCCGCCTGGCGCCGCGCCTAAGGCCAAATTGGTGAAAAAGTGCTCCAGCCAATTAGGCGGGAAGGCGGGTTAGGCGGGCCTAGGCGGAGTTTTTTATTTATTTTTAAATTACTACCAAAACTAGATCTTGATATATTTATTTTTCTAACGATTTACCATATTCTTAATGCAAGTTGTAGCATATCAAATCACAACAAGAAGTGAACAAGATCAAGTCAAAATGTATAATTTTATTATAGTTGTAATTTTTTGAACTTGTACCAACTTGAAATTATATAAATGTTGATACATTTGTAATATTTAGTTTAATTCAATATAATTCTTAAATTTATGTTTAATTTCTTAAGTTTTAATATTGAATTGAATTCTTAAAATTTTAAATTTTACTATTTAATACCAATTTTGTTTATGAATAAAACTAATACGTCAAAGATATGTTAGTCATACTTAGTATATGGTATTTGTCATTTTCTTTAAGTTCTCAATTTTGAAAATTACACATTAAAATAATTTCATACTCCTTCCGTCCCATGATAAAAGTCTTTATTACTATTTTGGGTAGTCCCATGTTAAATGTCCATTTTCTTTTAATAACCAAACTTTTACACATATTTCTATTATACTTGTAGCATTAAATATCTCATATTTTTCTTATTCTAATTCTCTCCATATTTAATGACATTATTATGGTCAATTTTGTCATTTCATTCATCTTCTTAATATGCGTGAAAAGTCCACCAGAATTTTTATCCTGGGACGGAGGGAGTAATTAATAATATCAAATGTCTCATCCAATAAACTTCACACTAATTTTTAAAAATAACATTTATTTAAATTTTTGAGAGAGAAGAAGTACGTATATAATTATATATATGAAGATATCAAGATACTACTTATTAGTAACACTAATTCTATAATTTAATTATTTCAAGCAATGGATATATATCTTACTACTTAAGTGCAATTACTACTAATTCTATAATTTAATTATTATCTTTATTATAGATTATTTTACTTTATATTATTGTTTTGTTAGAATAATGTAAGATAAAATATTAAAATTGTCTTAAAATAAAAAAATCCCGCCTAAGCCCCGCCTAGGCCCCCCAGGCGCTAGGCCCCCCTGGCCGCCCGCCTAGTGCCTTTTAGAATATTGAAAACAGGTCAAACTCGTGAAAACTCGATAAAATAATTTTTTTTTGGCCCAATTAACACAATAGCGGATCACTTCAATACTTGTTATATTTTAGTATTGATATGTATATAGGATTGATCAAAAGCATACCTCTTAAATAATATTAAGAGAGTGGTCCCATTTGCTTTCCTTTTATTTACAAAAATGTCACCCGCGACTCCACTTGTTTTTAAAAGAAAATCCATAAGGACGTAGTTTTAATAAATATATGCTATTTAAGAGAGGTATGCTATTTAAGAGGTATACTTTAGATCCATCTTGGATATGTGTATATATATGCATAGGTATTAAATCGTGAATCTTATCGTGTATAAAAAATTCTTGAATCGTGAGGCGTGTATGGTATTGTGAATTGTATTGTCAGATATGGAAAGAAATACAAAACACAATAATTATATATTTAAACTTACAAAGAACTTATTACTGGAAAATAAAGTATATTTTAGCTCAAGTGTAATGTTAAAGTAATCAAATAAGTCTATAAACAAATTCTTAATATTAAAATTATTGTTTGAAGAGTTTAAACTAGAGGTATATTGTTTAAGTAATACTCTCCTCGTCCTTAAGGATGTCCAAAATACATTTAGCACACAAATTAAGAAAAATAAAGTAGAGGTAAGAGAAACGAAAAAGTTCCAAGTTTCCCACAAAATTACATAAAGTGATTAGTTTTTTTTTAAAATTTATTTATATACTAGTGGACTTCACTAAATGACATATTTGTCCCTTATTTTATGTACTTGCCATCCTTTTGAGGACAAAAAATAATTGTACCTTGGGCCATCTTTTTGAGGACAGAGGGAGTATTTATTAAGGAACAAGAGAAAAAATAGCTTATTTTAACTTACAAGTATCAACTTAATGTGAAATTAAACCCCAAATTAGAAGTATACTATATAAAACATATAGTATATGTAATTCTTTTTAATTTATATGAAAAATTACTTAAAAAAATAATATTTTAATGCTTAAAAATTCATTTCAAGTATTGTAGAGCTTTAAGTAGAGGTATGGTTTTGCCTAGGCAGGGGCCTTGGCGCCCAATCAAATTGAGGCGGTAGAGTACCGCCTCATGCCTGGACGGGGATTTTTTGAGCACGGTATGAGACATGAAAAAAAAGGCTTTACACTGTTTCTAAGTTTTTGATGGAAAAGGAAAGAATGAGAAACTTAATTTATAACGGAAAAGAAAAGAATAGAAAACTTATAGGTTTTCTTTCAAAAGGAAAAGAAAAGAAAACTTAAGTTACTAAGTTACACTTATATTAGTTTTATTATGTTTATAACTAGTGGGTACAATAGGGATTATAAAAAATGATCTTATGTTATTTAATTTTTCATCCAAATCTGTTCATTTTTGGACAAAAAAGTTTGGTAAGAAAAGTGGCTAAGTTTTGTGTCCTTTTCTTTTATTTTCTGTTCAGTAACAGAGTGTTAATGTGTTATTTTAACTCTTATTAGGTTCAACTCTAACTTAAAAACGCATTGACCGTTTTACGTATCGTATTGTAGGATATGTGCGATGTATCATAAGATACTGCTAACTTTCTGATTCGCTAACGATTCTGTATGGAAATAATCTTGTATCATATCATACGATACATATCACATGTCATAAGATTCTGACATCTATGTATATATAGAATTATAGATATGTATGTGTTTATATAAATGTGTGTGCGCTTGTGTATATATATATATATATATATATATATAAAATGTTTTGTGTATGCATGTATATATATGTATATAGGTATATATTATATATATTTCTGGACAAAGCACATCTAACTGAACCATATCTATTGCCATCCAATTCTACGCAGATGGAGTATATTTTATGTGGTTAATGCATGCATTTGGTATGCAGTTCTTTCTTATGATTCTGTAGTGATACCATTAGTAATCAATATATCAAAAGAACTGTAACAGAAATGAACTGGAATGCATTCCGGAACTTGAAATTATATCCCTAATTATTGGTGCCCCTAAAGACTACTATTACTAATTAGGAAGAGCTTAATGCTCAAGTCCTAACTATGTGGCATGAATTTTATTCAATAAGCTTCCATTACTTGAGAGTAGTTCAACTTTTACAGATGAGTACTGAATGGTCACATACCAAAATTATTATGCATGTGTCTCAAGTCTTATTCAACTCCTCAACATTTAAACCCACCACCTTTCTCCACTCCATTCTCTTCACCATTTCTCTTAAACTCAGGTATCCCACTAATAAGAAATCTGTCAATATCATGGAAAGTTTTTGACTTCTCTAATTTGTTCTCTCAAACTCCAGCAAGTCGTTCCACAGTCTTCACATCAGCATGGTCACAAATTCTTACAACAGTGATATGGACTACTTCTTTACACTAGCTAATTTTCAAATCCAAACTAATAATCATACCTTTTTATTGGACTTTACAACCATCCCTTCTTTGATCAGTACTCTTTTTCTTTGGAAAGAATTGGGCTCACGTCACATGTCTTGTGTGTGGATTTTTTCGCAGTCGACTTTCCCTAGATCCTTGGGTGTACTGTTAAAGATTCCCTAAACACCCTCCAGTTTTTGAGAGCAAGTTAAACACTTGGTTAGTGTGCAGCTGAAAGTTTCAGCGGATATGGTTTGTCATGAATATCATACTTGAGGGACCCTCAGTTTTTAAAAGCAAGCTGTGCACTTTGGGTTATTTTGAGCTGAAGTCGGGTTTGATCTCTCCCGATTTGCATACTTGAGGGACAACTTTGTTTAAATTAAAACGTTAGGGACTATAATGCCTCATGTTACATACTTTGAGCGAACTTTTTGTATAATGCCTCGTGTTACTTTAGGGACTATAATACCTCATGTTACGTTAGGGACTATAATGCCTCATGTTATTATGCAAAACTTGTTAATATTGGTATAATGGGTTTTATGTTATAAAAATATACCTGACGCTTGGACTAAAGGTCAAAGTTTATTTGTACACAAGAAATGACTAGATTGATGTGTGTGGAAGGAGTTTCTTTACCTGTTTTCTGACATTAGTTTTTTTAGTTTTCTCGTGTATTTAATTGGATGGAGGAAACCATCCTGTCTTCAAGAAAAAACTTATTTTATATTGTGCTCCTGCTTTTCCCTTGCTTTGGGCTTTCAGTGGAGTCACGTACTTTGTCTGTGTAGTGATATTTACCCTTCCCTGGAGAGGATTTGCCTGGAGGGAACTCGAGCTGAGTCAAAACTTGCTGTTTCTGCAATTGCTGCGTTAATTGGTTCTTCTGAGCAATATATTTTCTCAGAGTTATGCAAGGTCTGGTTTTCTAAACCTGATTGGCATATATGTAATTTCATGTTCTTTACCACACAATAGCTTTACATGTATTTGGATCTGACTCTGGGCATCTGAATGTGAATGGAAGTATGAGTCTTGATCTTTGTCTGCTTGTGGCTTAAATTTATTAATGTTACTGAACTATCATTTGCTGTTTTCCATTGAAGAGAGACATTTTCTCTTGGTCATTTTATTTTCATTCTGCTGCATGATTGAAACTTTGTGTTCATTTCTTTCCCTTTGTTTGATTTGGCTAGCAAGTAAAATGATTGTCAAATGATAGGTGATTTAAGAATTGGCTTGCCCTTAACACATTATAATCTTTCTTCTCTTTTATTATGTATGATTAGGCCTATAGGTGTATGATTTCTGCTTTTAAAAGTGTGAGCCTTGTGATCCCTACTAATCTTTTATTCGGCTTCTCGTCATTTATATTGTATTCCAACTTGTCCATGCTCAGTTTCACATGCACGATGTCTTCGACATAGGAATACCATTTATAACCTGTTTGCACCATTATATTTGAAGCTATTGGGAATTTTATACCTGTTAATGTGTTCTTTACGTCCGGTGAGGGAGGGAATGGGGTGAGCCTTGAACCTGCTCTCTACCATGGGTGGTGGGTCTTCGCCTAACTGGGCTACTGGCTTGGTCTTGAAGCTTTATATTCTCAGACACGGCATTGGATATATTTATAGTGGTTTGGGACACTTTTACTAGAGTGATTCTTATATGGTTTCATTAGGCAGTGGTGGCACGATTCCTGAGTTTCTAAAGCTGTTTTACATGTATGATAATTTGTGCATTTTAATAAATTTTTTGTACTTGGAAATTATCAAACTTATTTTTGTTTTGTTTCTTGTCTAGACACTTGTGGATGCTTTACACAATGGGCAGAATATTCCAACTGTGTTGCAGTCCTTGGGCTGTATGGCACAACATTCTGCTCCATCATTTGAAGCCCGAGACAAAGAGATCACTCAATATATTGTTGAGAAAATTTTCCAAGTAACTGATATCCATTTTCACATTTTAACTAATTTATTTCTTTCTATGCTATTGTAATAAGAAGATTCCTCCAGAATATCCAAAATTACTCACGTGCTTATTATCTTCCTATCTTTGCTTAGGTGGAAATATCAGATAATCTAGGTTCATTTGATAAGACTTCTGATGGTACCAGTTTCTGTAAACTGAAGGTTGGTATCGATTTAGAGTTTTTGAAGTGTCAATATGCCCATAATTTTCACTGGGTGAATTGGCATTATGAACTTTTGGACTATCTTTTGTCTAATTTTGACCTGTCATCTACTTATTGTTGTGTATGTACACATGTCATGTAGATCAGTCCAAATGTGGTTGATATACTTGATGCATTCAATTAAAACCACATGAATTCTTAAAGAAGCAGCGACTGTATCTCCAATTCAATTTTCTTAATGAAGAAGTCATAAGTTTTTATCTGCATACAGTTTTTGTATTCAGGTTCCAGTTTATTGGCTTTTCCTTTGCAGAGTTTTGGGATTAAAGCACTTGTCAAGAGTTTTTTGCCACATCAACGTACTCATGTTAGTCGTCAAATTAATAAATTGCTGCAAGAAATACTGCAAATGCTTCAGAAGGATGATTTTTTTGATTGTACAATCTCATGGTATGGTTTCCAAATTATTAAGTGATGCTGATTTCATTCTCCAACTTGCAGCCTTCCTTTTCCTCATTGAATTATTGTTCTCTGAGCTCTAATTTGAATACCAACTAAGAAATTTATATATACAAGCAAATACAGGAAATGTATATTATTTTGTCTAAGGGTAGCCAAACATAGAGTGTTCAGTTTAGAAAGGAGATATTGGTCTTTTTTTTTTGCACATAGTTAATCCCAAACTGAGCCTGGTGGAACAAAAAGTATGCTGCTGCCTTGTACTGAGCCTGGTGGAAAATAAATGACCAATGGTATTCTGTGCCTTTATCATCACTTCTATATACTTAAAATAAAATACTACATTTCTTTGTTTCCCCCCTTCTCCTGTCATCAATTCACTATAGTACTGTTTCACAAATCATATTTGACTTTGCAGAATTTAAGGGAACCTTATTCAGTGCCAAATTGTCATAATCAAATCATGTGATCAGAAAATTTGATTATGAATCATGGGCATAGAAAGGGGCCATTATCATGATATAATGCCGCTATGCTAGCATGGGAACTTAATAATGGTATTATGTGGACACATTCAGCAAAATGGAGAGAAATATGTTAGATAAGAAATTAGTGCTGCATGAGAACTCAACACATTATTCTGACATCTTTCCCTTTTCACTTGTATAGACTTGGACTACAATTCTATAGTGTCCCCCTCCCCTGGTCATCAAATCTTTGCTATATTGTTTAGCAGTACAAAGGGATAAATATTTTTTTGGTCACTCTACTTTAGGTCAACTTACAAATGAGTCACTAAACTTTTTTTTACAGTCAACTCACTGAACTTTTGTTTACTAACAAACTGTTACAAAAAGTGTCTTGACCGTTAATTGACTAACAGATTAATGATGTGGCAATGGTGACATGGTGCTAATTTGTGATGTGGCAATTCTTAAATGAAAATGAAGGAAATATAGGAGTTGGTAGTATAAAAATTAAAATAAATAATGAAATTTAGGAAAAAATAAAAATCGTCTTAAAAAAAAGTAAAGAAAAAGAGAAAAATATTATTATTATTATTATTATTATTATTATTATGATTGTTGTTATTATTATTATTATTATTTATTATTATTATTGTTATTATTTTTTATTATTATTATTATTATTATTTATTATTATTATTATTATTATTATGCTTTGTTGTTGTTATTATTATTATTATTGTTATTATTTCTATTATTACCGTTATTATTTATTATTATTATTATTATTTATTACTATTATTATTATTACTATTACTATTATTATTATTATTATTATTACTACTACTTGTATTATTATTATTATTATTATATTACTATTATTATTATTAGTATTATTATTTATTCTTTATTATTATTATTAGGCTTAAATATGAATTAGTACCCTAAACTATAAGCCATATTCCACTTCGGTGATCCACCTTTCAATTTTGTCAATTAGATGATTAAACTATTAAATTTTTTTTCAATTGCAAAAATTGAACATATCACGTCAAAATTATTTGACGTGGCAACTTGTGTAATAAGGCTTATGGTGTGGTGTGACAAAAAAAAGAGTTTTTAATCATAATATTGTTTGTTTTGTATTAATTAGTTATGTTATATAATTTGTTGTTTGACCATTTTACCCCACCAAATCAGTTTGTTTATTTTATGATTAAAAACTCTTTTTTGCCACACCAGCCTTCCTAAAGCCCCATTATTAAGTTGCCACGTCGACAATTACGGACGTGACATGTTCAATTTTTTGCAATTGAAAAAAATTAATAGTTTAATCATCTAATTGACAAAATTGAAAGGTAGATCACCAAAGTGGAATATGACCTATAGTTTAGGGTACTAATTCATATTTAAGCCTTATTATTATTACTACTGCTATTATTATTACTGTTATTAATAATAATAATAATATTATTTAGTACTATTATTATTATTATTTATTTATTATTATTATTATTGTTACCCGTGTTCTAAAAGTCGTTAGTCGGTCCCATGTCGGTTGGCTACCGACTAGCGACTAGAGGATTAATCGGCTAGTTGGATTTTCAATTTTTAAAAAATATATATATTCTCCTTCCTCATTCATAAGTTTTGAGCAAGTAGAATAACATAAGTAACACAAATCATCAAATAAAAACATGGAAACTAAGTAAAACCAAATAGTTTGAAGCTCTAACAGTCAGATTTCTAATAATTTAATTTATAACTGAAGTCAGATTTTAATAATTTAATTTATAACTGAAGTTGAAAAAATTTAAAATTTAAAATGAAATATAACAATTAACTAAAAAAATTAACTAAATTAATTTATCCAACCTTTTCTTTAATGGCCCACTAAGGAACTAATTAAGCCTTATCAGCCTTATATCAGTATTCAGTTGACAAACTGTCGACAAACTAGAGATGAAGAAGAGCAGCTGCCGAAAAAAAATAGAGAAACTGAGAGAGAGACGAGTCGGAGAAGAAGGCCGATGATGATGAAGAGCAGCAGTCGAGCACCAGTTGTCGTCGTCTTCGTCTTCGTCGATGGCGATCGTTAAATCTGCTACTACGGTCGACGTCGATCGTGATCGATAGCGATCGTCGTCGAAGCGATCCGATCGGTAGCGATCGTTATCGGCAACAACAACAGTCGAAGAAGGAGAAGCAACCGCAATAGCAGTCGACGCTAGAAGAAGAAGCAGCAGCAGTTGTCGCCGACTTGATATGTTCCGATTTGCCCCGACTTGAGTCCGACTAAGTCAGCTAACGACTAAATCAAAGGACTAGGGCCTGGTGGACTCGGCGAGCCTCCGACTCCGACCTAGTCGCTGACTAGTCGGCCGACTAGGCCGACTTTTAGAACACTGATTGTTACTATTATTATTTATTTATTTATTATTTTTATTATTGTTAGTATTATTATTATTATTTATTATTTTTATTACTGTTAGTATTATTATTATTATTACTATTATTATTATTTTTCGCATATTAAAGGCCACGTTGGATAATTTTGCCACGTCAGCTTTTTTTTATTTACAACTCAACAATGATGTGTCAAATTCCGTTAAAGTCAAAGGAATTTAACGTTTTTTGTAACGGTTTGTAAATAAACATTAGTTCAGCGAGTTGACTGTAAGAAAAAAAGTTTAGCGACTCATTTGTAAGTTGACCTAAAATAGAATGACCAAAAAAGCATTTATTCCGCAGTATAAATTATGTTGTGATTATATCGGAATGATCCAATTGACACGGGATACATCATACATGTCAAAGCAGCTTAAGATTCTTTATGGGTTATACTTATGGTTGGTTAATTATATAATTAGATTTGGAATTCAAACTGTGTTAAGATGTGATTTAAGGATTTTAGGAATTATTGTTTATCTAGGTTGATTTGGTAATTTAAGTATTTTTAACATAGTTGTTAAGGCGCCACGGCGAGTCATGGGGTAGCCAGGCCTGGACGCCTAGGCAACAAAGCAACCGCCATGGCGTCCGTATGGTGACAAGTCGTTTACAATGTGCAATTTATGTATTATTTATTTTACTTAACAAGTATATTGACAATAATTTTTCATATACATTGAAACTCAAAACATAATACTATGAAATAACATTAATGGCATAATTATGTAAATACTTAGCAATAACAATCCAAAAACAAAACACTTGATATTAAAAATTAGTAAAAAAAATGAAGAATTCAACAAACACCACATAGAAAATAAAGTTGCAACCAACCATCACAAATATGTAGTCTAATAACTAATAAAACACCACATAACAAGCCAAAATAATGTCTAGACTCTCTACACTAGTCTAGAAATATCGTTCAAGCAAAATCATCAAGGAAAAAGTCATCTCCATCTCCTCCACGAGAACTACTCTTAGTCAAAGGTGTAGGTGATGGTCTTTCTCCAAAATCATCCTCCACATCTTCATCATCATTTGGAATTATCTTTTCATCAACTTAATCATTGGAGTCGGAATCCATCAACCTTGATTCCCTTGAAGTTGAACCACCACCACGTCGAGAGTACATCATGAGATTCTCACTAATATTAGCATAAGCCCTCCTTGAAAGATTGCGACTCTCAAGCGTGTTGGATGCACCGGTTGCTCGATCCACATCGTTCCCTGTAAGATCCTCCCCAGGATGAACATCGACCTCATTATTGATCCATTAATTACCCCATTCAAAGTCATCAATGGCTAATAGATCAAAAAATTTTCCAAGTTCACGCCTCTTTTGGAACCTTGAGACGATCTTTCGATTGTATTGGACATACACCAAGTCACTCAATCGTTTATGTTTCAATCTATTGTTCTTCTTCGTATGAATCTAAAATAAATAAAACAAAAAATAATAAAATTCTAATTATATAAAAAATAGTATTAGTAGTGAATGAATTATTACTTTTGAAGTACCAACAATAGAAAGTACTTACAAACTCAAATGTACTCCAATTGCGCTCACAACCGGAAGAACAACAAAGGCCTAGAATTCTTTTTGTAAATGAGGATAACTCAGTAGCCCGCCATCAAAAAGCATTCCACCAATCAACTAGCAACCATTTAAAAGAAATATAAATATTTTTAAAAAGAGAAAAGGAAGAATGTATATAATTATAATTTAGTTTTTATATCTTTATATATATTTCAATATACTTACGAGAATTCTTTGATTTTCGTTGCCTAATCTCCAATTCTTGTGTAAAAGTATCTCAAGAAGCATCATAGTTATCGGCTATATTGCTTATCTTGTCTAGCAAATCTAGGTCGGACACCATCTTTATAAGAATGTCATTGAAGTCTGCTCATAGAGTACCAGCAAACACCGGACGTTCCTGTTTGATATCAAAGTACTTACCTGGATTGAGAAACAACGCAACCTCATATAATTTTTGTTCTATTTGGCTTTCCTAGCGCTACTCAACAATGTCAATCGCCTTCTTTTACAGTCTTTGTTTGTTATCAAATGCATCTTTGATTTTTTTCGCAAATTCCATCGCAGCGAAAACTTCTGGCATGGCAGGCTTCTCATCACCATCAACAATCCTCGAGACTATTAGAAGTGGTTGTGATGCCCTAATGCAATCCTCAACATGACGCCACAATGTTGTTGAAATTACAGTATCACATACTTTCTTCCCCGCTTCGGTAGCCGACAACTTAGATTTTGTCCAATCCTCGCTTATGAACATATGCCTCAATGCATCTCTATGCATGTTCAAGCTCTGTAAGGTGAGGAAAGCTTCAACAAATCTAGTAACTGCAGGTCTCACAAGATCCTTTCCATTTGTTTTTTTCCTCATTACATCAAGAAGACGACCATGCCTGTAAATAAATGTTGTAATTCTTCTTGCATTTGTGATTGTGAGCTGGAATTGCTTCAATTTGCCTATGTCCTCTAGCATAAGGTCAAGGCAGTGAGCGGCACAAGGTGTCCAAAACATTGTAGGCCTCCTCTCCATTAGTATATGCCCTGCTGCCTTGTAATTAAAGGCATTGTCCGTGACCACCTGAACAAGATACTCACAACCAATTTCCTCAATCTTGCTATCAAGTAAATTTGCATGTGGCATCTTGCGACTGATTGGAGGCATCAACAGAACCCATGAAATAAGTCCCCTCCGGACTATTAACAAGGAAATTAAACAAGTGTATTCCCTTCTTATCTATCCAACCATCCGACATGAGTGTGATGCCATATTATTTCCAAGCAACTTCATGTTTCTTCTTTAAGTCATCGGTTTTCATCTTTGCCTTCTCAAGTAAAGGAACCCTAAACTTATGGTACGTTGGAGGCTTGAAACCCGACCCATATTGCCCTATGAACTCAATCATTACTTTAAATTTCTTTGAATTTGCAGCATTGAATGATTTGCCACATTCGTAGAAAAAGTCGGCAATGTGCATTTAGACTCTCCTTTTCCTCCGGTGTCCTCAAACGATTTTCAGTAGTCGTTTGGCTCAAACGCTTGCTATGTCTCTCCTCTTCAACTTCTTCGGGAGTCTTCTTTAGAAGTGCTTCAACCGTCTTTGTTGGAGCTTTTGGTTGTGGCTTTTGAAATTGAGATACAACTTTCTTCCTTTTAGAAGCCGTACTTGGGATAGTGTTAGAAGAAGTATTGGTAGCCATGGTGGACGAGGAGATGATTGTTTTTATTGCTCTTCTACTACATCATAATCATCATCATTATCTAGCTTAAGTGGCTTGTTCCTCTTTCTACTATTCAAAGTCGTTTGCATCTCCCTCATAATTTCTGTTATTGTTTTGGGGCACTTCGCAACATATCCAAAATTTTCTGCTAAATGTTGCTTCAACCTTTTGATTTCCGAACGACATTGCTTCGCACATAGGATACATTGCACTATATCCTTATTACTCGTGTCCGGCCAATACCCATATTTCCATCCCGAGTCATTTTCGGGTCATTGGTTATATTATAACCATCGGCTCTCGAACTTTCTGTCATTTTATTTTTTAGTTTCTACAAAATACAATCAAACAAACAATATAAGAGAATTGACATATTTTTATTTTTAGTTTAATAAGTAGTAACTATGCACACCCAACACTTAATAGATAGTGTTAACACTTGGTAAATTGTTTACAAAAAAGAAGTAAACAACTTGTCATTATCAGAACACATTAATAAATTAAGTTTTAAAATATATTAATATATAAAATTAATGTCATCATCAGTATATGCATGACACTTGGACAATTTACTTGGCGGTTAGCACCATATAATAGATTAGTAATAACACTATAACCAGTGTTCTAAAAGTCGCTAGTCGGTCCCATGTCGGTTGGCTACCGACTAGGGGATTAATCGGCTAGTCGGATTTTCAATTTTTTTTAAAAATATATATTATCCTTCCTCCTTCATAAGTTTTGAATAAGTAGAATAACATAAGTAACACAAATCATTAAATAAAAACATGAAATCTAAGTAAAACCAAATAGTTCGACGCTCTAAATTCAAAACATGAAGCTCTTTTTAATACTGAACACTCAGAAGTATTAGAGGCTGCCGAAGACAAAGATGGTGATTGAGTCATTGATAGTGATATTATACCTATGCATAAAAATATAAAATCAGTCATTTCTCCAAACTCCAGTCAGATTTTAATAATTTAAATTATAACTGAAGTTGAAAAAATTTAAATTTTAAAATGAAATATTACAATTAACTAAAAAAATTATCTAATTTAATTTATCCAACCTTTTCTTTAATGCCCACTAAGGAACTAATTAACTAAAACCAAAAAAAAATATCAGTATTTGTAAACTGTTAAGCCTTATAAGCCTTATTTGTAAACTGTTAAGCTTTATAGAGAAACTGAGAGAGAGACGAGCCGGAAAAGACCTGAGTAGCCGTCGGCGTTGTCGAAGAAGGCGAGCAGGCGAGAAGGAGTCGGCGTCGTCGAGAAGAAGGCAAGCAGGCGAGAAGGAGTCGTCGAAACTGTTTCAGGCGAGGAGTCGGCGAGCAGCAGTAGCGTCGTCGTCGGCGATCGAAGGAAGAAGAAGCAGTAGCGTCGTTGTCGGTCAGGCGAGAAGGAGTCGGCGTCGTCGGTCGAAGGAAGAAGAAGCAGTCGTCGTTCGATTTTTTTCGTAAGAAGAAGCAGCAGCAGTCGGCAGAGGAGGTAGGGTTCAAAAGTTATAAACAAAATTCATAAATTACACTATGGTCCCAAACATTTCATATGCTTTGTTTTTTACCCTGATATGCTCCGATTTGTTCCGATTAGCCCCGACTTTACCGACTAGTCGCTGACTTGATCCCGACTAAGTCGGCCAGCGACTAAATCAACTGACTAGGACCTGGTCAACTCGGCGAGCCTCCGACCCTGACCTAGTCGCCGACTAGTCGGTCGACTAGGCCGACTTTTAGAACACTGACTATAACAATCAACAAATATGCATATATAAATTATCAGAACACAGACAAATAATTAGAACACATATAAGTAAATTAATGTATAAAATTAATGTAATCATCAACTAGATCAGGGTAAGTAAATTAATGTATAAAATTAATTTAATCATCAACTAATCAACTAGATACATATATTAGTAAATAAATTAATGTGTCACTTGGACACTTGGCTGGGTCATACTTATAACATATGTCAACGCTCAATAGATATGCATATGTCATACTGATACATATAAGCTTTGAAAATTAAAAACAAGGAAGGCTTCGCGAGAGACTGAGAGGGGAAGCATAGTAAACAAAAGAAGAAGGTTGGACTCGCAAAAACTGAACAAGAAAAGCCATGAGTGAAGACTGAAGAGTCGAAGCAAAGTAAAGAAAGAAAGAAGAAGAAAAACCTTTAGCCGCAGTCGCCGATGGAGTCGAAGTTGAGCAGATCGAGTCGCCGATGAAGTCGAGCAGATCAAGTCGTCGATGAAGTTTCGAATGTCTGCAGATCGTTTGATAAGTGTTTGCCTTTCTCCTTTTCTTCTTTTTGTTAATCGAGAGATCATGGGTCCATGGGTTAATGGGTCAGAACTTAGAAGATGGGTAAATGATTTAAGTTGGGCTGAGACGTCGAGCTGCCAAGGCGCACGCCTTAGCAACTCTGACTCAAGTCGAGTCTCGTCATACCCTTCTCCCCATCTCCTGGACGCCTAGGCGACGCCGTGACAACTATGATTTTTAGCACTTACTTTCATAGCAAAGATTGGTGTAGGGTAATTGGATATCTGTTAGTTGGATCACTAGTCCTAGTAGTATTAGGTCTTATATTACTCTTATATAAGCATTGAGTTATGCACAAGTTAGTTTCAGGAGTTACGTTATTTGAGAATAAAGCTGCGCCATTGTCTACAACTTCGTAATTCCCTTATGTGGGTGAAGCACTCTTCCACTTCCCCCTTATCTTATTTGTGTCCTCTTGTCTTACATCAATTTAGTGGCTGATTGTCATAATGAAAACTTATGATCAGAAAACCTGATTACAAAATGCCTGGTTATGCTAATAATACAAATTTTAGAATAGTATTACGAATGCAAAAAATGCAGAGAAATATGTTATAAGAGAGACTATCTTTATGACAACTTAATCAATACTTTATGACTAACCTTGAAGTTTTTTCCTTATGAAACATAATATAATTATGTTTATATATATATAAAGTTGTGCAAGGCACGAAAAAGCAGAGGACTCAGGTGTATGCTTTGTTATGCTCGCAAGTATAGTGTATGTTTGAGGCCCACATCTCCCTTACTTAAATGTTTTCCTTTGTTGAATAAAAAGGAAAACTCATGTTATGATTACAACAAATTATTATCTTTTGGTTAAATCTCTCACATATAATGTCAAATTTGCTTTGCCTTATTGTGAAGAGAAGGCAATGGCATGATACCCACTTTTGTAATGCCACCCTAATATTCATGGATATGTACTTTTTTAATGTTTTGTGACCTCTAGGTTGCTGGTTTCCCAATCTTGGGGCTAAAAATATACCTTTGTTGTTGGTAATTCAGGAATATTGTTAGCCTACAGGTGCTTCACAGGGTACTTTAACTGGTCTTTAGAATACAAACATTCTTTTGATGCATCATTGTTGAGTAGTGTTTCTTAGTTTTAGGCTTTTAGCCATGATAAGTGATAGATTTATAAAATAGGCCAAAATCTGTTAGATAAAAACATCAATCTCTAACCCAAAATCAGTTGGACTAAACATATATTCTCAAGGTATTCATTATTCAATGTTGGACAAGTTATATACTCTAACACTCTCCCTCATTTGTAACCCATATTGAGGGTTGCACATAGACCTGATGAATATGAGACTCACAAGACAAGTCTAGAAGAAATCTAGTAAATCACGGGTAACAATTGGCTTAATTGGATAACAATGTTCTAGATATCCCACTTAGTCCGCTTAATCTTCGCCTAGGCGCTAGGCGGGTTTTCTACCACCTTGAATTGGCTAGGTGCCTAGGTCTCGTCTAGGAGGAATCAGACATATACCACATTAATTTAATAAAGGCTTTGAAGTTCTACAATACTTGAAATAAATTTGTTAAGCCTTAAAAGATTTTAAAAAATTACATCTACTACGTTTTGTATAGTATAACAACTAACAAGTATATACAATAGAAAAATAAATGAAAGAGATCATCTAAGAAAACGCCTAGGTGCTAGGCGCCCCCTCCGCTTAGCAATTTTTAAAACATTGATTGATAAGTGACCACTAGTTAAGAAATTAGTAACTTTTGGTAAGAATGAAGGGGTCAAGAAGAGTGTTATAGACCCGCTTTGTACCACATTAGATTTATAAAATGAGCGCAAATTTAATATATTAAGACATCAAGCTCTCTAACCTAAAACCAAGTGACATGGGAAGTGTTGGCCTTCATCATTATGTACTTGACATACTTTCTCAAGGTATTCGTAAATTTTGGTCTATCCCTCACTCTCTTATATATTCTTCATCTTGATAAAAGATACCCCTTCTCACCGTTGTATCTATAAGCCAATGTTTGATATGAACAAACCATCTCAACCAATGTTATCTCATCTCCTCATGGATCGGTGTTATCCCAACCTTCTTTCATGTATTCTTATTTTTGGTCCTATCTAATCTTGTATGGTCAACCATCGATCTTAACATTCTCGTTTCAACAACTCTCATCTTTTGTTCATCATGGTTATCAAGGCGTTGCCTAGTAATCGATTAGGCATCAAGGCGATGGATAGAGTGCAAGGCGAGGTCACGCCTTAGTGACACTCAACTCATCAAGTGTAAATTGTCCAAAAACATCACAAACATAGTCAAGCAGCGGCACAAAACACAAAAATGGACAGATCAGTGAAATCCGAGTACACTGAAAGAAATCCGATGATGATGGGAGATCTCACACGCCGGAGTGAGGAGGCACATGTCATTGGCGGCAAATTTCTTGGTGTTTCACAGCAGTGCGTCCGGTTTTAGCATGTCGGCAAACAACCACCATGCTCTCCTGGTGCAGACGATTTTTCTAATATGTTAATCTGCTGCTGGGTTCCTATTTCTGAGTTGGCATGTATGATAAAGAGCTGAGTTGAGTTTTTTTTTTTTTTAACTTTACACATGGGGGTGTATGGTGAGTGGTGACTATTTTGAAAGTCATTAATATCACATGTGGGCGAGGAAATTTGTGGACTGTGATGCTTTTATATTAATTGGGCTTAGTCACTTTAGCTAATGACCTCAAATGGAGGACAACTAGCTGCCACTTATCTTAGGGCCTGTCTGGCATTTGGAAGTAGGATTTATAAACTTTAAAAAGTAGTGTGTGTGTGTATATATATATATATATATATATATATATATATATATATATATATATATATATATATATATACATACTTTCTTCTCTATCTAATATATTTTTTAATATATATTATAAATGTATAAATTGTACACTGTTATCGACTTATCACCATATGGATGCCTAGGCGGGTGACTTATTGCCTAATAAGCGCTTAAGCACCCTGCCACCGTCTCACCTCGCCTTAGTGCCTTGCCAACTATGATATTTATGTTGCTTCTTGATTGTTCAACATTCAACTCTATATAGGCAGCACCCTAGTTAATTTCCTATTATTTCTGTAAATTATCTTCCTTCCATATCTTGTCTTATATCACTTCACTTCATCCACCCTGATCTAGTCATGTAGCTTACATACTCATCAGCATTTTAGATATATTTGAAACATTCTTGTCATTCCATTTCTGCAATTTTGTTGGCTTTGTTGTTCAATATTAAAAAATTAATAATGTCATAGTTCGGTTATCATAGTTGTCATGGCGTCACGACGCGACGCGACGATAGTTGACTGCTAGGACATCTAGGCAATAAGGTGCCTGTCCAAGCGTCTTTATGTCGACAAGTCGTTAATAATGTACAATTTATACATTATTTATTTTACTTCAGAAGTATATTGAACAATAAAATTTAATATACATTAAAACTCAAGACATAATAACTAACACTATGAAATACAACTAAAAACACAATTATATGAATAATTCACATTCAAAATTCAAAAATAAAACACTTGACATTAAAAACTAGTAGAACAAGTCGATAAATACTACGTAGAAAATAAAGAATTAACCAAGTCATCACCTATCACACAATACAAGTTTGATAAGTAATAAAATTACACCACATAGCAAGTCTATGGATTATGATGAGTCATGGGTAAAAAAATTACTTAATCACTTAACTTGGGCCAGCTACCAAGGCGTGTGCCTTGGCAGCTCAGCATCCAAGGCGTCGCCTTGCCCTTCTCCAGCCCCAGGACACCTGGGGGTCGTCTAGGCGACGCCATGACAACTATGTCGGTTATATTTAGTCGAACCATGAATTGTTATCCATTAACCAACAAAAGTTAAAATCATTCTATGATTAGCTGTGGCAGGCCAGAGCTGCTAAGCATGAGCTTTGGCAGGGAGGATTTCATTTTTGTATTTCTTGATATGATTTGTTCCCTTCATTTTATTATAATATTTAATCCCATCAAAGAAATGTAGTAATTATCTGTTGATATTAGATTAGTTGCTTATTTTCTTATTTCCCCCCATTTCTATGAGATACTGCTTATACAAAATCTGCTAGCAGTTCTCTGCTTATTTGTGCTGTGTGCTTTATGCAATGCAGTGAAACTGACAGGTTTCAGATCAGATTAGCTGCTGCAAAATCTGTTCTCCGGCTTTCAAGAAGATGGGATTTGCATATATCACCACAGATTTTCCGCCTTACAGTTTTGATGGCCAAGGTACCCAGCTGCCAAAACATGTTTTGATAAAGTTGTTTATTTATTATCTTTAAATGCATTATTTTTTATTACAATGATATATATATATATATATATATATATATGCAAGTTAATTTATTAGACACAAAAAAACAAAAACATATTGACCAGCTGCGGATCACAAAAAGAAAACTTGTGGAGTTTTTTGTGGGTGAGTTATAAAGTTAGTACAGTAGTTATATTTGTAAACAGGGTGCCATTAATCCTTTGTTGGTAGCCTTGTCAAATTTATCTAGGTACTTGTTTGAGCTCCTTCCGTTCTAAGTTCATTTTAATTAATTATATATTGTAGCCACTATAGGCTAAGTTTCTCTTTTACTAATTTTTGGTTTCATGCCACAATTTTAGGACCCATCATCTTTGGTAAGGAGAAAGTTTGTTGATAAAACATACAAGCTTTTGAAGGAGCACACTATTCCTTGTAGATATGCTTGTGCTTTTGCATTGGCTGCTTCAGATTCTGAAAAGGATTTACAAGAAGATGTAGGGCTTCATCTCCTTGTTATTTCCTCCCCTTCTTATTTGGTATAACTTCTCCTTTTCAGTGTATTACTAATGTGTGCTGACAGCCTCTTCATCTTAGTCACTGAAATATATGGCAGAATTTATAAGGGATTACAGTATAGAAGCTCATTTGGTCCAAAATGCGGCAAATCAGGGAGGAATGACAGATGACCCAGTATACATAGTGGTTTTCTTGATCCACGTTCTTGCACATGATAGAGGTTTCCCCCCTGAAGGTGAAGATGAAGAAACTTTTATTCAGTTTTGCAGGTAACTGCTATCTTTGGTGAATTGTGGGTTTTAAATATGAGTATCAGAGTAATGGTAATATGCTGAACTGATTTTTCTCTCTTCCTTTTGCAGTCCACTTCTTTTAACCTTGCAGGCTTTAGTAAATACTAATTTTGTTGATGGTGATAAGCATGTGAACAATGCTGTCTAATTACATTGTAAAAAGTATTTTTAATGCTATTAAGAGGGCGGACGATGCTGTCAATGCTCAGGCAACTCCTGTAAGTTTTCTCAAACCAGACAACTTCTCTGTGGTATTGCCTTATCAATACTAATACTAGGGTTTATGATATTGCAGAAGCTGCATACTCTAGCAGACTTTGGAATCTCTTTTGTAAACACATTGAAGAATAGTAGTGTCTCTAATTCTCATTCTCCAAGTCTTATTTTGCTGCCATCATCACTCTACAAAATAAGTCTTGCTAAGAAAAGAGAGGCAAGATAAAAAATTTGTATCTGTTGTAAACTCTGAATTTTTTTTTATTAAATAATGTCATTCTATAAAATTTTCTTTACAGGCTCATTTAAGTGGCTCTGACAGAAATATTTCTGAAAAAATCCCTCATGGTTTTGAATCAGAGATCTCATGTGTATGCCTCTAGTGTCATCTCATAGTTATATTTGTTTACTGGTTCATGATTCTTCGCAAGCTTATTTATTTATTACTAATGAACTTGTTTATAATATGTAAGCCTGTTAGGAATCTCACTAAATGCGAAAGGAAATGTCAAGAGGAATTTTCAGTGTCAGATGTCATAAAATGTAGCTCATTGAACCTGGATCTGTGCAAGAAAGTTGATTTGATAACGAAAGGGATAAATGATAAGGACGGGACTCCAAATGCACATGGAAAGAAGCAGCACGGAAGTCTTAAGCAAAAAGTGAATTCTAGTGGAATACAAAACCCAGTTTCTTCTTCAAGCCTACCTAGATCAGCTGGGTTGCATAATGAGTTCTCTGTTGATGATGAGCTTGATGGGGAGGAGCCTAGAAACTGTGAGCCAGTTGTCGGAAATGAACAGCTTCCATCTTCCTGTGATTCTGTAGCTATGAAACCTTCAGTAGCTCAGAATGAAGATCTGCTAAGTTCTGATTTACTACATAAAAATGATACGTTAACAAAATGTAACAGTATGATTGTGGAACTATCCAAGTGTTTGAAAATCAACCATAATGATGTTTGCAGCTCAAAGGTACTTTGTAGGTTGAACTAGAAGGAAAAAAAACTAAAAGAAAAAAAATGTATCTTGCTTCTCTTACTATTAGATATGATAAGTTGCACTATTATGTTAATTGAGCTAAAAAATTATGATGGGTCAAATGTTTTTCATGTACATCGCCTTAATCTTGAGTCGCATCTTAGTGAAACTACACACCATTAGATAGTTTGATTTATTTGTTGAGGTTGCATGTCTTGGGCAGCATTGAACATATCTTTTACTTCTTTTTTTCAGGTTTCAGGAGCATAGTTATATTTAACAAATTATGTAAACATGTCTATGTATCACATTAAATTCTTGTGTGCATATATCACCTCACCTAACTTTTTTTGGGGGGTGAGGATACTTGGACTCCAATTTGTTCAACTTTTTTTATATAACGTTTATATAGAGAGCATATTTGGATTAAATTACATTTGTGTTGGTCTATGATTAGGAAATTGGAAGTCAAAACGCTCATGGGTGACTGAATACCAAGTTTACCAATTTAAATTCGAGTTGGTTTATGTTTCTTATTCAGTTTGGATGATGTTTCGTCTCATACATAATTTGTTTTCTTTATTTTTATAGTAGATCCTATTATTTCTTCCAATCCAAGTTTGCAAATAATTTTCCTTTATTTTATATATATTTTCTTCAATTCTATATAGCATGTTGTTGTGCATTGTTCTATACCAAGATGTACCATCAAGAAGTCCATGTTTCAGTTCCCCTTAGATATTCCAAGTACTATGCTTTGAAAGAAACAAGTTAGCTATAAACTAAGGGAGGGATGTATAAAATTTAAGCCCATACATTGTTTTTGTTTATCATCATTGCTCACCTTATGTTTATCCATACGTTAATTTTCAGGTGTATGAATGCATTATTGAAATCTGTTATATACCTACATAAAGATGTATTGGTCAACCCGTCACCCATTAATTTCCAGATCTGAATTCTTGGAGACTAACTTTTGCAGAATGTTTTGTACAGATCGTGTCCGACAATGTGGAGGTTGAAGTGTTAAGCTTGGAAAATGAGATCTTGTGGGAGACTACAAGTCATGGTTCCGTTTCGCTAAAGGTAAACTGAAATTATGTGATGACACCAAGTGCCTTTGAACTTGGACACCAAGTTGCACTCAGATTTGTGTTTTTGGAACAACAGTGACAAATTTATATTTCTTAAATGGATTCATTTTATTTTAATTTAACAAAATAAAAATACTGAAGTTTTCTTGCATTTTTCTTTTTGTTTTTTGCTAAATTTGTTTGTATATTAATTGCAAAAAAACATAAGATATTACAATGAAGATCATGACAATAATCCCATCTCCCGTAGGGATTATAAACACCTAGCATAACTAGGAAACTTTTGCCTTAACAATTAACAAAACAACATACAATCCATGGGTAGGCAAAATGAAACAACTACAATACAGCCCAATAGGCCCTAGAGGCCAAAACAGCCCGTCTAAAATTAAAAGAATATTCAGTCCAAATTGTAGGCGGGAGAACCAAACCAAGGGAGGTCAGTGAGACCCAAACTAATAAACTTACAATTTGCATCATCAGCATGTAGTCCACATGAAGCAGCGGACCCACGTGGAAAAAGCATCAGCAAATTTGAAGTTTTCTTACATTTTCAGTTCTCAATATAGTTGCTACCATTATTTACTTAAACAATTCACACACACACACACAATATATATATATATATATATATATATATATATATATAAAAATTAATAATGCCAACTTACTCCCTTCTGTTCCTAAATTAGAGAATACATTTCCCCCCTTTTTTTGTTCTGAAATTATAGATTCATTTTAGTTTAAGACAATAAAAGGTTGCTCTATTACCAATTTACCCTTCAAAACTAGTGTAAATATTGAAGCTTGCTTACATTTTTGAAAGGCTACAAATGTGAGTTAAAATACATTATTCATTGGTACCCTTATGCATACGCTATCAATTATATAGGTTGTAGCGCAATTGTACGATCCATCCCATATCAATTCATCACCTAGCAGCGCACACCTGTGTAGACGGGCCCAATAAATATGTTAGACCATCTCCTTACCTCAAAGGTTAACCTATTAGGTTGATGCTCTACCATACTTATTAACCCATCTACACTCCTGAATTTATCCAATGTGGGATTCATGTGAAATATCCCAATAATCTCCACCTTTCACTTGAATACCTATCACAAGTATCATACTAGAGTATTCACCATTAAGCACACCTTCTTTGAATCCTTTCAAGAGCTCTGCTCGACTCTAATACTACTCCACCACGCCAGAGCCAAACGTGTCTCAGTAATTTCCTAGAGCCATCCTGAGCCATGCTCCACCCGATTCAAATACTTCACCAATGAATCCTTCAAGAGTTTTGCTTAACTCTAATATTACTCCACCACGCCCGGGGCAAACGTGTCTCAGCAACTTCCCTAGAGTCATCCTAAGCCCGCTCCACCCGACTCAAATCATCCCGTGCTCCACCTGATTCAACTCTATTTACTCCACCCACGAGGCCTGCGAATTTACCTTCGCACTCCCCTCGCATCCTGGAGTTGACACTTAGACTTTTATTTGCTCCACCCACGAGGCCTGCGAATTTACCCTTGCACTCCCTTCGCACCTTGGAGTTGTTCTTGGGCCCATCAAACGATGAGCTTTGATACCATTTTGTAGCACAATTGTACGATCCATCCCACATCAATTCATCACCTAGCAGCGCACACCTGTGTAGACGGGCCCAATAAGTATGTTGGACCATCTCCTTACCTCAAAGGTTAACCTATTAGGGTGAGGCTCTACAATACTTATTAACCCATCTACACTCTTGAATTTATCCAATATGGGATTCATGTGAAATATCCCAACATAGGTGTTAGAAGATCCATATCTAAATACACCACTAAAAGGTCATTCTTCCTAGTTTTAGTTTTATTTTAAAAAATTTATAATAGCATACTCTAGTTTTTTGATTAATATAGTTGATTTGATTGCAAAAAAAGAAAAAGATATAAATCTCATAGAATGAAAATGGATGTGAAATCAATGACTTGAAGCCCTTTCCAGATCACAAAACAGTAACCTAGAAAGGAGTAATATAGGAGAGATTATATATATATATAGGAGAGATCATTATATCCTAAATGATTACCATTGACAAATGAACTGTAATACACTTGAAAGTATAAGCTAAACAGCATACTCATAAACCACAAACAAAATATAAGACTTTCCTTTAGGGGGTAAAGGGGGGAATTTTATTAGAAGGGAGAAAAAGATAAGGAGAACTAGAAGTCCGGGGAAGGTGAAAAGAGGGAAAGAAAGAAAAAACTAGAAAACAAAAAACATATGTTTTATTTTCTGAACGATTAAATTACCCTTTACTGTTGCATCTTTTTGTTGCTATATTTCACAATTAATTAAAAGACAAAATTCTTGTTATTGTATAATTTCTCTTAAATGTATGTTAACTAAACTCCCTAATTGGCTAAGTTCACCTTAATTCGACATTAAGGTCAGAATTTATATTCATGTTTATCCTTTGCCATTGATTTTTGTTATAGTTAAAAACCAAACAGGTTAGTTAATTTCTTTGAATGAAGGAAATACCTTTTTTTTTAAAAATAAAAAATTGAGCACATCTGCATCTGACAAATACATTACTACATTTGATAATGTTACTAATATAGTCTAATTCTATTTGATTTTTTTTATGCCAGTTAGATTAGAATGTTGCATCAACTCAATTTTGGAGAAATGTTATCTTTTATCCATTCGCAAGAATTACATTTTTCAAATTATTTGATTGTTTTTTATCTTATATTGTGGATCTTTTCACTAACAAGAATGTATTGTTAATACAGGATTCAAGGAGTCTCCGATCATCGAACCTGTAAGTCATTTTGGTTTTCAGTGAACATGTTTTATATGTTTGATCTATTATATACCATGTTATTCTTTTAAGATCTTCAAGGGTTCCTGTATCTGACATTCCAAACAGAAAAGTGCCTGTGTATTTTTTTTTTTTTTTTTTGGGGAGGAGCACTTTTTATCCAGCATCTTATTTTATTGGCACTATTGAATGAAAGATATTTGGAATGTCTGAAAATATGGCATTCACAACCTCTAGAGCAGTAGTGTTATTTATATTCACTCTAAATGATTTGGAGATACCGTTGAGCTTAAACTATGATTTGATTCATTAAAACTACAAGAAGTACATCTCACTTTGCTATATTGTATCTTGTCATGTGTTTCTCCTTGCCATATTGTACTTTCTATTTATCATCTTTTGCTGTAGCAATATTTTTGCACTATGTAACTTTTTGTCTCTCACACCTTTGTCCAAACTCAGATTTAACTATATTGACAACTACTACAAAGAAATTAAATGGGAAGTGCAACTCATTTTCTATCTCTTATTTAATGTAATGCTGTTGGTTATGAATCATATTGCCTAGTGAATGTTCTACAAATGGGCAGGTGCTTTCAGTTATGGCTTTTAGCAAAATATGATGGAACCGAATTGATAAGTTTCTGTTTCTGTTTCATGTAGATGAGTTTTCTTTTTTCAGCTGATAAAAGGATCCTTTCTGTTTTTTTTTCTGTTATTTGCTTTCTATTTTTGTGTTATTATTTATGACTTGCTACAGTGATCGTGGGGAGCATTCCACCGTTAGCAGTCCAATGGAAATTGTTGATGCATTTAGCAGTGATGCTTCCCAACAAATGCAGAACTCGCCAAAGAAGGAAAATAGTTATGCTCTAAATAGAAAGCTCCCTCCGGCAGGTACCATCTTTTACATTTTTTTTTTGTTTTTGTATTTTTTTTAATGTTACGAGATTTGCTTCTGTAGTTTGTCTTAGTTGTCAGGGTTGCAAGTCATTTGATGTTTTTCATATCAATATGTCAAATTAATCATCTCTTGTAGGTCATTTATGAGCTAGGTGTTTCAGTTTCCCACTAAAAGGTGAGAGTTTGTTGGACATAAGAGTGGCCATTTCAAGGTTTCCTTTTTTTTGATTGAACTAATTGACATTTTAAAACTTTCTCTAGAACAACTTTAAAATAAATAAATAAATCAAGTTGGGTTAGTCTGAATCCATATGAAAAAAAGACAGAAAAGTAAGGGATAAAAACAGGAAAATGAAAAAAAAATAAAAACTATAACATAAATAAATAAATATTAATTATACATAAAGAATAAAAATGCATGAAAATAGACAAATAAATTAAATAATAAAAACCCACTGACCTATATATAAGTTTAAATTTGATGCACTAATAGCGCATACACGGCGAGCGGGTTTAGGATCATGACACATTAAAATAAGAGTAATTTTGTTCAACATAAGTTCTTCATTAATGATGTATTATAATTCTAATACCGTTCGTGTATACATTGACTGTGTATTAAACTTTAATTCTATATATAAATACATAGATACATGTAAATAAAAAGTTAAAAAGAAAACAAAAGAAAAACAAAAAAGGGTTGTTAATTGTGTATGTTTATTTAGCAATAAAAAATAAAAAATAAAAAAATTGTGTATGTTTATATTTTCTACCAAAAACTGTAGTGAAATTTTGTACTATGCTATCGTTTGTATGGGAAAGGCACAATGAAAAGTAAAATAGAGTGGTTTATTACAAGCACACCAGTCAAAAGCTTGGACATAAAGCCTAGTAAAATTATGAAAGCCTTTTTTTTTTTTTTGCATTTTGATATATTATTGTAGGAAACAATAAACTTCTTTGATTAATTTATGGTCAATTCCATTATATCTGATGCAGTAAAAGGGAACAAAGGACGGGGAGCTTCGGTTAATAAATCAACCTCTGAAGTCATCATTGCGAATCAGGATGTGGTAAGAACTACAAGCCCTACCCTTAATCTTATCCTGCATCATTTTTTCCTGAAGATCAGCAAGGTGGTCGTCTTTTAACGAATTAAAATCATAAGTTGCTCAAATCCACGTGTAGTTGCATTTGGCTTTTGCCAACTCTCATTTTTGTTGTATTAAGATCTTGAAATCTTGTGGATAATGTTGAGCAGGATTATATTATGAAGCCACTTTAGAAATGATCTTACAGGTTCTTAAAGAGGTGGGAATGTTGGTAATGGACCAATTTGATTAGGATGATACCCGTTGTTCTTAAGTTGAGTTATAAAATGATTGAGAGCTTTGTGAAATTTGTATTCATTCAAATATAGTGTAGAGATTTCACTATGTGATGTCGCTTCTAAATTTCTGATTTTGGTAGTTTGTTGGATATTTAGTACTAGCTGAACTTATTTGCAATTATATGTTTTCTGCGTTTATTTCAGATTGCCCGAAGGACTCGAAGACGAAAAGTTTGAGTTATGTTTATAAGTTCTGAAAACAGCAAGCTTTCAGTTAATATGTTCTTCTGAGAGGAGAGGTCTTGCATGTAGTTGATCTTCATCAATTTATATTTTACATATATGTAAATATATCACTTCATGCATTTTGTACATGCCTCTTAATTGGTGAAGTATTAGGCTTTGAGTTGATAAAAGATTGCTCAAGTTGATGGTAATTCTTAAGTTGTGCAGATATAATGGACATGAGATTGCTTTATGCCTAATGACAATCGAGTATGGTTGGCATCAAAGGTAAAAATCTCATGAAGTATTGATGTGTAACCTTAGAATCTTGTTTAAGAATAATTTTGCCTCGACGGTATTTAGTATTTTCTCCGTTTCAAATTATAAAATCATTTTGAAAGTTAATTTAAAATATTTTTAAACTCAAAATTATTAAGAATATGATTTGGATCATCATAATATTTTAGAATTTAGAACGGAAGGAGTACTAAAATGTGGTTACTAAATGATGTGAAATTTTCATTTGTTATTAAATGATTGCAAATTAATCAAATTGGTATAACTAAGTAGATGGAAATATTTGACTTAGTAATTGGGAAGCTCATTCTAAAAATCAGTGCTTTAAAATCATATTTAAGTGTTATTGTTTGCAAGAATTATATTTGAGATATAATTATTAATTTAAGTATTTTGTTTGTTTTTAAATTTGAACTTAAGACTATTAGTTTAAAAATTATAAAATAATTTAATATGAGTAATTATTTAATATAGTGTTCAATCTGATCTCAGAATTATAATTTTTGTAAACAAATATTTTGTCCAAACTGAGCATGCACTATATAGTTATTCTTGGGTGGTAGGGTCTAATAAACAAACGTTAACCTTGACTTGTAAATTTCTTAGATTAAACAAATGTGAGAAGCCTCCTTGATAAGCCTCCTTGATGCTCAAAACGAGACGGATTCAAATAAATTTTCATTAAACATGATTTCTCCTCTCATTTTCTTTGATATTTTTGCATGAAAAAAAGGAACTTTTCTCTTCTTTATTTTATTAATTAAAATTGTAAGAGAAATGAAAGGAGAGTAATTCGACTTTTCTTTTCTCTCTAATTTTAAACTTTTGGGTTATTTTTTCTCCAATTTTAAACTTTTGGGCTCAATTTTAAAGGTTGATTAAAAAACCTTGGCACAATTCTGAAGGTTGAATAAAAAACCTTGGCACCAAATTGTTGGAACTTTAAAAAAGTACTAGACCAAGATCCGACGAAGCATGTTTTTTTTAATAATAATAAAAATTAAGTTACAATTAATTCTCTTTGAATGAATATTATTGGAAAATTAACAAAACCAAACAGTTTTAGCACGTTCAGAAATTTAACAAGAATAAAGAATATTTTTTTCTTTTCATACTACTATTATCTTTAATTCAATTTGAACATACTTTAAGAACTTTTGGTAGTTTTCATCATTGTTTGCTTACATTTATTATATTTCAATATACTGGTTTGATTTAGGGTTATTTTGTTTTTAGTATTGTATGGTTGACATATAATTTATGTAGACACCCAAAATTTTCGTATCTTTTCTTTAACAGTGGCAGGAGGGCAAAAACGTCATTTCACCCAGAGGCCCAGTTGTCTAAACAAAGATTGCAAGACTTAGAGCAAGTATTCAAAACTCTTACGACGACCTCTAAGCAACAGATGATGCAAGGCAAGACGAATGACTAGCCGACATCTAGAGAAGGATGGTTTTATGCCTTTTTTTCTATCTTCCTGAACTCGAAATTGGCCAAACTTGATATCATTGCGTAGCTCTCGGAAAGAGCTTTTTGTAATGGTATGACATGTCCACTAACTCTTCACGATTTGAAAGTTCATTTCAGTGTACAACATGAAAAATTGACATTGTGGCACAAAAACCGAGACAGGTGGGCCCCAACCTAAAGCTAGCCGCAAGTGTACCTGCAGCCGACCTAGGTGCTTATATAAGGTCTAATTTTCAAATTTTATGGGAAGAGAAGGCATTTGCAGAGAGAGAGAGAGAGAGAGAGTGTGTGTGCTATATAGTGAGAGAAATAAAAAAATATCTCTAAAATTCATCTGGATCTAGTAACTTGTATCAAATCTCTTGCTAAATTAGAGTGAATCATTCAAGATCCAAGCTCAAGGAGGAGAGATCTAGCACTCCCAAGGTGAAAGATTCAATCTTTGTGTATTTTTTTTAATCTTTGTGTAATTTTAGCGTAGATTTAACTTATTTTGTAAATTGTTGTGCTTGGGCTTTGTATATGTTCATATTAATTTATCATTTGAGTTATCCTAACATCCTATATCATATCTAGAGGTTTGTGGATCCTATGTTTGGGATTGTGGACGGTTAGAGAGGATTTCCTACAGATGAAATCTCGTCCTAATTACCCGATTGTATCCTTTTAATAATTTATCGATTTTAACTTGGATTTGAATCATTTTCACCGATTATTTTGCTTGAGAAATATTAGGATCTAAGGTCAAAGTTTGAATCTTTTTACTAGGTCCATATTAGATCTAGCTTGTTGTCGGTTTTGGGGTTAAAGTTTTAACCTTTATGCTAGATTCAACATAGATCTAATTTGGATCTAGTTGTTTAATGGTTTCCAAGTTAATTTCTAGGTCACCCGCATATCCTAGATCCATATCTAGTGGTGAGGGGATCCTATCTTTTAGCTGTCAAGGGATTCTAACCCATTGAATCACCTGATAACCAATTTAGGATATATTTTCTATTAGATCCCAATTACGTCATTGCCCGATCTATAGGATCTTATATCTATGGATCCCATTTCTTAGATTCTAAGTCCTTTCATTAGATCTAGTTGATATGTAAGTCCCACAGAATGTCGACTTCGTTATGTGATCTATGGATTAGTGTCCTCGATAGCCTTTTTTTTATATTTTAGCTTTCGTTTTCTATGTATCATTCGTTGAAATTTCGAATCGTGTGAGCCTAGGAATGGAATCGAGGTCGTTCAATCGAACCCCGATGTAATTCTAGCGATAGACATAATTTTTCGATTGTAATATTTGATACTCGATCATTGTACATGTAAATTTGGGACTTAAAACGATATTGAGGGTTCCATCCCACGAAGAATAGAATTTAAGGCCTCGTGATAGTGGATTTTAATTATTGTGAGCTGCTTGGGGTTATTTAGATGGTTTACATGCCCATGGGTAGTCCCAACCCTATTTTAGATACTTGGTTTTATCTTTTGACACACGAAAACGATTTTCGAACTAAATGACAAAGATCTTGTAAAATTGAATATTTAGATTATTAGATTAATTCTAGGCTAAAATTGAAAGTACTGAAGAACCTTGATTATTATTTGACGAAGGGTTTAAAAATAATGTTTTCTCTAATACGTCACCTAAAATGTTTTATAATATGAAAGCTAAAATGAAACTTTTCCTTCAAATCAAATATTTCGTGCATAAGTTCAAAGAGTCTCAAAGTTACTTTCAAAATAATGCACCCATCACGACTTGACCTTAGGAGACGACCCTAGGTTATTCACAACTTGACTTAAATCTAAGAGATGCCATCTTAGATTCCACGATTTGACCTTAGGAGATGATCCCTAAATTATTTACAATTCAACTTAACTCTAGGAGGCGATATCCTAGATTTTCTCCCAAATCACACACATATGCACACACACACACACACACACACTTCATAATGCATTTAAACGAAAAGACTAGGAAAGTGGTAACCGTATTTTCACGAAAGTTGGAGGGTGCCTAACACCTTCCTCTCAGTTAAGCAAGCCCCCGAACTTTATGAATCTCGGTTGTAGATCAATTCCTTGGAATCACATTGGGACATCTCGATTGTGAAAAATCCTAAAATTTGGATGAAGTTGGCTCTTCCCTTTTCTGCATCACTAGCTCTTCCTCTACATTCTCTCCTTCTCCCTCTGACCTTTCTGCAATTTCGTGGTGGGTGAAGGGCGCACATCACGCCGCCTCCCCATTCAAAATTAGGCGCTACCGCTTATCCTCAGATAAATGTTTTTCGTTTCGAAGTGTGATAGCACTGCACTGCTCTCTCTCGTCATTTTTCGGATTGGCTTCTGTATTACTAGGTAGAGTCCCCTGAGGTATGTTAGTTAACACATTAGCCATTTGGCCCATTTGGATCTTAAGATTTTGAATTGCAGCTGCTTGACTCTTCATTATTACCTCATTACTAGTTATGTACTTCATTAACAGCTCTTCCAAATTTGATTTCTTTTCCAATTGTGGAACTGTCTGATGTTGCTGATTTTGAAACTCGAGAGGATATGATGGTCGTGGAGTCTGCTGTTGATTCTGATTATTGCTCCATGAAAAATTCGGATGATTCCTTGTGTGACAACCCAGAAAATCGGATTGTTCAGAAATTAAGTTTAAAGAATTATTAATTCATAAAAATGAATTTTTACTAATAATATTTTATGATATGTGTTTATTTGTCTCCGGCGTGGTCTCTGTCTGTCTCTTCGTGACTCTCGTCGTCGCCGACTCGCCGTCTCACTAAGTCGTTGTCTTTCAAGTAAGCATTAATTATTTTGGTGGTGCTTTTTGACTTCTATGGTTTTGTCTGACCGTTTGTTGTGATTTTTGAAACTCTATACCTTTTTTACCCTGTAGTTATCTCTTATCTGTGTATTTGTTATATTGCTTGTATATTGCTTGTATAGCTTATTTCATGAATCATGATAGCTGACTATTTAGATTGTATGGTTGTTACTTGTTGGTTAGTTATCTGCTGGAGCTAGACCAAGTGTATGAATGTATGATAGTTGGACCAAGTGTTTTTTAAATTAACAGAGTCACTTGTGAACTTCGAAAATTATTAACATGTATTTACATTCACTTCAAGAACAATAGCTTATTTCATGATAGTTGACTGTTTTTTAAATTAACAGAGTCACTTGATATGCTTGAATATTAATTGCTTGAAGTTTTTGATTTATATAAACTTTTTAAACTTTCGTTGTTAATGTAATTTGTTTGAAAATTTCAGATGATGTCAAGAAGTATTTTAAATGATTTGCATATGGTGGATGATACAGATGATGAGTGAGTTTTATACCCATGAATTGGATACATTCGGGCTTAATTTATTGTTGTTCTTAAGTCTTTTAGAATGTTTTTATGTGTTTGTGTCTATTCATGCATGTTTTATGTTATTTTATAGGAATTGGGACAAAAGTTACATGGATCGATGTTTGGGGTGGCTAGATTCGCGTTTTCGGCTTGTCATTTACACAGCAGCCACTTCGGAGCCAATTTGACTATAGCTCCTGATATTATTTCGATAAACTTCAAGAATGAAAGTTGTAGATCTACTTCTCCTCTTTCCGGAACATCTTGAATCATCAAAATCGGAGTTCGGACGAAGAAGTTATGGCCATTTTCCCAAAGGACGCCGGAGCAGAAAATGTCGATTTTGGGCCGCCAGGCCGGGGCGCGATTTTAGTGTATTTTACAAATACAAGGCGCTAGGGAACTCATTGCCGCGTTGCCAGTATTGGGAACACTGGGGAAGGGTTTGGTGCGGCTGGACGCTGCTTTTGGGCTTAATTTTGACACCTTTTGACTCCAAATAGATAGGGGTTGTTCCAAAACTTTGTACTTGTAACCTATAAATACATGATGTAAGGCATAAAATAAAGGGAGATTACATAGCTTAGCCTAGATTAAACACTCCTTTAGATTAGAAAATAACCCTAGTTCTTATTAGTTTTGGAGATTGAAGCAACTTGGAGACCATTGAAGATCAAGAGCAAGAAGCAGAAGAGAGCAAGAAGCAAGAGCAAGAGCAAGAGGGGAGCATCGACGTTCGACGACAGCATTTCTATTCTCTTCTCTCATCTTACTTTTTATCTTTTGATGTCTATTCAGTTGTGGATTCTTGGTTTTAATTCATTAATTATGAACTAACTATTTTGAGATTTCAATTAAACTTTTATGGCTATGAATTAGTTATTCATTATATTCTAATTATTTATGTTAAAGTGAGTTGTTTATCTTGTTTTGTACTTATTGCTTAATTATTTGATCAAGAATTACTTTGTTACTCTAGAAGGAATTGGAAGAGGAATTCTAGGGTTAGAATCGGCATGATATCATGTGACTTAGTTATTTGCATGGTGAAAAATTAGGTTTGTGAATTGAATGGAAATATCTGTTACACGCATGTAACACGTAAGGAATTGGGATTGGAAAGAGTTTAATTCAATTGTTTTGCATAGGAATATAGCAAGATTAATCTGGATTAAATAGAAGGCAATTGATCACTTGGAAAAGGACTTTTGGCATTTGAGAATTCCTGTTAACAATTCAGTAAGCATAATAATTGGGATAATTAGATAATTGATTTATAATTTATAATTGGGGATATTGAAGTCTTAATCTTTATTTATTTGAATTCATTCGTTAAAATCTTAGTTTTAATTAGTTAATTTAGTTTTCTTAATTAGAAAAAACCCGATTTGAGATTGTTTAAATAAAATTAGTTTAGTTAAGAATTAGTACTTGGTGATTTTTATTAAATAATTCCTCGTGGGAATGATACTCTACTTTCACTTTATTACTTGTTGACCGTGTATACTTTCACGTATTCATTGATTGCGAAATCGATCAACAACAGACGAACCTGACCTTGATGACCTTGATGTAATTGGACATGAGAAAGAGGGGGGTGACAGTGTTCCTACCCCCACCCCCACAACCACAACTACAAAGAGTACGGGACAGTCAAAAAATGTAAAGCTGCAAAGAAAGAGGATGGCACCTAGATCCAAGGTGTGGACTGAGGGGCACTTCATTCCAGTTAAAGATAACGATGGTAATGTCATCAAAGGTAAGTGTACTTATTGTAGAAAAGAATTAGCTGTTGATTCTTCTTCAAATGGTACTACTGCTTTAAGAAATCACTTTAGAATTTAAAAAAAAAATCCCATCAACATGGATAAAGCTCAACCCCAACTTGTAGGAATTAAAGAGGGTAAGGGGGAGGGAGGGGCATGTGAGGGTACACTCACCACTTGGAGGTTTGACCAAGAAGTTGTTAGGGTAGCCGTTACTTAAGTGAAGATGTGGAAGAAGCCGGTGAGTCTTTCGATATTTTGGTATGGTGAAAAGCAAATAGTGCAAGATTCCCTATTCTTTCACGTCTTGCTCGTGATGTGTTGGCTATTCCCATTTCTACTATTGCTTCGGAATCCGCATTTAGCACGGGGGGGCACATTCTTGATTCATTTAGAAGTTCATTGTCTCCTAATATGGTGGAAGCTCTCATATGTGCTCAAGATTGGATTAAAAAGAAGAATTGCATTGATGTGGAGGAAGATAACGACTTTGCCGATAAACTTGAGTGTGGTAATAATTATTGTTTATGTTTATTTTATTGAATTAATTAATAAAACAATTTATAAAAATAATGTGTTTAATTATATTTTTCATTTTTCAGCAATTTCCAAGTTGAGCCTTGCTACTAATGATGCCAATGTTTCCACGAGGACCACGACTCAACTTGATTAATGAGGTAAATTCATCTTTTGATTCATTATTGCTATTTAACTGTATTGGGGGCAACATATATAAACAAATGAGAGTGCTTCGATACTCCCTTTGATAATTCTATGAATTTATGTTGCCTAAAGCAAAATTATTATTGTGATGGTAAAGTCATAAAGATAAAAATTATATACGAGTAGTATTCAAGAGTTGTAGTATCGCTAGTTGCTCTTAAATGAGAAAATTCATCACAGATTATTATTATTAAGTGTGTTGGTTTACCAAACTTTAGATGTTAACAAAACTTATATTACACTACATATATTCATTATTGCAATTTAATTAATGAGGTAATTGTTGAGTAATGTGGGGGCAAGTCCTTTTTCTTTAGCAATTGTTCACCTACCAACCATCTTTTTTTTTCCATATCTCTTGAGTCTTGAGTATGTGTGTTGTGTTGCATATGCAGGTGAAAAGTGGTAAACAAATGCTTTACTGGAATAAAAGTGCAGGCAGTACTTGGTGAATCAAAAGGGCAGGCAGTACTTGTTCTGGACTGTCTTGGTGATATAGGAGGTGCAAGCTGTTGTTGACTGTCATGGCAGATTGGCAGTTGTTTACTTGTTTATGTAATATGTGATAATGGACTGGACTGGACTGCATAATATGTCGTGGCAGTTGTTTACTTGTTTGTTTGTGTCATGGCAGTTCTTTCAATTCACTGGACTGCATAATGTTGTTTGTTTGTGCAATATGTGGCACTGGACTGCATAATGTTTCAATTCACTGTACTGTCATAGCAGTTGTTTGTGTAATATGTGGTAGACTGTCTTTAAAGTTTCAATTCACTAGACTGTCTTTCAATTCACAGGACTGCAATATCTTTGCTTTTTAATTTGATTATTAGCAACCTAATAATAAAATAAAGATGTTCTTGGTTATTCTAGGTTATTCTTGCTTTCACATATTTCGGTTATTTGTTCGGATACCTAAAATAGGGTAATTTCGGTTTATGGGTATAACCAAAATCCTAATTCAGTTCGGTTATTATCCGAATGCTCACTCCTAGTTATGATAGTAGATAAAAGTTTTTCTCAAAAAACGTGCAAAAATTGGACAAAATAAAAATGTCGAAAAGTACTGTTATGTACTTTTCATTCATTTAACTACTTTTTGGAAAATGTGACAGAAAACACTATTCATCAAAAATTATTTTTCAATTATTGGAATTTCTGAAGAATGCGTAAAAGTAAATCTGTAAAGGAAATACGAAATATCTAAAAATATTTGGATTCCGAGAATCGCAGTTTTTTGAACTATCGGACAAATCCCGAAACACGGTGTAGACACTCGAAATTTTTGCATTCCTGTTACTAACCTTGCAGGAGGGCGAATCGTCTTCTAGAGATAACCCTGGAAGACAAATAAGCTCAATCCCGGAGACAATCCCGGGATACTCAATTTACCATCTCGGAGACAACCCTGAGGGATGCAGTTGCAGTTCTGGAGATAACCCCGGAAAAGTTCGTGCTAAACCTCAGAAGTTAGCTTCAACCTAAGAGATAATCCCGAGGCACTCAGTCACAACCCCGGAGATAACCCCGGGAGGTCAAGCACACCTCAAAGACAACCCCGAGGGCGTTTCAAGACTCAAAAGCGGCCAATCTCGAGATAACCTCGAAGAACGATCGCTAATCAAATCGGCCCGAACCGAGACAACTCTACGGTGGCGGCAAAATTGTCATTTTTCCACCTCAATTCCACATTCATGTCGTCTCGACATCATTTCACACCACATTCTACATAGAAGTTTCCTACAAGAACCATAGCTCCAATCCCGAGTGACTACTACACAAGACAGCACACCAGAAAAAATTTGAAGACTTGAAGATCTGGGCATGGACCCATCTCCCTAATGAGTGAGTTTTATACCTACGAATCGGCCTCTAATTCAAGATTAAATTGTGTTAATTCTTTAGTTTTATGTTTCATTTTACTTGTTTGGTGTTGTTTTGTGTTTAGGTGTGGTGCCGTGGCATTTGGACTTAAAAGGTGGAATCATGGCGAAACTCGGCAATGAAAGAGCTTAAATTGGACCAAAGACAAAATGGATACCCACTGGGGCGGACTTATTACATACAAAACCCCCGCTGGGGAGGGGGTACTTAGTCCATTAACAGAAGCCTAGCCCGCTTGGGAGGACATTCTAGAGAACAAACCCCCGCCGGGGTGGGGGTACGGGACATGTTAAGTCTCCTAGTTCAGTTGGAATGGTGTAGTGACGTAACGGCTAGTGGTTGACATGGTGTGGAACTCAATTGGATGTCAAATTACATTGAGAATACATGTCCTAGACTGGTTATCAACAAGAAAAATAATAAGGAAAAGAATCTAACAATCAATTAACAATCTTAAGACCAAAAATTGAGCAAAAACATTGGAGGGAAGATTTGAAGAAGAAATTCACGATAATTGCATATTGGAGCAGAGAAGATGGGTGGTTCTAGATTCATTCTTTTTCTTTAATTCATTACTTGTAATTGGGATGATGAATTCTTTGATAATTTCAGTTTTGAATTCGTTTATGATGAACTAAATTCTTTATTAGGCTTATGACGGATCTTTTGGTTAAACGATGATTATGTAGCTTTGAATTTCAATTTAATAATCTATCTTTTAGTTTATCTATAATGATTTGTGTTTGAATTTATGAATTGCTTGATCACCAATTTTGTGTGGAATTATATGGACTCGAGAGATGAAATATGAATCTAGACTTAATCATTATATCATGTGTTTTTGAATTCTGTGAGTGAATGGAATCTTGATGAATGTTAGGGTAGAGATATGCTTAACATCGCATGTAATCGGATAGAGAACTTGAATTTAAACCTTCTTTGATTGTAATTCACATAGAGATATAGCGAAATAGTTGATTAGGGTGTTTAGCTTAATTCTATCTAATTTGTGGATTTAAGTTAATATGTATTAGTACATCGAGAGGTGGCTAGTTCTACTTGAGTGTTCTTGATTAATAAACTGGGATAATGCATTAAACTGAAATAAGGTGTAATAATCGGAGTGATACTTGAAGTGAATTCATAAGCCTAATTCTCCATTATTTGCTTGAAATTAACGTTTTTGAGTTTGTTGATTGCTTAGTATTTTTATGTTTTTAGTTGTTAATAATTATAATCATTGATTTGGATAGTTTAATAAATTTTGGATTAATATAAAGCTGGTAATTGTTAAGATTAATTTCGTACTAATCTCTGTGGGAACGATACTCGACTTATCATTATATTACTTGTTGACCACGTATACTTGCGTGTGAACGTATATAGATTTTACCCAACAAGTTTTTGGCGCCGCTGCCGGGGACTAGTATAAATTTTAATATTTTCGGAATATCAGTTTAATTAGTCCAGTTTTACTTAAACATATTTCTTTTGTTTTGTTCTTTCTTGTTTCAGGTTCTTGAAGTTAGTTTATGCAAACTTGGTCCAAAAACCTAGACTTGCTTCCTTTTGAGGACGATATTGAGAAACGGTTTCAAAGGCTAAGTAAGTGGATTGGGAAGACTTTGAGAATTCTGAAAAAGAGGAAATAATGGCTGTCGAAGACCAGAAAGCGTTGAGAGATTTTGCTACACCTAAGGTGACTGAGCTTCAGTCGAGTATCACCAGGCCAGCAATTGCTGCAAATACGTTTGAGATTAAGCTTGGGACTATTCAGATGATCCAAAACTCAGTTCAGTTTAGGGGACTTATAAATGATGATCTGAATGATCACTTGGTTAGCTTTTTGGAGATATGTGACACCTTCAGATACAATGGGGTGTCGGATAAAGTAGTCAGACTTCACTTGTTCCCATTCACTTTGCGGGACAAGGCGAAGAGTTGGTTACACTCGCTACCGTCGGGATCAATAACTACATGGGAAGACCTCGCTCAAAAAATTCTAGCCAAATTTTTCCCACCAACAAAGACTGCAAAAATGAGAAACGAGATTACCATGTTTGAACAGCAGCATGGGGAATCATTGTATGAGGCATGGGAGAGGTATAAGGAATTTCTCAGAAAGTGCCCACATCACGGATTACCCAAATGGCTACAAATGAATACGTTTTACAACGGTTTAAATGGAAATCTCAGGACGAGTATATATGCAGATTCGGGTGGAGTATTTATGGCCAAGAGCTACGAGGAGGCGTATGAGTTAGTTGAAACTATGTTAGCCAATAACTACCAGTGGCCTACATCAAGGATGACAAAGCCTAAGGTGGCTGGGGTTTTAGAGGTAAATGGGGTAACCGCGTTGGCAGCACAGATTGTTGCCTTATAAAAGAAAATGGATACTCTGACGGGTGAGCAACCACAGTAGGTGGCATATGTTTGTGAGTTATGTGCCGGAGAACATCCTACAGAGCAGTGTGCCATCAACCTAGCGTTGGTTCAGTTTGTGGGCAGCTACAATAGAATTCCGCAAAATTCGTATCAAAATGCCTACAACCTGGGAATAAGGAACCTTCCTAATTTTTCATGGAGCAATAATCAAAATCAGCAGGCTCCATGACCTTCTTATCCCCTGGGGTTTCAGAATCAACATCAACAAACAGCTCAGCATCAAGATAGAAAAATAGATCTAGAAGAGTTTTTGTCGAAATATATAACGAGCAACGAGGCGGTTATGAAATCACAAGCAGTAGCCATCAAGAACTTAGAGAATCAGATGGGACAGCTAACTTTTGCATTGAATAATAGGCCGCAAGGGACTCTACCAAGTGACACAGAAAAGAATCAAGAAGAAATCACTCACTAGCGATGTCGAGCAATCACTTTGAGAAGCGAAAAACAGCTAGATGGGAAAATTGCAGAAAATTCAGTTAAAAAGGATGATAAAGTTGATGAAAACAAAGTGGTTGAAAAGAAACAGGGTGAGGAAAAGCAAGTTGAACAAACAAAGTCAGATGACAAGCCATTTGTGTATCCTCCACCGCCGTTTCAGCAAAGAGTCCAAAAACAGAAATTAGACAAGCAATTCGCTAAATTTTTAGAAGTTTTTAAGAAACTTCATATTAACATCCCTTTCGTAGAAGCCTTAGAGCAGATGCCTAGTTATGCCAAATTTATGAAGGGTATTCTGTCTAGGAAAAAGAAGTTAGAAGATTTTGAAACTTTGGCATTAACAGAGGAGTGCAGTGCAGTTCTACAAAAAAATTTACCGCTAAAGTTCAAAGATTTGGGGAGTTTCACCATTTTGTGCACAATTGGGAACATGGTGTTCCAAAAGTGTTTATGTGACTTGGGGGCAAGTGTGAACCTCATGCCGTTATCAGTATACACCGAATTGGTTTTACTAGCTCCGAAACCGACCAATATATCTCTACAGTTGGCGGATAGGTCAGTCACGTACCCAAGAGGCATCGTGGAGGATATTTTGGTCAAGGTGGACAAATTCATATTTCCAGCAGACTTCATAATTTTGGATTTTAAGGAAGATAAAAATATCCCAATCATCCTAGGGAGACCATTCTTGACTACAGGTAGGACTCCCATCGATGTGCAAAAAGGTGAACTAACCACGAGGGTTCAAGATCAGGAAGTCAAGTTCAACGTATTCAAAGCCATGAAGTTCCCTACGGATGAAGAAGAGTGTTTTCGGGTGGATGTCATTGATCAGATTGTCAATGAAAACATGGTTACAAGTTTGGCTAATGATCCATTGGAAACTACACTACTTGGGGATAAAGATTTAGATGATCCAGAGTTCGTGGATTATTTGCATAGGCTGGATTCCTTGCCACGAGTTAGTAGATTCAAGGCACCATTTGAGCCCTTACACACAGAAGAAAAAGCCACGACAAAGATGAAACCTTCATTGGAGGAGCCACCTACACTTGAGCTTAAGCCACTTCCTAAACACCTCAAGTATGCATATTTAGGCAAATCTAATAATTTACTTGTTATTATTGCTTCTGCACTTAACGAAGTGTAGGAAAATAAGTTGTTAAGAGTGCTTAGAGAATACAAATCGGCTATAGGATGGACAATATCAGATATCAAGGGAATCAGTCCATCCTTCTGCATGCACAAAATTCTTATAGAAGAGGATGCAAAGCTAATAGTGGAACAATAAAGACGACTAAACCCGATCATGAAAGAAGTGGTGAAGAAAGAGATTCTGACGTGGTTGGATGCGGGAATCATCTGCCCAATTTTAGATAGTGCTTGGGTCAGCCCCGTTCAATGTGTGCCGAAAAAGGGAGGAATGACCATTGTAAAGAATGATGGTAATGAATTAATTCCGACGAGGACAGTGACCGGTTGGAGGGTTTGCATGGACTACATGAAGCTGAATAAAGCAACCCGCAAAGACCACTTTCCTCTACCTTTTATCGATCAGATGTTGGATAGGTTGGCGGGGCACGAATTTTACTGCTTACTAGATGGGTATTCGGGATACAATCAGATAGTCATTGCTCCTGAAGATCAAGAGAAGACCATTTTCACGTGCCCATATGGCACTTTTGCATTCAAGAGAATGTCTTTTGGCTTATGTAATGCACCCGCAACCTTTCAACGGTGTATGATGGCCATTTTCTCGGACCCTTTCAACAGATAATTTTGATGTATGTTTAGAGAATTTGGTCATGGTTTTAAAGCGATGCGTAGAGACGAAGTTGGTGCTTAACTGGGAGAAGTGCCACTTTATGGTCGAAGAAGGAATAATTTTGGGGCACAATGTAAGACCCCAACTTTTTAAATAAAGATTAAATTTTCTCAAAATATATTTTTGAATATTATAGTGTGGATTTGATATAATGTTAAAGTTGTGGGTATTATTTACAAGTTTTGCAAAGTACGCAAGTTGTTATATAATATTCGATTGGTCGGGGAATATTCGTTTTACCAGGGAATATTCGTACAACGACACAATCATTGGTGGACCCCACAACGGAATTATTATCGGATTGAGAAAATGACAAAAATACTTTATGAAAATAACGACGGAAGTTTTACCGTTAACTGTTGAAACACCCGGTGTTAAAAGTAAAGTTATACGCGTGGTTGCATAGTAGCACACGGTATTGATTATTGATGTTTATGTGAGAAGTCACTCGGTTATACTCAATTATTACTACGATAATTCTTGATCATATCTCTCATATTATTGATTCAATTATTGTTACAGTATCATTTGCATAATATTTTATATTATTAAATCAATAATTGAGACGACAAAGTTATTCATATTATTATTTGCAATATTGACAATGTCTAGAAGTTCATCGAGGAGAGGTTTGGTCACCTAATTGCTGCTACAATAATAAGGAGAAATCCTTATCGGAAAGCCCCATCTTTCCTGGGAACGACCTGGTTGTTAAATATTGTGAGTTATAATATTAATGATGAATAAGTTCATGTTGATTAAAGATGATATTGATAGTTCCATTGTGTTGGGATTATTAGTGTTAGTGGAAATCGACATCTATTCCGATGATAATTGATGTCTGGGGGTTATATTGATAAATCGGATAATTTATCGGATAAATGAGCAATTAATTGCTACTAATTCACATGCTTATATAACTATTTGTTCACATGTGTGTACTATTGAATCACATTCTTGTACTATTAGGGGAGTTGATGCAAAATTGATAATACTTGCATGACTAAGTTAAAAATGGAGGTATAGATGGAGGTACTATACTGTAATTCGTATTTTTCACATGATTATACTATTGATTCACATGATTGAACTATTGATTCACATTATTTACTATTAGGGGAGGTGGTGCAAGTTTGATAATACTTGCAGGACTAAATTAAAAATGAAAGAAAAGTTGGAGGCATTGTCTCGTAATTTTTCGAGCCCCAAAACGTCAATTATCGAAACTATATTTTTCTATAAATAGAAGTTCATTCTTCCTTCATTTCTCACCAATTCACAAAAGCTTTAGAGCGATTATTATAGAGAGAAATTATAGAAAGAAGAAGAAAGTCTCACACCTCACTATTCCAAAGATCCAGCTTTTCTAAGGTAGGGAGTATTATTTCTTTCTTATCCATGAAGAGAACTTCATTATTCCATTCTTTATTATTCATTTGGAATAACTCAGATATCTGCCAGCTACCCTATACTTGGTGAAATTCTTTTGTTAGTCCATTATTTATCATTCTGTTGGAACATCTTGTGCAAGGCGTTCTACTGCATGGGACTGGTTCCGCTCTTTATTATTCTCATTGAATATCCTCATTTGTGCGTTTTTACGGACTGATTCCGCTTTATTATTTTGTTGGAATATCCTGTCATGCATTTCGCTGACTGATTCCGTTATTTATTATTCTGTTGGAATAACTTTGCTGTCAAATCTATCGCATGCTGGTGATTTTTTTTTTGTTATTCCATTCCTTATTATACTCGAATGGTTAAAGTTTTGACTTCTATACTCTATGAAATTAGTGGAATATCCTTGATATTTGCGCTTCATCCAGTATCTTTTCATGGAAATATTCTTCTGAGCATTCTTGAATTTTATTCTACAAAGCATTATCATGTTGACAATTTGGACGTTATTAGTTCCTGGATAAATTAATTCTTGAACTTGTTTTATTGAATTCTTATATCATTGTCATCATCCTCATGTTTATATTTTGTTGAAAGTCATCTGTGGCCTATATAGTGCATAGATGGACTTGGTATGATTATGAACAGGGGATTATTCTAATCATGACCGTAATGTTATAAATGATGTGAAAAAAGTCATCATTGGCCCGTAGTGCATTGATGGACAGTTGTTGGCATGATCATGACCATTACTGAATACACAAATATTCTTGGCCCGTAGTGCATGGATAATTGTGGTCGTGATACTAAAGAATATCCTTGGCCAGTAGTCTTGAGGGTGATTCGATGATGTGGATTATTTATTAAGTTTGAGTCCCAAATGATAAAAGTGATGAAAAACCTTCTAAATCATAAAAGATAGTAGATTTTATTCTCTACTTGACTCTTTTAATGGATTGCTTGTTCATTGCAGATTAAACTTGATGGTTGTTATATTGTATCGGTTTAACATCTTTGTTGAAGGCTAACGATAATATATTCTGCATTATCTTAGTCATAATATTTCCTACTGGGCTAGTTGAGCTCACCCTTTTACTTTTATTGTTCTCTTCAGAAAATGAGAACGTAGTAGGGACTAATCGGAGAACGGAGTGATGGACTAGATGATAGCATTAGTAGTCCTCACTATTCAGTGAAATAGTGGAAAATAAATGTAATAATATTGAATTTGAGTTTGTATATTGTCTGGACGACAATATTTGTATTATAACTCACAGCTTATGTTTTGTCGTACTTTACACGACAGTTGTATAATTAAGTTGTATTTGTATTCTGTACTATGTATTTGACGACTCAGAATAGGTGATGTATACCTATTTTGGGGGCGTCACACACAAGGTTTCTGCAAAGGGATTAGAGGTTGATAGAGTAAAGTTGGAAACAATTGAAAATCTACCACCACCAACTACAGTCAAGGGAATCCGCAGTTTTCTAGGACATGCGGGATTCTACCGAAGGTTCATTAGAGATTTCTCTATGAAAGTCCAATAATAATCTAGAAGGGGGGTTGAATAGATTATTACAGGTTTCAAAAATTATCTTAGGCCTTTTTTGATTTTTGTATAATTAATTTGCAGTGTTAGAAATTAATATGCAAGACAGTAAAAAATCAATCACACAATGCACATAGATTCGTCAGGTTCACAACATACATTCCAGGTATGCTGCTACGTTCAGTCTCAAGCTCCTCTCCAGGACTTGAGATCCTATTATTATCAGTAATAAATACTCCTTCAACAGGCGGAGAAGCCTTTACAAAGTTGTATATTCAAACTTCCAACTGTTCCCAACTAATCTATCTTGGACAGCAAGCTCCTAGCTCCCTCCTCAAGCTTAGTTGTACTTCTTTTGAGTTCAGTTCTATTCTATGATCTAGTCTTGAAACAACAGCCTCTTCCTCGCCTCATAAGTACACTAGATGTGACGCCCCCAAAATAGGTATACATCACCTATTCTGAGTCGCCAAATACATGGTACAAAATTCAAATAGAACTTAATTATACAACAGTCGTGTAAAATACGACTAAACATATGCTGTGAGTTTTAATGCAAATATTGTCATCTAGACAATATACAAACTCAATGGGGTCCTCATTACATTTATTATCACACTATTTCATATAATAGTGAGGACTACTAATGCTATTATCTGGACCATCACTCTGTTCCCCGACTAGTCCCTCGCTACGCTCTCATTTCAAGAGAAACAATGAAAGCAAAAGGGTGAGCTCAATTAGCCCAAGAAGAAATATTATGACTAAGATAATGCGAATAAATTATCATTAGCCTTCAACAAAGTTAAACCGATAAAATATAACAAACATCAAGTTTAACTGCAATGAACAAAGCAATCCATTAGAAGAGTCAAGTAGAGAATAAAATCTACTATCTTCTATGATTTAAAAGGGGTTTCATGACTTTTATCGCTGAGACTCGGCTTAATAAATAATCCACATCATCCCTGCACTACGGCCAAGGATATTCATTAGTATCACAACCACAAATTATTCATACACCACAGCCAAGGATATTCGTGTATTCATCAATGGTCATGATCATGCCAACAACTGTCCATCAATGCACTACGGGTCAATGAGGACTTTTTCCACATTATTTGTAACATTACGGTCATAATTACACCGAATAATCCCTAGTCATAATCATACCAAGTCCATCTATGCACTATAGGCCACAGATGACTTTCAACATAATATAAACATAAGGATGATGACAATGATATAAAAATTCAATAAAACAAGTTCAAGAATTAATTTATCCAAGAACTAATAATGTCCAAATTTTCAACATGATACTTCTTTGTAGAGTAACACTCAAGAATGCTCAGAAGAATATTTCCATGAAAAGACACTTAATGAAGCGCAAATAGCAAGGATATTTCACTAATTTCATGGAGTATAGAAGTCAAAACTTTAACCAACTGAGTATAATAAAGAATGGAATAACAAAAGAAATCACCAGGCATGCGATAGACCGCACAGACAGGTTATTCCAATAGAATAATAAATAATGGAACCAGTCATGCGTAGAACGCATTCCGATAGAATATTCTAACGTAATAATAAATAATGGAACTGTGTCATGCGTAAAACGCACGCATATGATGTTCCAAATGTAATAATAAACAACGAAAACCAGTCATGTATAAACGCATGCATGTGATGTTCCAATGTAATAATAAATAATGGAATAATGTAAGAATTTCACCAAGTATAGGGTATCCCGTATATACAAGTTATTCCAATGTAATAATAAAGAATGGAATAACAAAAGAATTTCACCAATAAGAAAGAAGGAATACCCTAACGAGTACAACAAATAATATCTCTTACCGTAAAAAGAAGAGTATTTTGACCGGTAGGGCGAGGATATACTCATAGAAAACTTGCACTACGCTCAAAGCTTTCTTAAACTCTAAAGAAATATGCTCAAGATTATAGAAGAAGAACTCTCTCATAGTTTCTCTCTCTAGAGTTTCAAAGAATTCGTAAGAAATAATGAAGGAATGAGCTTCTATTTATGTAAGAATGGATCAGATAGTAACTAATTCATTAACTACCTGCATTGATTTACTTTAAATGGACGGTCCAGATTGGTTTACAATAAAATATAATATATTCTATATATAATCTAATAAAACGAATAACTTTATAAAAGTATTCTGTTTTATAGAAAAAAAATTTACTATGCAAACATGCACTATGCAAACACTATGCATAAAAAAATATAATATATTCTAATTATTGTCTAATAAAATGTATAACTTTATAAAAGTATTCTTTTTATATAAAAAGATTTTACTATTAGTCTAATAAAACGAATAACTTTATAAAAGTATTCTGCTTTATATAAAAAAACTTTTCCGCTTTTATTACATTAATAATACTAATAAAACAAAACTCATCATCATTATTATAATTCATAATATTAATCGATCGTGTCGTTCCCGCAAAAGGGGGCTTTCCAATAAGGATTTCTCCCCATTGGCGCGCAATTAGGTGACCAAACCTCTCCTTGATAGAACTTCTAGACATCGTTAATAATTGAACAAAACTGAGTGACTTCTCACGTAAGCATCAATAATCAATACCGTGTGCTAACGCAAGCAACTACGCCAGACATCGTATTTTAATACCGGTGTTTCAACAGCTTAATCTGTAAAACTTCCGCCAATTATTTTTATAAAGTATTTTTTTGTCGCTTTCTCAATCCGACAATAATTACATTGTAGGGGTCCGCCAATGATTGTGTCGTTGTCATTTAACATTCCCTGTTAAAACGAATATTCCCCACCAATCGAATATTATATAACAACTTCATGTACTTTTGCAAAATTTTTAAATATTACTCACAACTATAACATTATATCAAATTCATTCCATAATATTCAAAAATGATATTTATAAAAAATTCATCTTTATTCATAAAAGTTGGGGTCTCACAACCTCCCCTTCTTATGAAATTTCGCCTTCAAAATTAGGGTACGTACCTGGTATGTCGAAGAGGTAAGGATACCTTGATTACATTTCAGATTCTAACTCCCAAGTCATTTCCTCAACATCGTGGTTTCTCCACAAAACTTTGACTTGAGGTATAACCTTGGAGCGTAGATTATGTTCCTTTTTATCCAAGATTTGAACAGGAACCTCTTCATACGTCAAATCTTCCGCTATTTCGTCCAGTTCTAACTCAATAATGTGGTTCGGGTCTTGCACATATTTACGTAACATGGATATGTGAAAAACATTATGAACACGAGACATACTTAATGCAGAAAAGCGAGTCTATAGCCACAGCCCTTCCTACTAGATCGATGATTAAAATGGTCCGATGAATCGAGGATTGAGCTTTCTCTCTTTCCAAATCTCGTAACTCCTTTCCATGGAACAACACGTAACAACACATGATCTCCTATATCGAATTCCACGTCATTTCAATGAAGATCAAATAACTCTTTGTCGATCTTGTGAGGTTTTTATACGTTGTTTGGATCGTTTGAATCTTTTTCCGTAGCTATACGCATCAACTCCCGGTCCCAACAAATTGTTGCTTCACCTACCTCATCCCAAAGATACTTGAGAACGACACTTTCTTCCATATAACGCCTCAAATGGAGCCATGCCAATACTTGTTTGATTATCGTTGTTGTAGAAAACTCCACCAATGGTAAGAACTTATCCCAACTTCCCTTGAAGTCAAGGACACGTAGTCTTAATAAATCTTCAAGAGTTTGAATAGTCCTCTCCGATTGCTCGTCTGTCTCCGAGGATGATATGCCGAAGCTAATCAGAATCTGCACCCATAGCTTTCTCGCAAACTAACCCAAAATCGTGAAGTGAATCTTGGGTCTCGATAAGAAACTATGGATACTGGCATACCATGCAGTCTTACAATCTCGTTTATGTACATACGAGCAAGACGTTCAAGTGTATAAGTTTCTCGTATCGGTAAGAAATGAGCAGACTTGGTCAATCTAACAACAATGACCCAAATTGCATCTATACCTTGAGAAACCTTAGGAAGACTGGTAACGAAATCCATGGTAATGTGCTCCCACTTCCATTCTGGAATTTCAAGTGGTTGCAATGGACCTTTTGGTACTTGATGCTCCGATTTAACTCGTTGACAAGTTAGACACCTTGAGATAAACAACGCTATCTCTCTCTTCATATTGCTCCACTAAAATGTATGACGAATATCATGATACATTTTGGTACTCCTAGGATGGATTGCAAACAGTGTGTTGTGCGCCTCCATCATGATTTTATACTTTAAATCAGGGTTGTTAGGAACACAAAGTCTGGAGTTGACTCGAAGTATTCCTTCCTCATCGATTCTTGCTTCCTAAGATAGCACCTTCTTGCACTTTCTTCTTCATACGCATTAGCTCCAGTGTCCAGTAGCTTGGCGCACTTTTAACTTTATCGATTAAAGTCAGTTCTACTCGTATATTTGTCATCATCATGTGGGTCTTTGGAATCTTTATCTCTAACTCCATCCTTTGCAAGTCATACAAAATGGGCATTTGCGTTAACAATATTGTACTCGTACCCGCATATGATCTTCTACCCAGTGCATCAGCTACCACGTTCGCTTTTCCAGGATGGTATTGGATGGTATGATCATAATCTTTCAACAGTTAAAGCCAACATCGTTGTCGCATGTTGAGTTCCTTTTGAGTGAAGAAATATTTGAGGCTTTTATGATCCGTAAAGATCTCCACCTTCTCCCCATACAAGTAATGCCTCCAAATTTTAAGTCACGAAGAAAATAAATTGCTAACTCTAGGTCATGAGTAGGATAATTCCTCTCATATTCTTTGAGTTGTCTTGAGGCATAGGCTATGACTTTTCCATGTTGCATGAGAACACATCCCAACCCTTTTCTCGAAGCATCATTGTAGATGATAAATCCCTCCGAGCTAGATGGTATTGTCAGAACAGGTGCTGAAATGAGTCTCCTCTTGAGTTCTTGAAAACTCTTCTCACATTCTTCGCTCCAACCAAACTTTGTATCTTTCTGAGTCAGCTAAGTTAATGGAGTAGCTATTCGAGAAAATCCTTCCACGAATCTCCGATAATAACCAGCTAAGCCGAGAAAGCTACGTACTTCGGTCACTGATTTAGGCTGCTCCCAGCTTTGAATTGCTTCAATCTTTGCCGGGTCAATAGATATTCCATGACTTGATACTACGTGCCCAAGGAATGCTACTTCCTCAAGCCAGAACTCATATTTCTTCAACTTGGCATAAAACTTGTATTCACGAAGCTTTTGGAGTGTCAGCCTCAAGTGTTTCTCATGATCTTCACGGCTTTTGGAATAAATAAGGATGTCATCAATAAAGACAACCACAAAGTGATCCAAATATTCCTTGAATACTCGGTTCATCATATATCTATGAAGGCAAAGGAGAGCATTAGTCAATCCAAAGGACATGAATAGAATTCATAATGCCCGTCTCGAGTTCCGAAAGCCATCTTTGGAATGTCATCTGGTTCTAATCTTCAAATTGTGATATCCTAAATGAAGATCAATCTTTGAAAAGAATTTGGCTCCTTGCAACTGGTCAAACAGTCATCAATACGTGGCAATTGGTACCTATTTTTGATGGTGACATGATTCAACTCCCGATAATCAATACAAAGTGGCATACTCCCATCTTTCTTCTTCACGAATAGAATGTGAGCACCCCAAGGAGACGTCTTTAGGGCCGAATGAAACCAATGTCTAACAATTCTTGTAATTGGGTCTTTAACTCCTCAAGTTTAATAGAGCCATTTGATATGGGGCTTTGGAAATGGGTTTTGTCTGACGGGTTCAAGGTCGATACAAAATTCAATTTCACGCCTGGGGTAGGCCAGAAGTTCTTCAGGGAATACGTCGAATTTATTAACAATAGAAATATCATTCAAAACTGACGTATTTTTGTTTAGATCCGTGACATGAGCTAAGAAAGCTTGACATCCGTTTTTCAATAAACGAATAGCTTTATGGCTTGAGATGACCGTGATTGATTTTAATGGTTTGGTCGCTTGAATTCGCATAATAGGTTGATTAGGAATTTGAAAGCTAACAACCTTACGAAAATAATCAATTTTAGTATGCTGAGTAGCTAACCAATCAATCCCTAGAATTACATCAAATGCAAGTATTTTCAATGAAATAAGAGCGACAGGTAATGTGAGGGAATCGATTTGAACAAAACAAGACTTATAAACAGTGGATGTAATGAAAGTTTCTCCTAACGAAGTTTCCACAGATAAGTCAAATTCTAATTTCTCCGGAGTCAAATTTAATCGTTGAGCGCAAGTAGGAGAAATAAAAGAATGGGTAGAACCGGTATCAAACAAAGTATAGACTTCGCTAGAGTTTATGATAAGCTTACCCGTGATGACCTCATTCGGGTTCCTTGCTTTCTGGGAGGTCACAACAACGCTCTCCTCAGACTACTGGCTTTGACTTTTTCCGGGACTGACTTTTGGTACCTCCATCCTAGTTGAACTTGTCTTGATTGAACGACAAAATTGGGCTAAGTGACCTTCTCTTCCATAATTATAACATGTTTTGACGACATCGCTGCTAGCTTTGACCGATGTGTCCCTCCCTCCGCATTTGAAGCATATGATAGGTGTTCGTTTCTTCTTCCTTAACAACGGTGTTAGTTAGTCTTGACGCCTTTCCATCATTGTTGAATCTCCTCTTCTTGAAATGTCCATTCTTATTGTTTTGGCTCGATTACCACCAAGTGGTTACCACTTCCTCTGTTATCACCGCTGTCGATGATTTCTCACTTGTATTATCATTTTGTTTGCTTCTCTTTTGGTTGCGTTGACTCGTTATCGCGCTTCTACTAATCGAGCCCTCTATTTACAACATCCCGAATACAAACACGCTTATGAGAAATAATATGTTGACATATCTCCGACTTTAAACCTTTTAAAAACATCCGCGTCATTCTCTCTTCATTATCCACCAATGTGGGGACGCAAACCGAGACAACTCGGCAAACTTAGCTTCAGATCGCATGACACACGGTTATATTATTCTGCTCCAACTTGATGAACTCTACCTCTTTTATGTGATTTAATACTTTCGGAAAGTACTTGTCGTTGAATAGTTCTTGGAACTTCTCCCAAGACATCTTCAAAGGCATGCAAGAGTTAGTACGCTTTACCAATTCCCACCAAGAATCGCCTCTCCTCACAACATAAAGGCGTGAAGGGAACCTTTTGCTCTCTGAGCATCCCAAGACATCAAATATCTTGGTGATCTCGCTTTATCCATGCTTCCGCCTTAAGTGGTTTTGGCTCTCCAAAAAACTCCGGTGGTCCCAATTCTTTGAACTATTTAGCGGTGACCGTCCGAGAGTTTCAAGTGTTTCCACCTACATTTTAGATAAGAGCCGCCTCTTTCATTGCTGCATGAATTGCATAAAGCCTCCGAACATTCCATCATTCATCATTTGGTCGTTGTTGTTGTTTGCATGAGGATTGTCGCCTTCACGATGCACATTATCCTGATTATTGATATGTAGTGAATCAACGGTCGCCTGTGCTCCATTGCTATTCTCAACATTCTCGGATGTCATTTTCAAATACTGCCACAAAACAAAGGTTAATTGACATGTAGCATATTATCCCTATATTCTGACCGACCAATTAAATACCAAATAAACTTAGGTAGGTCACACTAGCGAAGGAATTCCCCGTCTCTCCTCTCCTAGTTCTATTCTCACATCTTAGCCAGGGATCATATCCCTAAGCTTTGATACTAACTGTGACGCCCCCAAAATCGATATACATCACCTATTCTGAGTCACCAAATACATGGTACAAAATTCAAATACAACTTAATTATACAACAGTCGTGTAAAATACGACTAAACATATGCTGTGAGTTTTAATACAAATATTGTCATCTAGACAATATACAAACTCAATGGGGTCCTCATTACATTTATTATCACACTATTTCATAGAATAGTGAGGACTACTAATGCTATTATCCGACCATCACTGCTCCCCCGACTAGTCCCTCGCTACGCTCTCATTTCCTCAAGAGAACAATGAAAGCAAAAGGTGAGCTCAACTAGCCCAAAGAAGAAATATTATGACTAAGATAATGCGAGAATAAATTATCATTAGCCTTCAACAAATGTTAAACCGATAAAATATAACAAACATCAAGTTTAATGCAGTGAAACAAGCAATCCATTGTAGAGAGTCAAGTAGAGAATAAAATCTACTATCTTCTATGATTTAAAAGGGTTTTCATGACTTTTATCACGAGACTCCTAGCAATAAATAATCCACATCATCCTCGCACTACTACCAAGGATATTCATTAGTATCACAACCACAAATTATCCACGCACTACACGTACCAAGGATATTCTCAGTATTCATCAATGGTCATGATCATGCCAACAACTCGGCCCATCAATGCACTACGGGTCACCGAGGACTTTTTTCCACATCATTTGTAACATTACGGTCCATGATTACAATCAATAATCCTCATCATAATCATACCAAGTCCATCTATGCGCACTGACAGCCACAGATGACTTTCAACATAATATAAACATGAGGATGATGACAATGATATAAGAATTCAATAAAACAAGTTCAAGAATTAATTTATCCAGAACTAATAATGTCCAAATTGTCAACATGATACTTCTTTGTAGAGTAACACTCAAGAATGTTCAGAAGAATATTTCCATGAAAAGATACTAGATGAAGCGCAAAATATCAAGGATATTCCACTAATTTCATGGAGTATAGAAATCAAAACTTTAACCAACCGAGTATAATAAAGAATGGAATAACAAAAGAAATCACCAGTGCATGCGATAGATCGCATGCAGACGTGTTATTCCAATAGAATAATAAATAATGGAACCGTGTCACGTATAAACGCACCGCATGTGATATTCAAATGTAATAATAAATAATGGAACCAAAGTCATGTGTAAATGCACCGGCGGTGATATTCCAAATGTAATAATAAATAATGGAACCGGTCATGCGTAACGCATAGGCGTGGATATTCCAATGAGAATATTAAACAACGGAACCAGGTCATGCGTAAACGCACAGACAGGATGTTCCAACATAATAATAAATAATGGAATAACAGAAGAATTTCACCAAGTATAGGGTATCCCGCGTATACAAGTTATACCAACAGAATAATAAAGAATGGAATAACAAAAGAATTTCACCAATAAGAAAGAAGGAATACCCCTAACGAGTACAACAAATAATATCCCTTACCGTAAAAGAAGAGTATTTTGTCTGGTAGGACGAGGATATACTCAAAGAAAATTTGCACTACGCTCAAAGCTTTCTTAAACTCTAAAGAAATACGCTCAAGATTATAGAAGAAGAACTCTCTCTAGAGTTTCAGTGAATTCGAAAGAAATAATGAAGGAATGAGCTTCTATTTATAGAAAAATGGACTGCATAGTAACTAATTCATGAACGGTCCAGATTGATTTACTTTAAACGGACGATCCAAATTGGTTTACAATAAAATATAATATATTCTATATATAATCTAATAAAACGAATAACTTTATAAAAGTATTCTGTTTTATATAAAAAAATTTACTATGCAAACACTATGCAGGCACTATGCAAACACTATGCAAAATAAAATATAATATATTCTAATTATTGTCTAATAAAATGTATAAATTTATAAAAGTATTCTGCTTTTATATAAAAAGATTTTACTATTAGTCTAATAAAACGAATAACTTTATAAAAGTATTACATTTTTATATAAAAAAAGCTTTTCTCTGTTTTATTACATTAATAATACTAATAAAACAAAACTTTCTTCATCATTATTATATTTCACAATATTAATCGACCAGTCGCTCCCAAGAAAGGGTGTTTTTCAATAAGGATTTCTCCTTATTAGCGCCAAGCAATTAGGTGATCAAACCTCTCCTCGATGTAACTTCTAGACATCGTTAATATTGCAAATAATAATATTAATAACTTTGTCATCTCAATTGTTGATTATAAAATATTGACAATAATTGAATCAAATAACGTGAGATACTATGCAAAGAATTATCGTAATAATAATTGAACAAAACTGAGTGACTTCTCACGTAAGCATCAATAATCAATACAAAGGTGCTCATCGCGCAACTACGCCAGACATCGCACTTTTAACACCGGGTGTTTTTCACAGCTAATAACGAAAACTTCCGCCGTTAATTTCATAAAGTATTTTGTCGCTTTCTCAATCCGACAATAATTACATTGTAGGTCCACTAATGATTGTGTCGTTGTATTTAATATTTCTTGTTAAAACGAATATTCCCCACCAATCGAATATTATATAACAAATGACTTTTTTTGCAAAATTTATAAATATTACCCACAACTATAACATTATATCAAATTCATTCCATAATATTCAAAAATGATATTTATAGAAAATTCATCTTTATTCATAAAAAGTTGGGGTCTCACACTAGGAGATCCAACTTTCCGCGACCTCTCTAAGACTCTGGTATTGGTCAAGAATTACTCGCCTTTTCTCACGGTATATATAAAATAAACTAACTCCGACCTTTTCTCTTTTTACAAATGATTTTACAACAATGTGCTTCTTAAATAAGCAGATAAGAATTTAGTACAGATGGATGCTTATTAAATAAGCAGATATAATTTAGTGCAGATGGATACTTCTCAAATAAGCATATATCAATTAAAGAGCAAATATATTTATAAAAGTTTAAAAACTTTTATACTTGAGAAATTTTGCTTCTTAATTTGTAAGCAAATAGTAATTTGTGCTTAGATCAAATAATGCTTCTATGTAAGCAAATATGTAAATTATGCACTCGTATAAAAGTTTAAATAACTTTTATATTTTTGTGTGAAAAGTGCTTCTTGAATAAGCAAATAGATCAATTTTAGTTTTTACTTAAAAATACTTCTATTTAAGCAGATATATAATTTAATGCAAATTTATATAAAGAATTATTCTTTAAGGAGTAAAGAAAAGTCACTTTAAGTTTAAACAACTTTTAAAGAGATAATGCTTCTGAGTAAGCAAATAAGTTATTTTAAACTTTGAATCAAATATGCTTCTAGTTAAGCATATATATTCCCTTAAGTTTGTGAAATAAAAGTTTAAATAACTTTTATATTATGCAACAAGTATTTTATGAATAAATGTATTTTTGATTAAATACTTGTGATGATAGATATCAAGTATAATATATAAATCAATTAAGCAATACTTGATATAACAAATATATTTGTTTAACTCAGATAATATATAACAATATTTTATCTATTATGTGAACTTTTATAAATAATGTCACTTAAGACTATAAGGAATCGTGCAGTTCAATTCCTCTTGGTAGAAGTGTATCTCCGTAGCCTTCTATGGCGTCTAAGTACGACAAAATTTATAATTTCATTAATTGATATTTATATAAATATTTTCAATAGATCACTACGATTCTCAAATTCAATTCGGATGACTACTCTTTTGGAGCAAGATCTCGTTGTCTTTTGAGCTATCAAGTGTCGATTATTTTATTTATATATTTATATAAATAATATCAATAAAAGGTTCTTGAAGATTATAAGGAATCATACGGTTCAATTTCTCTCCGTAGAAGTGTATTCCGTATTTTATGCACCAAGTATCCTTTTATTTGATAAATAGATGAAATATAGATATATAGAATTGTGTATAACAATTTATATTCGTATATCTATAAATATAAATAAGCAAGAGATAATTCAAATAAAATAAATCAAACAACTAATTATCTCAATATGCTTAGACCAATTTCCTCTTCTCAAATAATCAGAACTTTTGTAAGAAGAGATAGAGAAAACTTTTTAGAGAGAGAGTATGTGGGAGAAAAATAAGTTTTTCTTTTTAAGTGAATTGACGAATTGGAAATGAAAGAAAGGCCTCCTATTTATAGATTTTTGAAGTCAGGGATAAAATGGTAATTTTAAAATCTGATTTTAAATGCACGGTTTAGATGAAGTAATTTTGAATTGAACGGTCCAGGTGGAACAAACATTTTATGCGGAAGAAGATCAAATTCCGCCCAGACAACACTTCATCAACTTAATATTTATTCTTCATATTTGACCACTTGTTGGTTTTTAATGCATGCATGTCCGGTGGCATTTTTGTAAATAAAAGAAAAATAAGTGGGACCACTCTCTTTTAAGCCACTCCAAAACGACGTCGTTTTAAGAAATTATGCTATTTAAGGAATTATGTTATTTAAGACTTATGCTCTTGATCCTTGCTCTCTCTCTCTCTCTCTCTCTATATATATATATATATATATATATATATATATATATATATATATATATATATATATATATATAGACTCGCAAACTACCAGAAATATAAGCAAGCTAGCCAAAAAAGGCCCGGGTTTTGGTGGGCTAGAAATATGAGGCCAGTGTGGCCGGAGCAAGTTTACCATGCTTCTCCTTTTATTTTTTTTTTTTGCAAACTCTTTGCTATACCAGAAATAGTAATAATAATAAATATTAAAAATAATAAAATAATTAATAATAAACAATAATACAAACAAACACGATTAATTAATTACCTACATTAACTACATATCTCAATCAATTAAAATTTTAATAGTCTTATAAATTAATTACCTACATATCTTAATTATAGTTTTCAATTATAGTTAAAATATATTGAAGATTGCATTAAAAATAAATAGTTGTTGTAGTTCAGTTGGTTTGAACTCTTATTTATTTACTTACAAGTTTTGTGTTCAAGCCTCACAACCCACAAGTAGTAACATTTTATTTTTTAAAAAAAGTTCATGGGCCACGCAGTAAGGTCGGACTGAGCCAAAAGGCCTGAGTTTTGGTGGATCGAAAAATACTACCAAAGCTCTGATTTTGGGCGAGCCAACCCATTCATGTCTCTTAGGCCTGCTTTGCTGTGTCTATATGTGTGTGATTAATGCATGCAAGTTACAATTTTTGTCCAAAACAACATTTTGTCAACACAAAATAACACACACATACTAGCTCATTTAATGCCTGCATGTTCATTTAATATATATATATATATATATATATATATATATATAAATAAATAAATATATAGAACACGATTTCCACCATTGTCCAAAAAAATGTCCCATTCGATTAAACAAAATGACAACATATGCATTCATTTAAATGTTATATAGTAGTAATACATAATATATATATATATATATATATATATATATATATATATATATATATATATGTAATCGATCGGTGAGGGCTCCTTACTTTGTTAAAATACGGTTTTTTTTTAAACAACTAAAAAAATATTTAATATTTTATGGAACTGAAAATTTTCCATAATACAATATTTTGGGAGTGATTTGGATATCTATACCAAAAAATGGTGGTACAAATGCATGCAGTTATACAGACCTATTTTTGTTATACGTATCCAAATATCATCCAAAACATCAGATATGATGAAAAATTTGATTCCCATAAAATATTAAACTTTTTTTTTAGTTATTTAAAAAAACCAAAAAAAAAAAAAAATATCCGCATTTTAACAAAGTAAGGGAGCCCTTACAAGAAACCTACCCTATATACATATATATATATATATATATATATATATATATATATATATATATATATGCATGTATGATTTATATATTATAATATATTATAGGGGCATGCATGCATTATATATATAAGTAGTACTAATAATATATATATAGAACATATGTATATATATATAATATATAATACTAAAAGTAATGATTATATATATATATATATATATATATATATATATATATATAGTCCTTGCTCTGATCTGACGCCTTTCCTGATTTTATTTCGTCTCGACTTTTTTTTTTTTTTTTTTTTTTATAACAACTAAAAAAATATTTAATATTTTATGGAATTGAAAATTTTCATAATAAAGTGTTTTTAGGCGTGATTTGGATACGTATAACAAAATATGGTGGTACAATTCAAGCAAGATCAGATCACAATTTTTTAGATAGTATTCAAATCACCCCAAAACATCAGATATGGAAAATTTCATTCCATAAAATATTAAATATTTTTTTTTAGTTATTTTAAAAAATAAAATAAAATTGAGTCCGCTTTTGATCGTGTCCAGAGTCCTGAAATGATCCGCTATATATATATATATATATATATATATATATATATATATATATATATATATATAGTCGGATCGTGTTCTACTTTTGGACCAACCAAAATCCGAACTTTTTTTTTTTGCTTTTCTTTTAAAACAACTAATTTTTTTTTTAATATTTTATAAACTGGAATTTTTAAATAATACAATTATTTTGGATATGATTTGAATACGATAACAAAATAGAGTGCATGCATATTGCATGCATCGACATATATATATCAATACGATCTTAGGCTCACCCCAAAAGGCTCACCCAAACTCATCTATAATTTTTTTTCTCTCTCACCGCTCGGACTCCCAAACTCTCTCGATCTCACTTCTCTCTTCCTCGCTCTTGCTTTCTCTGATCTCACTTCTCACGAACTTGGACTCTCTCCCTGGGTCGATTCTCTCGCTTCTCACCCCTCGCCGGCGTGGTCGCCCCAAATCTCAAAGCCCTAATTTTGGCCCCAAAGCCGTCGCTCCCCAAATCGAAAGCCCTAATTTTACCTCTCAATTCCGTCATGACAAATTTGTCTTCTATCTCTCTATCAATTATCGATCCTAATCAGTATTACATAGATCGATTTATTCATGTTATATTCTATATATCCGTTGTTTTCTTAATTTTGTGTTTAATTGATATTGCTTCAAAATGGGAGTCTCTAATTCACTATCATTCTTTTGTAATTTTGTTAGTGTGTTAGGGTTCAAAAAACGAATCACATAATAAGTTCGGACTTCAAATTGCCTAATAAGTTGAGACCGTCCATAAATATGGTGCACTAATTTTTTTACACAATTCTAATAAGTTCGGACTTCAGACATTACACTTACAAGGCATTCCAAGATTAAGAAAATTGATATTTTTACATAATTTTCGATTACATATTTACATAAAGTTATGTGAAGGGATGATACGAAAATATCAAAACCTTATATAAAAATGATGTTCCCTAATTAATTCCTCATTCTGCTCGAAACACTCTATTTAACATCCCATCCTCAGTTGCATAAATAATTTATCATTCACTAGTTATGCAATAAGATGTGCATAATACATACATACATATATATATATATATATATATATATATATATATATATATATATATATATGACTTTGTTGGATCGAGTGACATAGACCACAAGTGAAGTACTCAAACAACAAAAAATTGTCATCCCAAGACATAAAAAGTGACATTTTGGGTTCAACATTTTCGAAAAAATAAAATTCGTAAATTGTATTTTTAAATTTTATTGTTTTTAGACCATCTCAAACAATAGTAACAAAAAAAAAATCTTTAAATTGAAGTTTATTATCCTACGTACGTTGTACGTTGTAAATTGAAGATTATTATTCACTTTCATATTTTATACATCATCAGTCTTTTCAATTCAATGAGTTGCACATCAAATAAAATAAATGTGTTTAAAAAGAGAAAATGAGATTGCATATTTGAAAAGAGAATGAGGTTGTAAATTTGATAACTAAGATTGAAGGTTGTATTCCAAAGTGATTGAAGAAGCTTTGGAGATGTTTTTAAATAGGTGAGTCACATTAGAAAAATTCTTTCCAACAGCCTCTTCAAACTGTCAGCGTACGTCGACAAATATTATTATCACTCTTCAAATTTGCAATCTCCTTCTCACTCTTCAAATCTACAATTAAAGTCTAAAAATATTTATTACGCTTGATGGGTTTGATGTATAGTTCACTGATGAGACACAAAATATAAAAATAGCAAATAATGTTATTCAAATTGCCACGTAGGCCAACAAAAAATAATTTAAAAAATTAATTTTGCTATTACTCTTGAAGATGTTCTACAAATAACAAATAAAGATTAAATAAAGTAACAAAGCATTTTTAAACCTCTTTCCAATAATTAACAACCCGCTAAATTTGTAACGCTATTTATTGAACTCGTTTAAATAGCACAACATCGTCAAATTATTTTGCTATAAAATTAATTGATTTAGTGGGTCTATAAAAGGTCTTTTTTTTCTCTCTCCTCACCGTTCAGACTCCCAAACTCTCTCGATCTCACTTCTCTCTGCTCTCGCTCTTGCTCTCCTGATCTCACTTCTCACGAACTTCAGACTCTCTCCTGGGTCAGATTCTCTCGCTTCTCACCCCCTGCTCGCGTGGTCGCCCCAAATCTCAAAGCCCTAATTTTGGCCCCAAAGCCGTCGCGCCCCAAATCAGAAAGCCCTAATTTTTACCTCTCAATTCCGTCGCGACAGATTTGTCTTCTATCTCTCTATCAATTATCGATCCTAACTGTATTACATAGATCGATTTATTCATGTTATATTCTATATGTCTGTTGTTTTCTTAATTTTGTGTTTAATTGATATTGCTTCGAAAATGGGAGTCTCTAATTCACTATCATTCTTTGTAATTTTGTTAGTGTGTTAGGGTTCAAAAAACGAATCACATAATAAGTTCAGACTTCAGCTGTCTAATAAGTTGAGACTGTCCATAAATATGGTGCACTAATTTTTTTACACAGCCGTCTAATAAGTTCAGACTTCAGACATTACACTTACAAGGCATTCCAAGATTAAGAAAATTGATATTTTTACATAATTTTCGATTACATATTTACATAAAGTTATGTGAAGGGATGATACGAAAATATCAAAACCTTATATAAAAATGATGTTCCCCTAATTAATTCCTCATTCTGCTCGAAACCCTCTCTTTAACACTCCATCCTCAGTTGCATAAATAATTTATCATTCACTCACTAGTTATGCAATATATATATATATATATATATGAATATGACTTTGTTGGATCGAGTGACATAGATAAGACCACAAGTGAAGTACTCAAAGAACAAAAATTTGTTATCCCAAGACATAAAAAGTGACATTTTGTGTTCAACATTTTCCAACAAAAAAAATTTGTAAATTGTATTTTTAAATTTTATTGTTTTTAGACCATCTCAATCAATAGTAACAAAAAAAAAAATCTTTCAATTGAAGTTTATTATCCTACGTACGTTGAGTATTATTCACTTTCATATTTTATACATCATCAATCTTTTCAATTCAATGAGTTGCACATCAAACAAAATAAATGTGTTTAAAAAGAGAAAATGAGAATGCATATTTGAAAAGAGAATGAGGTTGTAAATTTGATGACCAAGATTGAAGTTGTTGGAGATAATTTTTTTGATATGACTCACCTATGAGTATTCCAAAGTGATTGAAGAGGCTTTGGAGATGTTTTTAAATAGGTGAGTCACATCAGAAAAATTCTTTCCAAAATCATCTTCAAACTGTCAGCGTACGTCGACAAATATTATTATCGCTCTTCAAATTTGCAATCTCCTTCTCACTCTTCAAATTTACAATTAAAGTCTAAAAACATTTATTACGCTTGATGGGTTTGATGTATAGCTCACTGATGAGACACAAAATATAAAAGTAGCAAATAATGTTATTCAAATTGCCACGTATGCCAACAAAAATTAATTTAAAAAATTTATTTTGCTATTACTCTTGAAGATGCTCTACAAATAACAAATAAAGATTAAATAAAGTAACAAAGCATTTTTAAGCCTCTTTCCAATAATTAACAACCCGCTAAATTTGTAACGCTATTTATTGAACTCGTTTAAATAGCACAAGATCGTCAAATTATTTTGCCATTAATTAATTGATTTAGTGGGTTTATAAAAGATTTTTTTATAAAAAAAGAAGCTAATCAAGTCATCCGACTCATTATATTTGAGTCCGAATCAAGGTTTTCAAACCCAGACCGGACCGCCAGTCGAACCGGAAAAAACCGGACCCGGTTCACTCAACGGTCTGGTTTGGACCACTAAACCATTTCTGCTCAAAAACCGTTCAGAACCGGTGAACCGGCGGTTGAACCTGTTGACCCAGTGAACCGGTGACCGATTCACGGGTTTGCCCGGTTCTCTCAAAGATTAAAAAAAAAATTACGCTATTATGCCTTTAGGGGCTAAGGCTTCCAGCCTACTTTTCTAATTTGATTTCTCCTTCGCTTTTTTCTTCTCTGGGTCTCTCAAATTCACCATCCTTTCAAATCCCAATGCTCTCAACAAACCCATGATCCTGACTCTCTTTGTTTTCACTCCTCATTCCACGCTTCTGCAAAAGCACGGGAGTTCTCAGGTAGTAACACACTCAATCTCAACTTCAATTCATGTGTACTAATTTTCGTTTGATTCTGTAAGTATGCATTTTTCTTCAATAAATTTGATCCAAGTAGATATAGTTGAGTATGAATTTCTGTTTGTTTCGTTAGAAAATTGACCTATAATTAAGGAAAAAATAAAGTTCTACAAATTGGAGTAGTTTAAATCAATCAAATGAACTAGATGTGATAGATTAAGTTATTATGTGTTCTCATTTGTTTTAGCTTTACGGATCCACAATATTTTAACAGGAAAATTGATAATCATATGTTGTAACATTTTCTCAGTTGCCAAACAGGTCAAATTATGCAGTTGTAATGCGTGGTTTCAATATTCATTCTTGTTATGAATTTTGTTAATATTCATTCTTTGACTTCTGCAATAATGCCCCACATGATTCTTTCACTGTAATAATTAATAAATTCATAACATGAATATTGTTTGGGTTAATTCAGTGTTCCCTTCCTTATGAAGTCTAATTGGGCCATGTTCATTATTCATTTGTGACTCAATTTATGCATTGTAGCTTTGTACTCTGTAGTTTTTAGATTTGAGTTAATTCAGTGTTCCCTTCCTTGTTGTAACTTTTTTAGATTTGAGCAGTTGACATGTCATCATCGGGCCATGATTCAACTGCGCAATCACTGGCATCTACAAATACAAGGGGAAAGACGGATGTTGCATGGAATCATTGTAGTGAAGGGCGAGCTGCAGATGGTAAAAAAATTATCACTTGTTTATATTGTCAAAAAGCAATTAAGGGTGGTGGCATTAATAGAATAAAACATCTTGCCGGGAAAAAGGGTGAGGTTGGCCCGTGTAAGAGAGTTCCTCCAGATGTAAAACATGAAATGGAACAATCCTTAAAAAAAATGAACAAAACAAAAAAGAAAAATTTGACATGCGTTCATTTGATGATCCGTATGAAAAACATGAGGGGGATGATGTAGATGTTTAAGAGATTATTCGTCAATCTCCATCTGATAATTGCGAGAGAGGTAGTAGTGAACCAATGAACGGGAAAGAAAAAAAACTAGGTAATTTATTTACTTCAAAGGCCCAACCTGAGAAACAACCTACTATAAAAACTGCTATGGCTGGTAAAGAAGCTGTGTGGAGGGAAAATATGGCTGTAGCTAGATGGTTTTATGATTGTTGTATTCCTTTTAATGCCGTGAATTCAATATATTTTCAGCCTATGTTTGATGCTGCAATTAGAATCGGTTTGGGTTATAGGGCCCCTTCTTATTATGATGTGAGAGTCAATTTGCTTAGAGATTCGAAAAAAGAAGTGCAACTGTTTGTTGAAACCATGAGGTCTTTTTGGGGTGATTGTGGGTGTACCATTATGGGGGATGGTTGGACAGATGGTAGGCATAGATCTTTGATTAATTTTCTTGTCTATTGTCCACGTGGAATTTGTTTTGTTAAATCTGTTGATGCTTGCTCGATGCAAAGTGAAGAGTGGCGCACTTTTTGGCTAAGTTATTCGTAGAGAAGTAATTGAATGGGTTGGACCAACTAATGTATTTCACATGGTAACAGATAATGGGGCTAATTATGTGCTTGCAGGGAAATTAGTTCCACAACAATACAAAAACATTAGTTGGTCTCCTTGTGTTGCACATTGTTTAAACTTGATTTTAGGGGACATGGCTAAGATGAAGCATATTGTTGAATTAGCTAAGAAGGAATCGAAGATAACCAAGTACATTTATAATCATGGTTGGTTATCGGCTTGGTTAAAGAAGAGAAAGGATTGATTGAAATCATTCGTCCGGGGCCTACTCGTTTTGCCACGACTTTCATTGCATTGCATAATGTTTATGATCATATGCATGATTTGCAGGCTTTGGTGACTAGTAAGGATTTTAAGGAGTCTAGATATGCTAAGGATGCACAAGGTAAGGTTGTGGTTTCTTACATATTGGAGAAATCTTTTTGGAATGATTGTTTGATTGTAACCAAAATTGTGGAGCCTTTGATACGTGTATTGAAAATTGTTGATATGGATGAGAGACCCTCCATTGCATATTTGTATGATGTCATGTTTAGAGCTAGAAATGCTATAAAGAAAGTTTTTAGGCAAAAGAAAAGCATGTATGCCTTGTCAGATAATAATTGTCAAGGAGCGTTGGGATAAACAATTGCGTAAAAGTGTTCATGCGGTGCATATCGTTGAATCCTTGCTTTCAATATAATCAAGAATCATTTTGTGGAAGCCTAAGTTATGTCTTGGTCTTCTTGATGTCATTGAAGCAAAAAGCCACCACTAGTAAGGTTAAGTTGTTGGATGAAACGAGAATTTATCGAGAGCGGATGGGGAGTTTTGGTAGGGAGCTTGCACTTACTACTTCGAAGACTACTCAACCGGGTAAGTTATATTTATTAATTCTTGTTTGACTTTGTTCCATTTTAGTAATTGTTGTTTATTCTTGTTATCTTTGTTCGTTTGTAGCTTATTTCATTGATTTCTAATGTTATTGTTATTTATTTATATTTAGATGAGTGGGTAGAGGTTGTTTGGAAGTAGTGCTCCAAATTTACAAAAGTTGGCAATCAAAGTCCTTAGCCAAACTAGTAGTTCATCGGGGTACGAAAGAAATTGGAGTGTTTTTGATCGTATACACACCAAGAAAAGAAACCGGTTGGAGCATCAAAGACTTAATGATCTCGTGTTTGTTCACTATAACTTGAGGTTAAAGAATAGATATTTTTATTAATTCAATTAATCTTTGTATGAATTTTTAATAATTAATATTATATGACATTAGTTTGATGGAAAAAAATCACATAACATTATATGAAATTGTAATTTTAGGCATTGCTATAAAGATGGAATTATGATCCAATTGATTATGAAGTCAATTTACAAAACAGAGTTTTGGATTGTTGAGGAGGAAGAACCATTTCTTGATTATGATGAGCTAGAGAAAATAGTTTATGATGAAGGAGCGATGCCTCATTTTGAAAGGCAACGACGCCGTCCCTCGTGAAGGTGAGAAATATTTACATTATCAATATTAGATTAAATACATTGAACCCATGTGTTTATTTTTTTTATGTAGAAGTGAACGAGGAAGAAGATATTGTGAATTTAGATGTTAATGATGATGATGTAGACTTTACGTCATTCACAAATTTGTCGTTGAGTAACCCGTTTACATTTGAAGAACTTCGAGGACATGGAAGACTTGAAGGACATGGAAGACTTGAAGAACTTGGAGGAGCAAGTGGAAGTGGTACTCGTGGTCATGAATTAATAGATGAGGATGATGATGACAATTGGCAAGAAGCATCACCTTCTCGACCTTAGAATGATTTATGTTTTTTGTGAATCAAGTGTCATGGATTTTATTTTAGTAATTTAGTTGAGACTTTGTTTGGTATTTTACATATCTTTGCATTCATTTAATCAAACACTTGAACTTGTGGTTAAATTTTGGAATTTGAATGTATCTTAGAGATGTTTAGTTTTTTTTTGTAGATAAATTGATTAATTTTACATATTTACTAAATATTATATATAATATATAATAATAATTAATATAATTAATTATTTATTATTTATTACATATTAATGACGCCATTTGGGTCAATAATTCATCCGACCAATCGGGTTGGACCAAAGGACCAATGTTCAAAAAGTTAAAATCTCCAGACGAGGCGTTTTTCTTTGGGCTATGCGAGGCGTAAACCTCGAGGCGGAGCGAGGCGGAAGCCTTGATTTAAAGACCTAAAAGTCCCCAAAAAATTATGAAAAAATATTAATAAAATCATAAAATAATTCATCATTAAAATTAAGGTCATAAAGACATAAATAACCAACGCCACAAAGAATGTATCATTACAAAACATCAAAACAACATAATATCATTATCATCAAGTACTTATATAGTGATCATCCATCACTATGTAAGTATCAGATCATTTGTATCTAGCGGCTTGAATAATGGATCAAATCCTAGATCATCATCCCCATCACCATCATCACTATCATCACTAAGAGGATCCTCCATGGAATCATCATCGTATCTAATAGCTCACCATCCTCCTTATCACAAGCATAAGATCCTCAAACTCAGTTCTTCATCAACCAATTGCAATCCTTCCCTTTATCTATAAAAAACAAGTGAATATATATTTAATCCAAATGAATATGTTTTTTTAAAGAACACTTTAAAGGCAACTTAAGTAATGACACTAACCTTTTGACATAGTTTTTAACGGCAAAGTGTTTCTCTTTTCTCTTTTGACTTCCTTGTTTACTACTTGTTCCTCGAGTCCCTTGCCTCGAAGTGTAATCTCCCTCACATTAGTCTCTTCTCCCCCAACTGTCTTCTCATTCCCATGAGTCCTTTCACCCTCCTCCATATCATCATTCCCAGAAGTTAGTCCCGAGATATTTTCATCATTTCCCCCCGCAATCCACTCATTATTAGATGGCACATTTTCAACAACCAATGGATCTTCTTCTTCCGTTAGTGCCTTTTTCTTGATATGCCGATCTTTCAATTTTTTATTGTACATAATGTAAACCAATGAGTTAAGCCTGGATGCGACAATGATTCTTCTTTCTTTTGTATGTATCTATATTACAAGTAATTTAGCATTAGTGATAATGTCGATCTCATAAAATCTTAATAAATTATTTATATCTAATAAATACCGATCGAAAGTACTCCAATTACGCCACACCTCAAGATGAGCAAGTTAAACTCGAGAATCTTTATCGCAAAGTTTCTTAATTCCGGAACTTCATCTCCATATGCGATCCACCAATCAGCTGGATCAATATTAAAACATATATCAATCTTACCGGTACACGTTTAATCAAAATGAAAGCATAACCAGACATTAATCAATGGTACTTACCGGGAGCACGTTTCTTACACGTGTTTTTGGCATTTGTGTAACCAAATAACCCTTGGCTCAATCGAAATGCATCCATTTGCAAATCAGCTTTCTCTCTTTCCACAGCGTTAGGAATAAGCTTGTCCATACAAGAGTACAATCCCACCTTAACTTCCGCATTGGCATATAAATTGTCTTCATATTGAAACTAAGGATTCAAATGATATGTAGCAGCGTGCAAATGCCGATGCAACTGATTATCCCACTTAGCATCTATTATGCTCCATATCTCTTTATAGGCTCCCTCCTCATTATCCAGATTTTTTGCAATCTCTTCTTTTGCATTGTCCATGGCACCATATAAAAAATCCCATTCCCGGCACCTTCTCTGAATTTGCCATCCTCAATACACCTACTAGAGGTTTTGTGGTCTTAATTGAATATCCCACACTACCCCAAAAAGTCCTATCACTCAGTATGATTTTTCTCGCCTCCTTACCTTCAGATTTTTTTGCTCAAGCACAATTTGCCCACTCCCTAGATGTAAACATAGCCTCCAAAGACTGTCTCAAACTATGCATACTCGCAGTTTAAATAAGCAAAGTAAAATCTAGTGGCTACCGGTCAAACAAGGTCTTTATTAGTGTTTGCCCTCATCAATGCCAAGACCCATCCATGATTATATATGAAGTTGCTTACCTACATAATGACATTCATCAAAAAATAATAATTCAAGTATTCATTGAATAAAAAAATTATAACCAAATAATAATAATAGTAATTACCTTCTTTGCCTTTGTCAAAGAATTTTTATGTTGATGCAACTCTCCAAGCTTCTCAAGCATCAAATCAATGCAATGCGCGACACACAGTATCCACCACATACGTGGCCTCTTCTCCATTAACATCCTCCCCGCCGCCTTATAATTAGATGCATCGTCAGTGACTACTTGAATGACAAGGTCCTCTTCCACTTCCTCAACAACCTCATCAAGTAGTTTAAACATCAAATTAGCATCTTTAATTGCATCAGATGCATCAACAGATTTCAATAATACAGTTCCATGGGGGTTGTTTACAAGAAAGTTAATTAGCTGTCTTCTCCTAATATCTTTTCAACCATCCGACAAGATTGACACCCCCGTATGTGCCCAAGTCTTTTTTACCTCCTCCACAAAGGCCTTTGTAGTCTTCTCTTCCTCCTTCAATATCCAAGAGCTAAGCTCGTATGGGGTAGGGGGTTTCAAAGCACGACCATAATTCCCAATAGACCGACACATTTATAAATGAAGGACTATCAGCAACATAGAAGGGAATCCCGTTTTCAAAGAAGAATCTACCTATATCAAGACAGACTGCATTACGAGCCTCCTTTGAAAATACGGTACGCCTTGTAGTAACATCATCATCACCAGCATCAACATCCACAACAAATCTGTCCATGGGTCCCCGAACTCCCCTCTCGGAGGCACTACCCACACTTGAACCTCCCATTCCCAACGATGGATGACCACCATAATAAGACCCACTTTGTATTTTTTCAGCTTCATCTCTTTGTCTTTCCTCCTTGGAGTTCATATTTTTCTTCATATATGAAGCAAGCTCTTCCTTCACTTCGCTTGGTACTTTTTTGCAAGCCTCGACGTTACTATGATTTCCCACAAGATGATTTTTCAACCTTGTAATCCCTCATTTGCAAATTTTCTTACAAAAATTGCATTCCACATATAAATGAGCTTTATTAACTCCAGGGGCTACGGTGCCATATTTCCATGCAGGATCTTTCTTACCCATTATCTTAATTCACTGTAAGTCTGTAATAAAAAAACCAAATATAAGAATACAATATATGTTAATCACAAAATATATAACAGAACTTTGTTAATATATCATATATGTTATTTTGTTAATACTTAATATATAACAGAACTTAAAAAACCTTAATAGGAATTTTAAAAATTTAACAGAACTTAAAAAACCTCAGCAGAAATTAAAAAATTTCAACAGATTTAAAAACCTTAACAGAAATTAATTTTTTTTTACAGAAATTAAAAAAGTTTAACAGATATGAGATATTAAAGAGAAAAAAAACTGAAAAGATAAAGAAAAAGAAAACAGAAAAAGAAAAGAGAAAAAGAAAAAGAAAACAGATGACTAGAAGAGGAGAGGAGAAGACAGACGAAGTCGGAGAAGGAAGAAAGAGAAGACAGAGGCTGAGGAGAGAGGAGAGAGAGGAGAGAGGAGATACTGCTCAAGCTCAAGCCGAAAAAGGAGGAGAAGCCGGAGGCGCGCGAAGAGGAGAGCACAAATGTCGGTAAGCAAAAATGAAAATATGAAATATTAAACCAAATTTGTAATTTAGGGTTTTTTTAAAGGCAAATTGAGGCGGACGCCTCGCGACGCCTTGAGGCGCGACGCGACGAGGCTTACGCCTCAGCTGAAAAAGGCCCAAGTCTCGCTGATTCCAGAAAAGGCGCTCGCCTCGCTCCATTATTCTACCGCCTCGCAACGAGGCGCTCGAGCGCCATTTCGAACCTTGCCAGTGACCCATCCACCCAGTAACTTTTTTGGTTCGATGACCGGTCCGGGTTTAAAAACCTTGGTCCGAATAATGTTAAATGTTTCAAATATTTTGACTCGAATAACGTGGCAACGTTACATATTTACATTATTCTTCTTGAAAAATTATAAGACTTAATTTTCATACAACAAAATAAAAATAAAAAAGGACGTAAGGGAATCAGAGGCAAAATGCGGGGAAAGCTCCACTTTACTTTCCGGTGTTTGTTTCACTTTTACATGTCTCACTTGCAGATCCAGTTTCAATTTGATGGACATCACTAGGTTTATGGGATAGATTCGTATACATTGATACAAATTAGGGTTCATATGGCCGGGATAGTTCCGATTTGTTCTTATACATGGATCCCGGAGGACGACGTCTTGTTGAAAAATGCAATTGAGGTAATTACACAATTCTGTCGGTCTTCAGTTCCAATTTATACTTTACACTTGGGCCTTTTATATACTTTAATTATTTCACAGTTGTCGATGTTTGCTCTTGCTATTCGTTTTACTATTTTTCAATAGACCTTATCATTGATTCAATATCAATAATCGGAGCTTTTGCAATTGTTTTATTTTTTCAACAGCCATATATGCGATGAGATAATCGATTAACTGATTGGTAAATAAATATCAACTACCAAATTTCATGGTTCAATTGAAAATTTGGATCTCAATTTATGGTGAAATCAGAATCATAAAATAGATATACGTATATAACTACATATCCTATAATTTCAACTCAAGATATGTTTGAAATCTTTAGTTTCCAATTATTAAGACAGGTTAAATCTGAGAGTAAAGTATCTGTATGTACGCAATTGATAGACACAGTTGTGTTCCCCTATGTTACATGGACTCAAGTAAGTTCAACTATAGTTATTGGACGTGTTAAATACATATTTTCCCACTTTACTAAGGCTCGGTTTACAAATGTATCATTGAACTGATTTTTTTTTACATTCGACTCATTGAAGTACAACTTTTGTACAAACCGTTACAAATTCTGTTAAATTGTTTGACTTTGAACGGAAAAATTACATCAGCTGCCATGTAAGAGAGAGAAAACCTTGCACGTCAGACATTTTTTTTTGACATGCCTAGATGGAAACTTATATAAACTTAATGCTAAATTAATCAAAATAAAATAATCCATTCAAAATAAAAGTACAATAAAAATATTTTTTTAAATTTATTTTAATCATTAATATTTGTTTGGTATGATAAAACTTTGGTATTATAGCATACAAAAAAATCTACTTTTACCAAGATGGTACAATTTTAAATAAATTATATAAATTACACATAAATATATAAATTTTTAATTTAAATAACTCATTAATTTCATTAATTTAATTAACCCATCTTTAGATAAAATTAAAATTAGTAATATAACATATAAATTTCTAATATGTTATATTATTAATTTTGTCATAATACCCTCAATATTAATAATGAAAATTATTAATATTTTTTTTTTTGACAAATTTATCTTTTATTATATTTAGATATATTACATATATTATGAAAATAAAATAAATTTGAGTAAAATTTGAATTTGAGTAATATCTTTAACATTATTCATAAATATTTTCATAAGCACAAATTTAAAATTAAAATTCATAAAAATAAATTTAAACTTCAAAATATAACTAAAATTTTGAAAATTAATTATTATTTTTATTTTTGAAATCTAATATAATTATTATTTATATTATAAAATCATTAAATAAATATTAAATATTAAATATATTAACAAATAATTAAATTAATTAAAATATATTAACAAATAAGTAAAGTAATTAAATAAAATATATTAATTAAAGTAATTAATAATAAAATATATTAATGTGTAATTTTTACAAATATATTTATATAAAATTAATGAATTCATATATTTTTTTTAATTACTCAAAACAGAGGATCATGTTATTAGTTACAGGAGCCGAAATCAGATTCTTCGAAACAGAGAAAAATAATCAGCGGAGAAATCGGTGAAAATCAAAAGTTCAGATCTGGATCTGAACAAATCTAGAATAGTCCTAATTAAAAAAAGCCTCTCCCTTTGATCCGTTCTTCAAATCATTCTTCTAAAATCCATTCCTCAAAGCATTGAGTTCATCAATGGTGTTCGAGTAGGATAGAGAAAAAATATAATAGAAAATTTTGGCAACAAAATACATTAACAAAAATAATTTATGCAACCACCAAAAGCTTCTTTTTCTTCTTCAATCGAACAAAACATCAATGACATACATCAAAAAAGAAGCACCAAAAATATCGTGTATTATGTATAACAATAAAATTGGACAAATTCAAGGCAATACAACATATAGGGAACAATCATGTATTGCTTATAAATCTGGTATCGCTGCAAACAATTACATTAAGGCATTTGTTTCGAATTTAAAAAAATGAATAAATAAAGAAACAACAAGTTATTTACTTATTTGCTAACTTATCAAAGTAAATAGACAGATCAGAGAACAGAGATCTCGTTGGATTGGACAATTTGTCGTCTTAGCTCTGGAAACGGCGTCGTTACTCGACGGCTCTAATTTGATCTTAGCCATCGCTGATGTCCTCCCCGCCGTCGACAAGCGGATCCAACAACCACCATAAATTTGAAACCCCCCGAATCCAAGCCCTTACACCCCCACTTCAGATCAATTCTTCTAAGTTTTGGTTAATGGGTTTGTTGATAGTTGTTGTATGGGGGTGGAGGAGAGGTGTTGGGGTGAGAGGGATCAGAGGTGTTTGAGGAGAGAGAAAGAGGAGGGGAGATTGTAGAAGATGGAGGAGGAACGAGCCTTCTAATCTGCACGATCTATAGATTTTGGTAGATAGAAGATTTAATTTGTTTAAGTATTTATTATAAAATTGAGTATAATTTAATTTAATTAATTATTTAGCTTACATTCTCTCTCCTTGTCAGTATTGACACATAGATTTAATTAATTGCCACGTATTGCCACGTCATTCTTCTGTTAAATGGTTAACAGACATAGACGGCAAAATCACTTTTTGTAAATAATGTATAGTTCAACGAGTTGACCGTAAAAAAATTCACTTCAGTGATGCATTTGTAAACCGAGGTCGAGTAGAATGGGGGAAAATGTATTTAACCCGTTATTGGACACAATTGTATTGGACTCGGACAAGGGAATTAGATATGTGCCAGACAGCCTCGTTCAACTATCGGCACTCCAAATTTTAGGTTGTATATATGGAAGAGACAGTGGAAGCTTATATACAACAATGGAGAAGGGTTTTTGCTTCTTTATTGAAAAGATGAAAGTCACTCTTCCCCACTTTGTACTGTTTAACATAAATCATACTAATGTATACAGTTGAACTTTAATTCTACAGATTATCTTATATACTAAGTTAAGTATGCAAGACATGCCCACCTACTGTAGCCTATATTTGGATACTTATAAAGTCTAACCCTTGTATACTCAATTTGCTAAATTTGGAATAAATGACAGTCTAGCACCTGGACACATACGCGTACCCGACACCCACATCGTAGTCCATGTAACATAGTTTCTCCAATATGCCCTGATATATAGTATTTTGGTCTAGGGTTACTAAGGAACCAATCCGCCCTGTGAGTGAACTAGGAACTACCGTTCCGCATTCCAAATTGTGGTATGGGCACATAGATACATTTTGTATTTCACCAATAGGTAGCATTTCCGTGTGGATTTCAAGCTGCGTACTAAATCGTTCCACGTTCATGGTAACCATTTTGGGTGATATGTTGCAGGCTTGGCGCAGATGGAAACTTAAAAAAAGAATTATAATGTGCAAATATTTCATTTTGTTGGCAAGTCGTGGCTTGAGTACTGTTCCATCATTATGTGACAGTTGAATTGCATGTTCGTTAATGAAACAAAATTTAGGTAACATTCAAGTGGTACAATTTTTAGTAAATGACAAGTGAATCAGACAAAGAATCGAACTTTTAACTTACAAATGTAAAAGAGAAATTAAATCCAAGTTCTTCGGCTACCTGTTTGTATATTTGTTATGTTGTTGAAGAGAAACCATTAAGGTTATATAGCTGTAGCAAGTGATTCATGAGGGAAGCTAATTGTTGAGTAGTTAGAAGTTCAAATGCTATCCATATTCTATATTTTGCTAAAATTTCCTTGAACTTCTTCTTTTCCTTGTCTTGTTCCTGGAGTGGTGTAGCAGACATGTGTCCTCATTTTATTCAAGAAAAACCTAGTAAATAACAAAAGAAAGAAATGGTAGATGCATTTATTCTTTCCAGCTAGTCCAAACTTCTCTTTTGGGGCTTTCCTTTTGGACTGAACATCTCTTTTAGAAAGGCCATATTTGCCTCCCGAACGCATTTTTTAGTTAATTTATTACTGTCAATGAAGTTTTATTTTCTTTTTCTTTTTGCAGGCTGGTGCTTCTCTTGAAGCACTTGCTAAAGGAGCAGTGCAATTTTCTCGGAGATTTACCTTTCGTACTGCAGACCGGTGGCATTCACTACTTTATGATCCTGATATTTCAACTCAATCTTCTGCTCGGATGATGGAGCTTGAACTCTCTTGTTCAAATCCTTCATCAAAGTTCAGTAGGTCTGACAATTCTAAGAGTGGAGAGTTCACTGGAAAAGGAAAATTATAAGCATTCAGTAGACAATATAATGCCATGCGGAAGAGACTTCGAAATGAGCTTTTTAACTCTACTGATATAGGTTTTCTTGAACCCAATCTACATGATTGCGGTGGGCGTGCAGGTGATTTTCAAGAGCATGTAACACTTGATAATGAGCCTGGGGATGCAAACTGTATGCTTGGTGATTGTATCTCAGACCATTTTGGGCTTCAGGACTCAGACTTTGACATCCTGGATCGTGTTTTCCCACAAGCAGTAGGGGATATTGTTGTTGATGATACCGGTAGTGGATTTCATACTGGATGTCAGAATCTGATTGAAGATAATCATTCAATTAAAAATGTGAGGAGAGATAGCTTATATGGTTTCCCTGAAGACATTCCCCCTTTGATAGGAGATTGTGGGTGGGAGCTGTCGTTGACACTCCTAAATTAACTTCACTTTCACTCCACAATTTACAATAATTAGCACAGTAGCAAGTAAGGATCGATCCCACAGAGAGTAAAGTTGTTTTAGAATTATTCTACTATTTTAACAGAAAATAAAGATGGGGGTTTTGAAAATTATTTTTTAAACTAAGAGAACAAGAATTAACGATAAAATTAACCAAATATGTAAAACTTCGCCTCATAGCCTCGGCCACCAAGTACAACAATCAATTAATCAAGTAATTATTATTTTCCTTCAATGAAATTATTAGCCCTAGATAACAATAAGCTCGCTTATCCTAAATTCTCTTTAGATTATCACCGTATGAAACAAGCTCTCCACCGATTTCTAACTAGCATATAACCTAGAATAAGCTCTCTAGATTTAATATGATAAAGCATTAAGAAATAGAAAATTAGGCTAATCCAAGCAACAAACACATAAGCTCGATTTATTTAACTTGTTTTCTAATAATCTTAGCAATAAACAAAAGTTTGTCCACAATTATTATTACCAAGTTGCTACTTGTGATGAAGAGAGATATCAATTACACGTAATACCAATCTTAATCTAGCATATGATAATGATCAAATTAACTCAATCGCCATAGTAAATTAATTAGATCAATTAGCATGCAATCAATGAAAACAGATTATCGTAAGAAATTTCACACAAGAAGGAATAAATAATAATACTCAATTAATTAATTACTTGTAACAAGGATTCACCTCCCTTTAGAACTCGAATAAAAGAACTAGCCTGACATGCTCTTCGAGCCTTCACTCCAATAGAGGATACTTGAATGTTGAATATTGAATGAATAAAACCTCGACCTCATCCTCTATTTATAGTGCTAGACAAAGTCCTAAATCCTATAGATGTAGAAATCCAAATCCTAAAAGGATTTACAAATCATAACTAGTTTCCATAAAGAAATAGAATTCAATTTGGAAATAAATCTTAGTATAAAGGAAATCCTAAAGCTAATAGAAATATCAATCCAATTCCATGTAGAAGTCTACCAAAATCAGATTTAGAAACTTTCCAAAATCCAAGATTTCTTGATTTTCCCGCTCAAATTACCGGGGTGAATTTTCATTTCTCGTCATGACGCCCTTTGGTAAAACGAGCATAACTTTTGATCTGGGAGAGTTACGGGGCTCGCTACCTATCAAAATGAAGATATCGACGAGATCTACAACTTTCATTCTTTGAGAATCGATGTAATCGCTTCCGCATCAAGGTCGAAATCGGCCTCCAAGTGATCATGTGTAAATTACAACTTCCAAACTTTGAGGTTCAACGCTCGCTTAGTAAGAATATCATAACTTTTTCATATGAACTCCGATTGGGACGATTCAAGATGTTCCTAAAAAGCTAAAGAAGAGCTCTACAATAAAATTCAAGTCCCAAGCTAAGAACATGCATCCAACTTAATGCTAAAAATTCGCAATTTTCTCTTTTTCCTCATTTCACTCCAATTCTTCCCGAAATCATTAAATACCTTAATAAGCTCATATACCCATGAAACATGCAATAAAACTAAATATAATGGAATCAAAATAAATGAATAATATGCACTCATCAAATTCCCCACACTTAGCCTTTTACACGCCCCTCGTAAACCAAAAGTTTGATTTCCAAAAAATTCTATTCAACCATAGTGTCAAAAGATTTCAAGATACAAATAATGACTATCAACACTAAATTTGCGTAAATCTAATCAACGCCTTTATCAATTAACTCACAATTACCAACTTTACCATTTCACCAATGAATTTCATTACATCAAATTGTAGCCACATAAGTAACTTTCCCAAAATCATCATACTTACTCAACTTAGTTACCACGGAGCAAAAACCATGCACAATCGACTCATAACCAAGAACAAATTTTTCTCGCTTTTAATTTTTTCATAGAAACCTTCTTTTTAGCACGTATGAATGTATTTTCATGCTTCTTCTTTTTTTTTTCGTATTTCTTTTTTTTTTTTTTTTTTTTTTTGTGCAATGTCTCCTTTTCTTAGGCTTTTCAGAGTTACCCATTAGCTTAATTTTCCACCAACGACTCCCAAAACCAGATGATCTTAGGGCGCTAGTGTGTAGAGACACTTCTACTAACTTTACTTATTCAAGTAACAAAGGCCACAAAAGTCGACTAGTCAAGTCGCTTTTATCCATCGCACTTTTCAAATGCGTGAATACCGATGCTTCCCGAGGCTTAGATACCCAGCTTATTTCGCATAATAGACATCAAGCATATTTTTTAATTTTTTTTTTTTTTTTTTTTTTTTTTTTTTCATCATTATTTCACATGGTTCTCAGAACAACATAAGCAAGTTAAATGCCTTCTTAAGTCGTGAAATCAAGGTAATATATAGACAACTCCACAAATAACTTAGTCAAATAAACATGCTTCTCATATTCAAGTACTCATGTATCACAAATTCAATTCAAATCAATTACTATGGATCATGACTTAGTTGTCATCATTCATTAACAAATTAAGCATCAACAGATTCTGAATTTTAGTATTAATTTTCAATCTTTGACTTTTAACCTTCGAACACATAAGCAAATAGAACCACGGAACCCAAGTTTTTAGTTTGTTTTTTGTTTTTTTTTATCAACTTTCCATCAAAATTGGATTATTATTCCTACATAAAATAAAACCTAAATCTTCCCCCACACTCAAACCTTACATTGTCCCCAATGTAAGAAAATCATGCAAAGAAGAAAATACTACTAGCAAACATGCAATAAAAAAAAAAAAATAAAAAATAAAAATAAAGGGATAGAAAATCAAATCGAGATCTTGAGTCGCCTCCCAAGTAGTCACCCCGTGTTTAATGTCTTTGCTCGACGTCACGCCTCTCTTTCTCGCCTTTTCATATATCGGATCGCCTAGCTCCACCATCTCAATATTTTCCACCGATGCCCCTCATGTAAAGGCTTTAATCTATGTCCATTCACCTTAAAGATCTTGTTTGTGTGTTTCTAAGCCAATCTCAATCGCACTACGAGGAAACACATTAATGATAACAAAAGGACCAACCCATCTAGATCTTAATTTACCTGGAAATAACTTAAGCCGAGAATGATATAGCAAAACTTTTTGTCCCACAGTAAAGGTTTTCCGCATAATCTGCTTATCATGAAAAGCTTTGGTCTTTTCCTTGTAAATCTTTGAACTTTCATAGTTTCATTCCTCAATTCTTCTAACTCTTGTAATCGCAATTTCCTGTACTCCAAATTGCCTCCAAACTCATGTCAGACCGCTGATTGCCCAAAAAGCCCTATGCTCCAATTCAACAGTAAGTGGCATGATTTTCCAAACACAATCTCAGTATGGTGACATCCCAATAGTGTTTTCAGACGCCGCTCTATAGCCCAAATTACATTATCTAATCTCGCACTCCAATCTTTTTCTCGCCGTGTTGACTACCTTCTCCAAATGGATTTTATCTCTCTGTTAGACACCTCACTTGACCATTACTCATGGATGGTAGGATGTAGAAACCTTGTGCGTAACATTGTATTTCTCGAACAAAGTCGCTAACACCTCGTCAGCAAAAAGTGGGTTCCGCGATCACTAATGATGGCTCGTGGTGTTCCAAACTCCGACAAATATGTTAGTCCTAACAAAATCAAGAACAACTTTAGAATCGCTCACCCTAGTGGATTTAGCTTCCACCCATTTTGAGACATAATCAATAGCCAAAAGAATATATAAATTCCCAAAAGATGAAGGAAAAGGTCCCATAAAATCTATACCCCAAACATCAAAAATTTCAACAACTAATATAGAGTTTGGGGCATTTGATTTCGCTGAGAAATATTCCCGTCCTTCGGCAATTAACACATGTTTTACAAAATAGATATGAATCTTTAAAAAGCGATGGCCAATAAAAACCACTTTCCAAAACTTTATTAGCGCTTTTTTTGGACCAAAATGTCCTCCACAAGCACGAGAATGACAAAAGAAAGAATAGTTGAAATTCACCGTTAGTACACACCGCCTAACTATCTCGTCAAGACAAAATTTCCATAAATATGGATCATCCCAAACATAGTGTCAAGATCACTTTTTAACTTTTCCTTTTGGGGTTTGGAAAATTCTTTAGAAAAATGTGCACCTACCAAATAATTTACCAAATCAGATACCAAGGAATCTCAAAGATGGATGGAAAGTAATCGCTTATCCGGAAAGAATCACGAATCAGAGAGCTCCTCCTCGCCTCTCAATAACCTACTCAAGTGATCCGCTACTAAGTCAGTCTGCACCTTTTTATCCTCGATCTCTAAGTCAAATTCTTGTAGTAGCGAGTAATCCATCGAATAATCCTCGGTTTAGAATCTTTCTTAGTGAGCAAATACCGAGAGCAAAGATGGTCGTAATAAACTATAACTTTAGTACCAAGCAAATAAGATCGAAATTTATCTAAAGCAAAAACCACGATAAAAGTTCTTTTTCAACAGGGAATAGTTTATCCGAGCCTCATTCAAAGTCCTGTAAGCATAAGAGATGGTATGAACGGCTTTGTCAATCCTTTGTCCCAAAACAACACCCATCGATAGTTGTTTATACACACATGATCTCAAATGGCAACTTCCAATTTGGCGGTTGAATGACGAGAGAGCGTGGTTAATAATTTCTTTAAAGTATCAAACGCCTCCTCAGATTCATCATCAAACCGAAAGTCCACATCTTTTTGCAAAGAATTTACATAAGGGTAATGCCATCTTCGAGAAGTCCTCGATAAATCTTCGATAAAATCTCGCATTTACCAAGAAAAGAGCGAATCTCCCGTGACGCCGACGGGGTAAGGCAAAGCAGATATAACATCTATCTTAGCTTTATCAACTTCAAGACCTTTAGATGACCACAACACGATCAAGTACTATTCCCTTTCTACCATGAAATGACATTTTCCCCAATTTAAAACAAGATTAGTTTCCATGATCTATCTAGAACACGATTTAAATTATCTAAGCATGCATCCAAAGAATCTCCATGAATTGTGAAATCATCCATAAAAACCTCGATGCATTCTTCTAAAAGATCCAAAAAATGCTTACCATGCATCGTTGAAAAGTACCGGGCATTACATAATCCAAAAGACATCCGTCGATAGGCAAAAGTACCAAAGGGACATGTGAATGTGGTCTTCTCTTGGTCCCTCAAAGCAATCACAATCTGTTATATCCTCGAAAACCATCTAGAAAACAATAATAAGTGTGCCTAGCTAATCTCTCCAACATTCGATCAATAAAAGGAAGAGGAAAGTGATCTTTTCTTGTTACAAGATTCAATTTTCTATAATCTATACACACTCTCCACCTGCTTTGCATTCGTGGGCACCAACTCATTATCATCGTTTCGACAACCAAGTGATTCCGGATTTTTTGGGACTACTCCGCACCGGACTCACCCATCGACTATCTGGAGATGGGATAGATGATACCCAAGATCGAAAGCGCTTGAGCACTTCTTTTTCACCACCTCCATCATGGGTGGATTCAATCTCCTTTCATGATCTCTCAGAAGCTTAGCTCCATCCTCTAACAATATCCGATGATGCACATGCCAGACTAATACCCTTGATATCCGCTTATCATTCAACCAAAATCGTAATACGGTCCCTTAGACTCTCATCAATTTTTCTTTCTCGCACCTCGTTAGATTACTAGCAATAATTACAGTGCAAGTGTCATTAGTCCCCAAATATGCATATTTCAAATGAAAGTAATTGTTTCAATTCTAGAGTCAGGGGCTTGATAATGTAAGGTAATAACTTTTGATGAGAAACAGAAAGTGAATAGAATATACCGTCAACTTATTTGAAAATTTTGGCAATGAATGTAATGCAATTTACATTCTCTTTTCAATTCCTCGGTTCATGTAATCTCTTCTTCTCTCGCCCATGTCCAAACTGTTGTTGATTGCAATTTCCAAATTGTCCCTATGTAGTTGTTCAAAAGCTCTACGCACTCAAGGAGTCTCTCACATCGATAGCAAAAACTTGTCCTATATCACTAGGGTACCTCATGGCATCATAGATGTTAAACCAATTTTCTCACCATCAAACTCCATAGTCAAGGTCCCATTATGCACATCAATCATGGTTCTCATTGCTTTTTAGGAAGGGTCTTCCTAACAAGATGTGGGAAGGATTTGGTGATGTATCATCTTCCATATCCACAATGTAAAAATCAGCAGGAAAGATTAGTTCGCTCACCGCACTAAGACATCTTCAATTACCCCTGGGGGGTAGGTGTTAAGACGATCCGCCAATCGATAATCACACCAAAGATTTTTTTTAAAGGGCCTAGATTTAAGGAAGCATAAATGATAAAGGCATAACATTAATCAAGCTCCTAAATCTAGTACGGCTTTTTCAAATCTGTGTTTCCTATTTTGCATGGGATTGTGAACATTCCCGGATCTTTACATTTAGGAGGCATTTTTCTTTGAAGAATAAAGCAGATACATTTTCTCCAATCATGACTCTTTCATCATTTTGCAATTTTCTTTTATTAGTGCATAATTCTTTTAAAAATTTAGCATACCGTGGTACTTGTTTAATCGCATCAAGAAGAGGGATGTTCACTTCTACTTTTCTAAAAGTTTCCAAAATTTCTTTTTCTTTTCATCGCTTTTCAAGTTTTAGAAATTCGGAAGGAAAGGGAAGAGGAATGTTTTTAAGTCGATTAGAGGTTTAGGTTTTACCTTGGATTTTTCTGCTCCTCCTTAGTCGCTTCCTTCTTGAACTCTACGGGGCTCTGTGGTGTATCCAACTGTGTTCCATTCCGTAGTTATGGCACTTGCATTCTCCTCGGGTCGACTATCGCTTTGAGATGGTAATTTTCCCGAGCCTCTAGATTCCAATATCCCCACAACAGTAGCCATTTGTCCTACTTGGTTCCTCAAATCTTGAACCAAGTTTTTGTCTCTCATTGAATCATTGTGGTCCGATCTTCATGAACTGTCAGGTTCTGCCCCATGAATGCTTTGAACATATCCTCCAATGATGTTCCAAAGAGGTGCATGGACTACTTGCTTGGCTTGATATTGAGGTCAATTGGTTGGAAGCCCTGCCGCCAGTGGAAATGCAGTGGTGCCGCTTGTTGCTTCCCATAACTCGACTTGGATGATCCCTCCATCCCGGGTTATATGTGTTTGAGTACGGATCATACTTTTTCCGAGGTGGTGGTGATAATTTCCCATCAGATTAGCTTGTTGCATGTACCTCATCATCTTGTAATGTTGGGCATTCATCTCAGATTGTGATTTGGTTGTAGACATATTCCACAAACCTTTGCAATCGGCAATCGACCAGTAGCTAATTGTCTAACCATAGCAGCTTAATTCGTAAATTTGTCGACCATAATCACAAGTGCTTACCTCGCTTACCCTTATCGGGTGCATGATTTGTTCTAGTGCCATATTGTTGTGAGTTTGTCGCCATGTTTGCAATTAAATTCCTCGCCGCCTCGGGGTCTTGTCAAATAGTGCTCCTCCGCTTAGTCGTGATCGATCATGCTTCTATCCATCTGCACTAACCCTTCAGAGAAATATCGGATCGTGTGTTGTTCATCTATTTGATGCGGTGGACACCGGAACAAAGTTTTTGAATCTTTCCCAATACTCAGATAATGTCTCCCCACCGAATTGTCTAATCCCACGATCTCCTTCCTTATGTTGGCTACTCTTGAGGTCGGAAAGTATCTCTCCAAGAATAGCCGCTTCATGTCATTCCAAGATCAGATTGAACCCGAGGGTAGGTAGTACAACCAATCCTTTGCCAAATCTGCTAGGAGAATGGGAATGCTCTCACTTTGATTTGTTCTTCTATGATTCCGCTTGGTTTCATAGTAGAGCACACCACATGAAATTCCTTCAGATGTTTGTAGGGGTCTTCACCAGAAAGACCACGAAAAAGTAGGCGATAAATGGATTAGTCCAGATTTAAGTTCAAATGCAAGATCTAAATTAGGATATTCAATGCACGAGAGGTTGTTGATTTAAATTAGGAGTTGCCAACTCCCCGAGAGTTCTATTGTTGTTTGGAATCGCCATCTCTTCTTCTTTGGCTTGATTCGTTGGATAATAATTCCAAAGCTAAGTTGAGGCTCGGTGATGATGCGTAAGCCTCGCCTATATATGCAGTAAGACCATTGAACTTTAAGTTTTTCCTTCTTTAGCCTCCTTGCGCTTTTCTCAATCTCTCGATCAAAATCTAATATAGTAGCCCTGAGAAGATCGAGTCATAAAACAAAAAACAAAACAAATAATAGAATAAAAACAAAACGCTAAATTACTCCCCTAAGAATCTGCGCCAAAATTTGGTAGTCATCGCCGACACTCCTAAATTAACTTCACTTTCACTCCACAATTTACAATAATTAGCACAAGAGCAAGTAAGGATCGATCCCACAGAGAGTAAAGTTGTTTTAGAATTATTCTACTATTTTAATGTAAAATAAAGATGGGGTTTTGAAAATTATTTTTAAACTAAGAGAACAAGAATTAACGATAAAATTAACCAAATATGTAAAACTTCGCTTCATAGCAGCTTCAGCCACCAAGTACAACAATCAATTAATCAAGTAATTATTATTTTCCTTCAATGAAATTATTAGCCCTAGATAACAATAAGCTCCGCTATCCGAAATTCTCTTTAGATTATCACTGTATGAAACAAGCTCTCCACCAGATTCTAACTAGCATATAACCTAGAATAAGCTCTCTAGATTTAATATGATAGAAGCATTAAGAAATAGAAAATTAGGCTAATCCAAGCAACAAACACATAAGCTCGATTTATTTAACTTGTTTTCTAATAATCTTAGCAATAAACAAAAGTTTGTCCACAATTATTATTACCAAGTTGCTACTTGTGATGAAGAGAGATATCAATTACACGTAATACCAATCTTAATCTAGCATATGATAATGATCAAATTAACTCAATTGGCCATAGTAAATTAATTAGATCAATTAGCATGCAATCAATGAAAACAGATTATCGTAAGAAATTTCACACAAGAAGGAATAAATAATAATACTCAATTAATTAATTACTTGTAACAAGGATTCACCTCCCTTTAGAACCTAATAAAAGAACTAGCCTCGACATGCTCTTGAGCCTTCACTCCAATAGAGGATACTTGAATGTTGAATATTGAATGAATAAAACCTCGACCTCATCCTCTATTTATAGTGCTAGACAAAGTCCTAAATCCTATAGATGTAGAAATCCAAATCCTAAAAGGATTTACAAATCATAACTAGTTTCCATAAAGAAATAGAATTCAATTTGGAAATAAATCTTAGTATAAAGGAAATCCTAAAGCTAATAGAAATATCAATCCAATTCCATGTAGAAGTCTACCAAAATCTGCATTTAGAAACTTTCCAAAAATCCAAGATTTCTTGATTTTCCCGCCAAATTCACTGGGGTGAATTTTCATTTCCTCTTCACGACGCCCTTTGGTAAAACGAGCATAACTTTTGATCTGGGAGGAGTTACTTGGCTCAAGCTACCTATCAAAATGAAGATATCGACGAGATCTACAACTTTCATTCTTTGAGAATCGATGTAATCGCTTCCCGCATCATCAAGGTCGAAATCGGCCTCCAAGTGATCATTGTGTAATTACAACTTCCAAACTTTGAGGTTCAACGCTCGCTTAGTAAGAATATCATAACTTTTTCATATGAACTCCGATTGGGACGATTCAAGATGTTCCTAAAGCTAAAGAAGAGCTCTACAATAAAATTCAAGTCCCAAGCTAAGAACATGCATCCAACTTAATGCTAAAAATTCTCGCAATTTTCTTTTTCCTCATTTCAGCTCCAATTCTTCCCAAATCATTAAATACCTTAATAAGCTCATATACCCATGAAACATGCAATAAAACTAAATATAATGGAATCAAAATAAATGAATAATATGCACTCATCAGTGGGAGGGGTTCGTTTGAGTCAAATATTGACCAAAACGATGCTCCACATATGTTGGCAGATGATTCAATTAACTTAAGAAAATCAAATTCTAATGGTAAGCATTTTCAAGCCGATGATTCTGAGAGGAAAAGTTTGTCGACCTTTCACTCACTGAATGAAAACCCCCAGAGTTTAGGTTCTGGATTTGGAGGAAGGCATATCAATTCCCCTGATTCAGATGGTAGTGCTTCATTTCACGCAATGGGATTTTCATCTCCGATGCCTAGGCTGCCTCTATGGAAAACAATGGAAGACATATCAGTACCAGCTATGCCAGTGCATATGAATAATGTAGATAGAACTCAGGGTGCTGAAGGTACATTGGCACTTCTTGACAATAGTAAACGTAGAGAGAAAAGTCCATCAGGGTTTGATGTTGTCCATTCAGATCCCCTGTTGAGAGACAACGACAATGGTACTTGTTTCAGTTCAGCTGCTGTCTCTGAGGGTGAATTTGCAGACCTTTCAGATTGTCTTCTGAACGTCCCAAATGAGGACGAGATGCTTTTCATGGATGTTGATGGGAAAGACAAAATGGATAAGTCTTGCTATGCTAATGTTAATTTAATTAGTAAAAGTTCTCCTAATGATGTCCAGGAAGGTGGGTTATGCGATATTGAACCTAGTAAGTTCTGCAACATTGAACCCAGTACATCATTAGTTTCAAATATTTGTCTCGGGACTCTTAGTAGTCCACGTGCTGCAGAGTCAGAAAATATTGCTTCCTCTCTTCATGATGATGTTCACCAAAGTATTCGTCATTCAGACATTAACAGGCATCAACAGCAGTGTTGCATACTGATTCTATTCGACTCGGTGATGAAAATATTTGCTGCACATTAAATACTGAAGACCCGGAAATCCCATGCAATTACATTGAAGCAGTTCAAATCAAGATCAAATCTTCATTGACAGCCCTAGTTATGGTATAAGGTGTTAATTGTAATTGAGTTGAGTTTTTCCTAGTATTGTAAAGCTTTGTCTACAATATCGGAGGTTTCTAAACTTCACCTATAAATTAGGAATGGACTTGGATTCCCTGGGTGACATGGTTTTGCTGGTGTGAGTTCAGCATAATTTTGACACATTTTTAGTTCTCCATTCTTTGCCTGAGTTTCTATCCTTATGTGCTATATCCTTAATCAAAAGAACTTGTCTTGTTGACATGGTTTCGCTGGTGTGAGTTCAGCATAATTTAGACACAGTTTTGGATCCCCATTCTTTTCCTGAGTTTCTGTCCGTCTATGCTCCATCCTTTATCAAAAGAACTTGTCTTGTAGGTACTGCTTGGAAGATCAACAGATGACGTTGATGTTGATATTGATTTGAGAAAAGAGGGCAGAGCCAACAAAATATCCAGACGGCAGGTGGGATTATTATTATGAATTTTTTGGCATCTATTGTTGTTGGCTCTAGTAAGTTGAAATATGAGTCATGGTTCTATGCAAAATGTATAGTTATCTATGTTTCTACTGAAATCCAATCGCAAGATCATGTTTACTGTTTCTGCACGTCCGTAAGCATTAAATGAAATTTCCTTGTTAATAAAAATAGATAATGATGAGAACATAACAACTCTAGACCATGCCTTGCATATATGCATCATTAAAAAACATAATTATATGAATAATTGTCGTAATTTTGTGATGCGTCTTACAGGGCTTCACTCATGTTCTTTGATACAAGGAAGGAGCAACAAAGCCAGACTTGCTTTTTTAAAAATATTAATACTACAGATAAATTCACCATGTCAAGATTCTGTGCCCAGAATCTCGTCGTACTTTAATCAAATAGATGAGGAAAATTTTTCATCATCTTGTCTTCTAGTTCTCACGTTGCTTCTTCAGCATCGTGGTTCTTCCATAATACCTTTACTGATGGTATTACCTTGTTCCTCAGAACTTGTTCCTTTCTATCAATGATCTGCATCGGTGACTCTTCATACGTTAAATCTCTCTCGATATGAATCGGCTCATACTCGATTACATGCTTATAGTCCGGCTTATATGTACGTAATACAGATACGTGAAACACGTTATGTATTCGTTCTAGGTCTGGAGGTAATGCTATCATATACGCTACCTCTCCTTCCCGTTTTAATATTTCAAAAGGTCCTATAAACCTTAGACTTAACTTTCCTTTTTTTCCAAAGCGTATTTCCTTTCCAGGGAGATACCTTTAGAAACACATACGAGCCCACCTCAAACTCTCGATTTAGTCTATGTGAGTCTGCATACTTCTTTTGTCTGTCCTGAGCTGTGACGAGACGCATCCGAATTAACTTTATCACATCCATTTGTCTGCTGCACCACCTACGGTCCTAGCATTCTGCGCTTCTCCCACCTCATCCCAACACAAAGGTGTTCGCACTTCCTTCCATACAAAGCTTCAGACGGCATGCAAGATGCTTATGCTTGCATGATAACTGTTTGTTATATGCAAATTCTCTACTAGTGGTAGGTGATCATCCCAACTACCCATGAAATCCACGACGCAAGACCTTAACATGTCTTCAAGCGTCTTCAATTGACCTTTCGCTCCGCCCATCGGTTTGTGGATGATAAGTCATGCTTAACCTCACCGTGTTCCCAACCGCTTGCAAACTCCTCCAAAGTTTGATGTGAATCGTGGATTACGATCGACACAATCGATAATCTTGATTCCATGTCCGAAATGATTTTCTTGACATAAAGTTTAGCTAATTGGTCTAAGTTATACTTGACCCTAATTGGCAAAAAGTGAGCCGACTTCGTCCAACCTATCCACTATTACCCAAATCGAATCGCACCCTTTTTGCGTCGTTTAAGTCCCACCACAAAGTCCATCGTGATATGCTCCCATTTCCATTCTCGGAATCTCCAACGATCGTAATAAGCCATGGTCGTTGATGTTCTACTAACTTTTTGACAAGTTAAGCACCTACTCACATACTCTGCTATTTCTCTCTTCATGTTTGGCCACCAAAACTCTCGTCAAAGGTCTTGATACCTCTTAGTGCTACCAGATGTATCGAGTACCTCGAACTATGAAACTTCTTGTAACACTTGCTTCCTTTAATTCCGTCTCATTCGAACCCAAATTTTTCCTCAAATCTTAATAATCCTCATTATCAAGACTATACTTAAACCTCTTCCTTCTCGGATAACCGCTTTTCATTTGGTTACACTCATCCGTCTTGAGTTGTACCTCCTCGACTCTTTCTCTACGATGGTAGATTGCATCTCCGTCATGAAAAGAGTAACCGCCTTAAATCACTTTCGGCATCTTCACTTCTATTTCCATCCTAGCCATCTCTCATTATTAACTCATTTGGAGCCGTTAACATAGACAACTTTTTCCCGACCCTTCCTACTTAAGGCGCCTAAGAACTACATCGCCTTTCCAGGGTGATAAAGGATTTCACAATCATAATCCTTTATCAACTCCACCATCTTCTCATCTCATATTCAACTCCTTACGAGTGAAGATATACTTTAGACTTTTATGGTCGGTATATATCTCACATTTTTCCCCATAAAGATAATGTCTCCATATCTTTAGGGCAAACACTCATCACGCGATTCGGATCATGAGTAGGATAAACTTTCTCATAATCCTTCAATCGCCGAGATGCATCTGTGATGACTTTGCCGTGCTTGCATAAGCACACAACCAAGTCCTCTATGCGAAGCATCACTATATACTACAAAATTTCCCGTGTCATCCGGCAACGACAAAATAGAGCTTCACTTAATCTCTTCTTCGATTCTTGAAAACTGTCTTCACATTTATCCGTCCCATACGTATTTCACCGCTTTTCCTTGTTAAATTAGTCAACGAGGTAGCTATCTTCGAAAAATCTTGGATAAATCTTCGATAAGACCTGCTAACCCTAGGAAACTCCGCACCTCGATTGGCGTTTTTCGGTTGTTCCCAATTCATTCTTGCTTCTACCTTCACCGGATCCACTGAAATCCCTCTTGGTCAATGACACGACCTAAAAATCGCACCTTTTCTAACCAAAATTCACATTTGGTGAATTTCAAGATATAACTTCTCTTTCCTTGAGTGTCTCAACACTAATCTTAAGTGTTCAAAGATGATCTTCTTCGGCGCCTTAGAATAGACTAGAATATCATCGATAAACACCACGACGAACTTGTCCAAATATAATTTGAACACACTGCTCATCATATCCATAAATGCAAAGCAGTGCATTCAATCGACCCAAATGACATTACCGTAAACTCGTAATGACCATAACGAGTCCTCGAATGCGCCTTTTGGTACATCTTCCTTCCTAACCTTCAACCGATGATACCCCCGTCCGCAAATCTATTTTAGAAAATACTTTTGCCCTTTCAATTGATCAAAGAGATCATCGATCTTGGGCAATAGGTATTTATTCTTTATCGTTAACTTGTTCAACTCCCGATAGTCGTCTGAAAGCCTTAACGATCCGCCTCTTTCTTCTTGACAAACAACACCGGTGCTCCCCACGTAAACACTTGATTGAATGTACTTCTTGTCCGATAGTTCACGTAGTCAAACCATTAGTTCTTTCATTTCCCACAGCGCCCATACTGATGCGGTGCCCTCGAGACCGGCTTGCTTCACAGCACAAAGTCTATCACAAATTCGATCTCCCTATCCTGCGGTAAACCCGATAACTCACTTGAAAATACATCCATGAATTCGTTTACTATAGGTATTTGTTCCATGGTTGCTCCCACTCTCTGGGTATTAACAACATGGCATAGGTAACCTACACAACCCTTCCTTAAAAGTTTTCTCGTTTGTGTCATCGTAAGGCAACACGGACGTCCCGACAATTTACTACCGTAAAATACTACAGGAGGTTGCTTCAACGTCCTGATGCTCACACATTTCTTTTGGCAATCTATAATTGCTCCATGATTCATCAACCAATCCATTCCGAGAATTACGTCGAATTCTCCTAACTTTATTGGTATTAAATCTACCGATAACTTACAACCACGTACATCTACGCAACAACTCCTATGAATATCTTCAACATGAATTATCTCTTCGTTTGCTACCTTAATGTTCAAAGGTATAGGAAATTTTTCGGGAAATAATTCTAGTCACCTAACAAAATCACATGCTATAAACGAACAAGTAGCACCTGAATCAAATAGCACGTATGCATTTATATTGTTGATCGGAATAATACCTGCAACTACATCTCCTGATGCCACCGCATCTTGGACCGTCATATTAAAAGTGCGGGCCATTGATTTCCCCGGCTGAGCTGGACCACTAATAGCTAACTTCCCGCTATTAGTTCCCTTATTTCCTTCTATCCCCTTCTTCGGGCAGCTCTTTGCTATGTGGTCAGTTGATCCACATACAAAGCATCCGTGATTCTTCTTCGGATTGGGACAGTTAGGCAAAATGTGCCCTTCCTGTCCACAATTATAACATACCGCCTTACATTTGAGATGACTCTTAAGTGAATCTTCCACTTGTGTTTCTGACAGCCTCCATCCTCCTCTTAGAGTCCCTTGTTTTACTCCCAGATTCCCAGAGTTAAAACCCTTTCTTCTTCGACCGTCGCCACTTCCAATCGGCTCTCTCGCCTCTTGGTTCCTCCATCAACCTTGCCTTTGGTCTTCTTATCTTTGTGGTAATGCGCTAAGAGCCTCATTCCCACCTTCGCAATTATTGCCTTTTCTAGTATGGTTCCAAAGGAAGTACTTTGGAACACAGAGATTCTATATAGAGCTGTGGTTTCAAGCCCCCTTCAACCTTCTAACCTTTTCTCACTTCAAAGGTCCACTTGATGTGGAGCAAATCGTGCCGCTTCATTAAACTTGGCAAGATACTTGGAACCTGCATATCCCTTGTCTCAATTCCGAAACCTCATCTCCATCCTCCTCTTGCATACTGTGGGAAAATAGTTCTCAAGAAAATCTCCTTGAACCTCTCCCACGTTAGATTTCTATATCGGCCCTAGCCTGGTTTGCTTCCCACAAGAAGTTGGCCTCTCCTTTCATCAAATAGGTTGCAAAGGCAACCTTTTGACCCTCAACATTTGCTATTACAAATGCTTTCTCAATTTCTTTTACCCATGTCGGGCTTTATAGGGTCCGTAGTTCCTTTGAACTCCCAAGAGACCTACACTTTTGAAATCCTTAAAAGTAGTAGCTCAGATTACTCCGTGAATCACGGTACATTAGCTCCTCGTTTATTAAATGCAAATAGTTAAAAGATTAACGAACTCTCAGCATTGATTAATCCCACCACCCTCCTGGTTGGTTAACACTAATACCGATTTCGTTGTCTCCTTCTTGGCGGCATTTTGCTGTTAAGAAAACAACACATCATTATTATTTTATTCTTGTTGGTTTGTTATTATTTGTAATAAAACAACTCATACTCATTACTTAACATATTCCATAAAAAGTCTTATATTGATTCATAACTTGTAGTATAACACTACATTGTTTACATTACTCAGCCTTAGCTGATTACATTACCATCCCGCAATTACTTTCCAAAAATTGGGATTTACAAAAGACTACCATTTGTTATACAAAAGAGGGTTTTACGTCACTACTAGATACTTAATATTTACATATCTATTCTACTCTAGCTATTGCTAGACTACATCTTCCATAGGGCATTCTCGAATCCTTGGCGCCGCATCCCAAGCAATTACATCTCTACCGATAAGTGTTAGTCCGTCCGCTTCGCTTCTATTTGATATCCAACTACCTGCTGCTGGAAATCTACGTGAGAACTCCTATGTATATAGGACATCCTCTCCAACTTCCTCTTTTTAGTCTTTAGCTCCTGCTTGAGCTCAAAGACTTCACATTTCACTTCCTGGACCTTGTCCTTAGCTAAAATTCTATCATCATGCTCCTCTTCCCACATTCCCTCCATGCTAGCCTTATCCTCCTGACATTTCGGAGTTCCTCTTTCAACTCCTTCACCTCTTGGCAGTAATGGACATTCCTATCCAATACCGACATAAATAATGTCTTCATCGATTCCTCCGTAGATATCTCCTCTGTAGGTGGGACCTGGTCCTCTGTAGGTGGAACTCCGTCAAAGGACATCACGCCCACCTCCTCCTCTAGCATGCCATCAAATATAGACATGTAGTCTAAATCGCCCCGAGTCTCCCAGGCTCGATGGTCACCAACTCGGTTTCCCATCTACGGGATTTGGTAGTATCTCTACCCGATTAATCAATCTCGCTCACTACATGTATATATCTCTATACATATCATTTTCTCCCCGACATCTACAATAAAACAATATAGTTTGATTAGTACACGTCAAGAAATAATAGAAATACATAACATAATATAATGCATTTTTATAGGGTTAATTTCCATCTTTTACTTTTTATTCTTTCGTAAGGTTATGACTTAAGGTTCTACTTTCCCCTTAAGTTTTATAACCTAGGCTTTGATACCAACTTGTAACGCCCCCAAATCCGGGTATCTTCCAACCCGATGATGGTGCTATATCTTGCATAACATTCATACATTCATTCAATTGAAAAGTCTCAAAGAACGAACATAACTTCTATATATTTGAAGTAATATTTACATTTCCCGTGTTCTATACCCGCTACAAAAGGTTCTTTGTCATAATATCGCTTAAATTACAACAATAGACCTATACTATTACAAGACAGCTTTAGTAATCATTTTAGCTTTTCCTTTATCCTTTTCGATCCTTCTGACGTTCACCTTAGTGCATTCATATGGTTCAAGCAAGAGTGAGTATAACTAGCTCAAAGAAGTATAACAATTTAATAACAACATGCTTGACACATACAAATCAGATATCTTCGATAATCGAATAATAGTTATGAAGTACTATTGATAATTCAAAATAGCACTTCGTCTTTTCTTTCAAAATGTTTTACAATAACAACAATATTTAGTAAAACATTCACTCCTACGAGAGACCTCGAGTATTCATTCTTTATTGAAAAGGACAACCCTAAGCAAGTCCGTAAGTCTCGATATTACTTACGAGCACTTCTAGGTGATCGACCTATTATACTTATGTCGATCAACACTACATCCATTAAACGTATGCACGCTTAAGCATTTGGCAACCTCACGCACGTGCGCTGCTTTACCGACAAAACATTTGTTTAACATTTCAGTCTTCTTTTGAGAACCATATCAAGAAGTTGACAAAAGATAGCAACATTTGATAATACATGAATAGATTATCAATACATCAAGTCTAGCCAAAGGAATTGACTTCAACTTCAACATACCTCAATTCATGCGAAAGAATACATGAACCTCAAAAACTTGTTCAGATTGAACTGAGACAAGAGTTAGAATACTTGCCTTTAGCGTCTGCTACGGTATTTTAACTTTATGTTCAAGTCGTTCAAGTCCCTACAATACATGATCACATAATGCCTTACATTAGGTCACATATAATCAAGTATGTATATGACTATATCATACCCTTCATTTCAATCTAATTGTGTATTAGATTCAGTTACTATTCGTTCCGGTTTATCATTACTCTTCCATTTATATTCGACTAGGTTATCTCAACCTTTACATTACATTCCTTAAGGTTTAACAAAGTTTAAACAATGTTACGTTACATTCCTTAAGTCAGGTTTACTTCCTTTTCTTTTCTTTGTACTTAGAAACATTCATTACTATTTTTGTTCTCGAGACCTGTATTATGGCTGTCTTTATACCTACATCTCGTCTTTGCATGCGCATGAGCTCTTAATATCATTGTTCCGGACTTGGCGCCATTTGCCATGAGTCCTTAATTAATGGGCATGACTGCCATGTCCCCATAATTAATGGGCGTACACGCCATACACTCTCCGAGAGGTTGTTGGTATCGCCCATGAAATGCATTATATTAATATATATTATAGTTCGCGTCATGCGGAACTCTTCACAGCAGGTGTTTTCGATTCTTTTTCATGTCTTGGCCATGGGTCTTTTTGCTTAGGTTTGGCCTTGGCTGCTCCAACTCTGTGCACCAAATACCAAATTCAGTTTGTGAATGTTGTGAATTTTCCGGACGCATAACTTCTTCGTTATAAGTCCGAATTGGCTCATTCAAAAGCCTACGGTTCACAAATTACATAGTCTATATGATCATTCAAGAATTTTATCTATTCGACTTGCGTTTGCTAAAATTCACCTATTGGTTCATTTTTAACGAAAAACGATAAACGCTCGTGAGACGCTCAACGCTTTCTTTCTTCGTTCTAAGTTGGAATCCGGTCATTTTCGAGTCCGCAACTTTTAAATGCCAAATAAGACTTGTCTCCAATGGAAAACAATGGTTCTGTGTTCAAACACAAAATTTGACTTCCATTCCGAGAATTTTACGAATTCGACGATTAGCGTCCAATCGTGCAAATTCCGGCAATTCTTCCTTCTTATGATTTGTTCAACATTACAAATGAACTTCATTCATCATGTGAACATCTCAACAAACGTAATACAACAACTTATATTCATTGTTGTATTTTAGACTTATTCTTCATGAGCTTATAACTTGTCATTTATAAACTACTTAAGATTTGATTATTCATGACTTATGACAATTAAGGTTTCTTAATCATCATACTTATATGTTCTTAACATATAACTTAATTTAGATATATATATGATTCATATAATCATATAAGTTCTTAATTCACTTTTCTTACTAAACTCATCACAAGTTCATATTTTCATACTTAACATTCAAGGTTAACTTATAATAAGTTTATAACTTTTATAAGTTTAAATGACTTATTGCCAACTTATGTGGCTTAAGTTCATGACTTATACATTCTTCTTGCTTCTTATCATTCATGTTTCTTAATCCATCTTTTCTTATCATCCTATCATGGTAGAGATAGAAGATAATTGAGAAGAAGTCTTACTCTTTTGAAGTCTTGGTAAGGTAGCTTTTTCTTCTTCTTGCTTATGGAAGTAACTTATTTGTGACTTAAACTCTCTAACACTTAAGCACTTTGTGATGTCTAGATTATTTGAACAACCAACAAATGGCTTGTAAGCTTCCTCTATTTATAGAAATTGCAAAGCTAGGGTAGTTTAGTCATTAAACCATCCCACCTCCTCAAGCCACCTCCTTACTATTCATTACTTGCAAGGCACAAAACTCATCCTTTGCTTGGTCATTACTCATTTAACTTGGTCATTAATTCAAAGTCTTGGTCACCACATTACTTGGTCATTACTTATCTTGATCACCACTTATATTGGTCATCACACATTAACCATATTAATATGGTTTTGCCCCATAGGTATATTAATTCATTGGACTCTAGCTTGGGCTTACTTTAATTCACTCTTTGGGCTTTGCATTAATAACCACTAGTTGGTTCATTAATTAATAGTTGGGCTTCTCTCTTTAATTCACTTGGACTTGTATATAATTGTTAACCAATCATCCAAGTCCATTAACATTTCTTAATACATATTGATGATGTATTATTTTCGTATTCTAATTCATATAGAATTTATATACGGTATTTCATCATTCATACAAACTCGTATAATACTTCGTATTATACTTGTTTTCATTACTCTTGTACAATACCAAGTATCATACAATTATTACTTATTCCTTAACACTTCGTTTTACTTAACATTTATAAATTAAGTCCACAAGCGAATTATTACATTTTTCATAACTAGATTTTTATTACATAATCCATCTTACTTTGTTATTCCATCATTACGTATTTTTCGGAAACTCATAATTATATCCCGAGCAAATACCGATGAATAGTGTTTTTTGGAAAATTTCTCGGAAAACTTTTATTTTCGTCTTGGAAATTCAAACACTTTAATTCATCCACGTAGCTCAAATACTACGACATTCTAACATCAATAGGTTTTACAATGACAACCATCTTGATAACACATGGAATATGATTTTATTATTATTTAATTTAATAAAATCATTTTACAATAAGATCCGAATTTCTCGGTCGTTACAGTCCTTATGTGCTCTATCCTTAATCAAAAGAACTTGTCTTGTTGACATGGTTTCGCTGGTGTGAGTTCAGCATAATTTTGACACAGTTTTGGATCCCCATTCTTTTCCTGAGTTTCTGTCCGTCTATGCTCTATCCTTTATCAAAAGAACTTGTCTTGTAGGTACTGCTTGGAAGATCAACAGATGACGTTGATGTTGATATTGATTTGAGAAAAGAGGGCAGAGCCAACAAAATATCCAGACGGCAGGTGGGATTATTATTATGAATTTTTTGGCATCTATTGTTGTTGGCTCTAGTAAGTTGAAATATGAGTCATGGTTCTATGCAAAATGTATAGTTATCTATGTTTCTACTGAAATCCAATCGCAAGATCATGTTTACTGTTTCTGCACGTCCGTGTAAGCATTAAATGAAATTTCCTTGTTAATAAAAATAGATAATGATGAGAACATAACAACTCTAGACCATGCCTTGCATATATGCATCATTAAAAAAACATAATTATATGAATAATTGTCGTAATTTTGTGATGCGTCTTACAGGGTTTCACTCATGTTCTTTGATACAAGGAAGGAGCAACAAAGCCAGACTTGCTTTTTTAAAAATATTAATACTACAGATAAATTCACCATGTGAACTAGATATGGAAAAGTTTTTGGGATTAGTTTTGTTGTCATGGCTACTTACACATGAAATGTGCTAACAACATGTTTTCAATTTTTTGTTTTGTTTTAGATAATTCATAACTTCTTTCTCTGAACCATTCCTAGTAATATATTGTTTTGTTTTTAATAAGTAAAACTTCATTAGAAAGTAGAAACCACCAGCAGCGGGAAAAATGGTGAGGAAAAACTTTGTGATTATTATTAGTTTTTCTATTAATTCATTTTTTTCCCAGAACGCATGAACAATATGAGTCACCACCACTAGTCGTCACATAAGCAAAATTAGTCACTGCTGGTGCATCACATAATGCCTAGAATGTATACTAATATAACAATCCTTGATTGTATTTTCTTAGGCAATTATCAAGATGGAAACAGATGGATCTTTCTTTCTGAAAAATCTTGGGAAAAGTTCAATCTCAGTGAATGGCAAATCTGTCGATAGTGGACAGTTGTTGAGTCTTGGTTCAAGTTGTTTAATTGAGGTATTTAACTTCTGATTTTCCATTTTAAGTTGACTGATGATCTCACACAGTATTTGTTTTACGAGTACAAGTTCTCATGTAGCATTCTTGATTACGAGTTCTTGAGATTTTTGAATGCTTATTCCTTTTTCAATGCATTACCCTTTTTTCCTTTTTCAGTGCATTACCTTCTTCATAATCTGCTTCCACATTGTTTGAATTTTTTAGCCATCAGATTACTTCAGCATAATGCATAAAGCTATAGAAGGTTATTAGTGCTCCTCTCAGCTGTTGACATGTATGCATGCAGAACTCATGTTACTGTCTTTTAAGTTTTGTAGTCTCTACGACCCTTGCGTGATTAGGGAACATAAACAAATGGATAACTAACGTACAAATCCGCCATCCTATTAAACTTTAAGCTCCCAGCGCTCCCATCTTTTAACTCCCTTGGTCTGTTCTATTGCATAAGCACAGATTCCAGTGGAACAATTTGTACCGTATATATTGTGACAACAAAAAGTCTTTGTATAAGCATTAGTACATCATAAATCTTAATCATATTATATTGTTTAGCTTATCTTATCACAAAGTAGTCTTTAGCAATGTTAACCCCGTACATTCAATTGACTGATGTTAAGTTAGGTCATCTCATTTCAGACTTTAGGGGTGGAAAAAAATGAAATACTCCCTCCATTTCAATATATAAGTGATAAGATCACTTGGCTTTGTAAATTGAAACGGAGGTGGTACATTGTAATTGGATCTTTTAAATTAGAGATGCTAGTATGCGTAGACACTATACAGTCACGTAATTGTTTTTGTGCGAGTATATTTATATCTTGATGATTGATGAGGCCTGCTTGAGAAGTAGAATAATGAAGGGTACTATATTGATACTCTTAATTATCAGTATACTGATAATGTTTCTATTGAGATCCTTCTCTTTTTTGTGCGTATATAACAGAAACTTTTTATTTCTAAAATTTGCTGATAGATACTACCTTCATTTGAAACTTCGCTCATGGTTTGCATTGTTATGTATGCACTAAAGTTGTTTAATGTTGACACCGCAACTAATTTATGGTAAACTGGTGAATTGGTAGATAAGGGGAATGAGTTTCGTGTTTGAAATCAACCACAAATAAGTGAGGTGGCGTTACTTGGACACCATTACCAAGAAGAGCCAACGTAAGAAAAGCAATTTTGAATGGTCACCTGGACGAGAACCATGATGGAAGCTGTTGAAAGGTGCCTTCTGGTTTTTAGTTTGTCCAAGTAATTAAGCAATGTGTTGTACGAGTCTATATTATTGATAGCATCTATGTCTCACCCAGCAATAGATCTGTGGATAATACATGTTACATGTAGATAATCGTTTTATATTCAAGCCTGGGCAGCAGCATGATTCTCTCTTTCTCGGCATCTGTCTTGCTCATCTGTTTTCAGAAAAAAATTGGCATATATGATAGAGAGTTTGGCTTTAATGATTCATTGCCAGTAGGTGGAGTACGTCCTGGCTTTTCTTCTTGGCTGCAATTGATGTATGGATAAGAGTCCTTCTGAATCTACACTGATGGTTTATGGAGTGTGAGCCCATTAGAAAGCAGAACCATTTTCAGTTCATGCAACTTATAGAAACTGACACTCCCAAATCCGGGTATTTAAATTTGACGGGATTTGGTGTTCATTGTACAAATATCATCTATCTATCTATAATAAATGCAAACCATGCAATAGATAGAAATAAATCCTCCTCTTATGGGGTTACATCTGAATAATAAATACAATTTCATGTCAAACTAACCTTAAACATCTGTGCAGAAACATAAACAAATAATAAGTTTTAAACAACATCAAGTCTTGACAATAACATTCTAAAATTTAAATAACAAGTCTTCATCACTTATTTGATAGTAGAAGGCTCATCGTACCTTTCATTTTTAACTCCAATGTTATTATTACGCAAGAGTGAGCATGAATGCCCACAAGTATAAAAATGAAATAACAATATATAATAACATGCGAGTGAATCAAAGACTTTTGAAATAAAAACTACTTTTGAATCAAGAATGAATAACAAGAGTTCAAAAGATTTCTGAGGGTCATAAGACCTTGAACTATGTCCTAGGTTATCAAAGGTTATACTTGAAACCTTTAACAGTCATAAGACTATGAACTCTTTTACTCGTACTTAGGGGGATCAACCCTTAGTACCATACTGTGCACAATATCTTAACGCTAACGCATAAGAAATTCATATACAAGGTTGTTCATCTCAGTTTGACATTAGAGTTCGCACCAAAGGAAGTTTGGTTTGGATAATTCAATAAGGGTTCTGAAATTTAGAACTTTCATCAACTATGGACTAGTCGAATCAATTAAGGGTTCGCTAGTCTAATAAGGTTCAACAATAAATGATAATTAAATTGAATAAAAATCTTAAGAGGTATACAATAGAACAAGTATTGTATAACATAATCATACTTTGAAATGATAGATAATCTTTAATATAACAAACTGAACTTGATTTATAAACTTAAATAATGATAACAAATAGGGTTAGGAAACTTGCCTCGTGCGTAGGTTAAACGATTACTACTTTCGTTCACCACAAATCCTACACACATACTGTAACACCCCCTTTCCGAAATAGAAAGAGAGGTTACTCAAAACACAACAGAACTAAGGAAGATCACAAGGCTCTAAACCACAAAAGAATAATCTCATAATAATTCAATATCATAAGACAAACCATAATAAATGCCACACTGGCTCAATCCACAATCTAAAATAATTATTACAACTTTAAATAAATCAATGTATCGAAACCCTAACAAAATATATCAAAATTATTGGATTAAAGGAAGCTCTCACCACACTTGCCCTTTGTCCCCTAGTTACTGCCTAAGAAAAAATACAAGATGAGCCAAATGCCCAAGACGGATATAGAATACAAGAATTGAACCAAATAACTAACTCAATTAATTGAATCGAATCAGAACGAACAAAACCAACACAATGAAATGATAGGTTTGAATCAAATGGTCAGGTGTTATTTCATACCGAGCTCGTAATAAATAGTAATATACCTTGCCACACGTGTAAGTCAAATAATGCCAACAGTAATCACACATCTGGATCACAAGAATCCAGACATGATGTAAAATCGGAAGGTGTGTTTGGCACAAACATCACCAATCCGCATCGTAATGTAACGAGAAAACTAGGGTTCACCCCATACACCTCCCACAACAAAACCACCAAATGGCCAACTCCCACCAGAAAGCACAAAACGGAGACGCCAGTGGGATCGATCACACCGCCACTAAGGTGTCATGCCTCGGTGCCAGAGGACATACTGTGGTACCCCCACGGTGGTTATAGCTCGGTATACCCTACGGTATTCTAACAAAACATCATGTCACAACACACGCGACATAACAAAGGGGTTCTAACATGTACATGTTAATCAAAACGAGATATCAACACAAAGTCTCCAAAAATACTAACATGCACATTACTACAAATATCAAAATAAATTTAGACATGTTGTACCACCATTCTACGAGTACAAATATGAGTTTCAACTATGACGCCAAACGGCTATCACAATGAATTTGACAAGAAATAATCATGAGAGACAATACTAATTTTCAAAACGCATAACTCTAAACGAACAAACTAAAACAAAAGAGTCTCCATTTGAAGAGTCAGTAATCCGCACTGGATTAAGCAATGTAATACCCAAAATTTATACTCCAATTATAACTCGTTAGACCCTTCCGCTCGATCTAATAAAAAAAATTAATTAATTAATTATAAATTTGATAATATTATAAAATATTAAATAATAGTCATCAAATTTTATAATTTCGTTAATAATCAAGATTTTAAAAATTTTATAGTTATTGCTATCACATTTTGATTAACTAATTATGTTACCTTATTATTATATTTCATTATTTTTTTATAATATTTATGCAGGTCAATTATTGTTAAATAAAAACATACATCTAAGTTAAAATCTGTTAACCAAATTAGCCGACATGATAATATATTATTAATATTAACTTCACTCTCAGCATCAAAGTATATATATATAATTATTATATTCTAAAATGTAAACAACAACTTTAGGATTGCAGATTGGCGCCAATTCACTGAATAATGCTCCTTATATATATAAATTAAGTCTAATGCCCTGATCCGTTCCAAGAAAAGATCATCCAAAATAAAAAAATAATCTCCACATGCTTTCAATACGAAATCACGAGATAGACTTACATGTATTTACAAATCAAATAGCTTCCTCTCTCTACAAGGCCATTACCTCGATTCTCCTTTCTTTCCTCGATTTATAACACATATAAGATTAGGTTTTAGTATATATATATATATATATATATATTATTTATCTTATTAATTCTCCTAATTATAATAAAATTAATATTGCCCAAATTTAATTAAATTAAATTCAAATAAATTTTAAGGCCCAAATCGTATTAAATTAATTTACCCATCTCTTATTAATATTTATTAGCCCACACAAATTAAATAAACTAGTTTGACCCAAAATAAATGACAAAGTCCAATTAATATGTTTTCAAACAAACTAATTTTTTTTTATTATTATTATTATTTTGGTATTATTTAATATATATTTTTTTTCGGGTATTACATCACCTACCCTTTAAAAAGGATTCCGTCCCCGGAATCAAAAGAATGGGACGTACCTAATTTTCAAAGAGATGCGGATACTCCGCTCGAATAGACTCCTCAATCTCCCATGTGGCTTCCCGCTCTGAATGATTTCTCTACAAAACCTTAATAAACGGAATAGCCTTCCTCCTCATAATTCGCTCTTGACGATCGAAAATCGCCTCGGCTTGCTCCTCACAAGTAAGGTCCTCTCGAATCTTATCGAACGGATATTGCACCACGTGCAACGGATGATAATGATAACTCCTCAACACCGACACATGGAACACATTATGCACGTGAACTAGTTGTGGAGGCAAAGCTAACCGATATGCAACCTCACCAACCCTCTCCAGAATCTCAAATGGTCCAATATAACGCGGACTAAGTTTCCCTTTCAAGCCAAATCGCCGAATGCCCTTCCAAGGAGAAACTTTTAGGAACACATGCTCCCCGGGCTCAAACTCTAAAGTCCTCTTATGCTTATCAGCATAACACTTTTGCCGTGATCGAGCCATCTTCAATTTCTCCTTAGCCACCGCTACCTTCTCCGTAGTGATTTGGACTAACTCATGCCCTTCTATGGCCCTTTCACCAACCTCATCCCAACAAGTCGGTGCTCGACACTTCCTGCCATACAATGCCTCAAACAGTAATACTTGCATGCCAGCTGTTGTTATAAGGAAACTCAACTAGGCTCAAGTAATCATCCCAATTACCCGACCACTCAAGTGCACAAGACCTCAACATGTCCTCCAACGTCTGAATAGTCCGTTCGGATTGCCCATCACCGCTGGGATGAAAAGAAGTCTTGAAGTTGAGCCGAAAGTACCCCAAGCTCGTTGAAACCCTTTCCGAACCTTGAAGTAAACCGTGGGTCCCGATCTCAAAACAATAGACACCGGAGTACCATGAAGTCTAACAATCTCCTATTTTGAAGATATGTACAACCCCTATCTCACCGAGTAACCCTCATGGATAGCCAAAAGTGTGCCGATTTGGTCACTTCATTCCACCACTACCCAAATGGCATCATTCTTCTTGAAAGTCTTTGGCAAACCAGTCACAATGTCCATCGTGATGTCCTCCCACTTCCACACTGGAATGTCTAACTGTTGCAGCAAACCACTAGCTCGTTGATGTTCTATCTTCACTTGTTGACAAGTGAGACACTTCCCAACATATTCAGCCACGTCTCGTTTCATCCCATTCCACCAAAAATTATTCTTTAAATCCCTATACATCTTTGTAGAACCTGGATGAATAGAAAATGGCGAACTATGAGCCTCAGCCAGCACAGCCTCCCGAATGATTGGATCTGACGGTACACACAACCGCTCACCCAACCAAATTACGCCATGGTCATCAATACGAAACTCGGACTGCTTGCCCTCCTCTAGATTCTGCGTCATACTCCACAACTCTCCATCTTCTTTTTGAACTTCTTTGATCCGCGAGATAAGAGAGGGCTCCACTCTCATACCCGCCAAAAGCCCATCTGAACCTTGTACATACAATTCTAACTCAATCCGCTCCATATCCGAAATAAGCTGAGGTTGTGTAATAAGGGCTGCTACACTCCCTGAACTCTTTCGACTAAGAGCATCTGCAACCACATTTGCCTTCCCCGGGTGATACTGAATTCTAGCATCATAATCTTTTAGAAGCTCCAACCAACGCCTTTGCCTCATATTGAGCTCCTTCTGAGTGAAAATGTATTTAAGACTTTTGTGATCGGTGAAGATATCACAAGTCTCTCCGTACAAATAATGCCTCCAAATCTTTAAGGCAAATATCACTGCTGCTAACTCCAAATCATGTGTGGGGTAATTCACCTCATAAGGTTTAAGCTGCCTAGAAGCATAAGCAATCACCTTACCGTGTTGCATCAAAACACACCCCAAACCTTTCTTAGAAGCATCGCTATAACTGCAGTAACCTCCACTTTCGACAGAATGCAAGTATAGGAGTCGACACAAGTTTCTTCAGACTCCTTGAAACTCTTCTCCCGCCTCCTCATTCCACATAAACTTCGCCTTTTCTCATCAATCGAAGTCAATGGTAAGGCAAGCAAGGAAAACCCTTCCACAAACCGCCTATAATACCACCTGCCAAACCCAAGAAACTCCTAATCTCTGTCACCGTAGTAGGTCTCGGCCATTTAGTGATAGCCTCAACCTTCGCAGGATCTACCTTAATGCCTTCAGCAGAAACAACATGTCCCAAAAATGCAACCTGCTCTAACCAAAACTCGCATTTAGAGAATTTAGCATACAACTTCTCTTTCTGCAAAATCCCTAACACTGTGCGAAGATGCTCCTCATGTTCTTCTTTAGACTTAGAGTAAACCAAAATGTCATCAATAAAGACAATGACAAATTGGTCCAAGTACTCCCTAACACCCCGATTCATTAAATCCATAAACACCGCTGGGGCGTTAGTCACACCGAATGGCATCACCAGAAACTCGTAATATCCATATCGAGTACGAAAAGCCGTCTTAGGGATATCCTCATCCCTCACCCTCAACTGATGATAGCCCGACCTTAAGTCTATTTTCGAAAAATATTTCCCCCTGAAGTTGGTCAAACAAGTCATCAATCCTCGGCAATGGATACCGATTCCTGATGGTAATCTTGTTCAACTCCCTATAGTCTATGCACAACCTCATAGACCCATCCTTCTTCTTCACAAATAAGACCGGAACACCCCACAGCGAAACACTAGGCCGAATCACACCACGATCTAACAGTTCCTGCAACTGCTCCTTCAACTCCTGTAATTCCAATGGTGCCATCCGATACGGCGCCTTAGAGATAGGCTCCGCACCAGGAACAAGCTTAATAGCAAACTCCACTTTCCGCTGCGGTGGCAACCCTGACAACTCCTCAGGAAACACATCAGAATAGTCACGAACAATTGGAACATCTTCAATACGAGACTCACCCTTAGAGGTATCTTTCACAAACGCCAAATATCCCTCACAACCCTTTGCCACCAACTTCCCAGCCTTCAAAGCTGAAATTAACTTCACCACTCTACTCGGCTGTGAACCTTGAAACACGAATTCTGGAGACTTCACATCTCCAAATATAACCTTCTTCGCCTGACAATCGATAGTGGCCTGGTGCTTATCCAACCAGTCCATCCCAAGAATGACATCGAAATCGTGCATACTGATTGGAAGAAGATTAACGCTACGGATCTTATCCCCAAAACTAATCGGACACCCTCGATACAAATCAGAAATAACAACAGAAGTCCCCATCGGGGTAGCAATAGACATAACAGGATCTAAAGACTGAGATGACACACCCAGGTGCCGAACAAAAGACTGAGCAACAACAGAATGAGTAGAACCCGTATCAAACAAAATAGAAGCCTCACGATTGCCAAATCGAAGAGTACCGAAAGCGAGACTGTGCACTGCTTGCGTTATACGTCAAGGCAAACACTCACCACCACGACGTGACCTCCATTGCCACCATTATCACCACCTCCACCATTACCACGTGGCCCAAAGACAATCCCTAGCAATATGACCCATCTGTCATTACAAAAGCATGTACTGTGAGTCTGCGGCATCGCCTCCTGGATGATTAGCCCCACAAGTAACACATGGAGCTATCGGAATGAGATTCGTTACCCCACCACCGGTGGTGACGGATAACGACCCTGATTTTGTCCCTGCTGACGATTATTCCCCTGTTGACGATTCTGTCCCATACCAAGGTAGCTGGTCGACGATTACGCCCTTCTTTGAGGCATCTCATTTGATAACCCCTGCTTCGATTACGCCACCACGGTTCCTATTCCACTGACCACCCTGATTCTTCCCCTGCTGACCCGAAGTTTGACCCTGCTGGTCATCTCTGTCCTTCTTTCGACTCCCTTCTAGTTTAGAAGACCGAAAGTCCTGCCGCTCCATCTCAATGTTCTTGGCCGCATTAGCCACCGCCGATACATCCGCAAACTTGGTGTTAATGAGATGTTGGCGATACCTATAATGAATCCACCACTTGAACTTCTCCGCCTGTTCTGCTGCAGCCCCTGCAGACGTTCTCGCAAAACCTGCCAACCTGGTGAACCTGGTCATGAAATCGGTAATGGACTCATCATCCTTCTGCCGAATGGATAGATACTCTCTAGCATAGGCCTCTTTATCAGCAGCTGGAAAGTACTGCTGATAAAAGACCTCACAAAACTCTGCCCAATGAAGTGTTTCAACATAACCATCACCCTTTGTTGTTTTCATCGCTTTCCACCACCTCTGTGCATCCCCCTCAAGCTTGTAAACTGTAAGCAATACTTTTTGATTATTCGAGCACCCCCAACACATCAAAGATCTTCTCTAGGTGGGCAATCCAATTCTCTGCATCAATTGGAGTCGGAGCGGAACTGAATGATTGTGGTTTCTGCTTTTGAAACCTTTCCAACCACACATACATTGCAACCCCCTCTTTGATCATAACCAAGCTATGTCCCTTCCCTTCGTTTGCATCTGTCACCATTATTTCCGGGTTCTCCTGTTCAGAATTTACGGTGGCGGTAATTGCTTTGCATAACCTGTACACTAATGAGGTAAAGCTTGGTTCATTTGATTCACCAAGGTAGCCAATTGAGCATTAATCGATCATTAGGTTGCTCATTAGACCGACCTTCACCTCTTCCCCTATTGTTACCTCTCGCCTCCAAAGAACTCTAGTTGATCTTGAGCCATCTAAGAAAGAGATCACGAATATAAACAAAGCGTGATTAGAGACAAATTCGAATATAATGGAGCATGATAGTGATCAGAAAATCAAACAGAACAAAAACCTAACCCAGAAGTCTACCCATAACTCACAGGTCAAACCTAAATAGGTTTTCTATAAGAAAGAACCTAAGCTCTGATACCAACTCTGTAACACCCCCTTTCCGAAATAGAAAGAGAGGTTACTCAAAACACAATAGAACTAAGGAAGATCACAAGGCTCTAAACCACAAAAGAATAATCTCATAATAATTCAATATCATAAGACAAACCATAATAAATGCCACACTGGCTCAATCCACAATCTAAAATAATTATTACAACTTTAAATAAATCAATGTATCGAAATCTAACAAAATATATCAAAACTATTGGATTAAAGGAAGCTCTCGTCACACTTGCCATTGGTTCCCCTGGTTACCTGCCGGAAGAAAAACACAGCATGAACCAAATGCCCAGTACGGATATAGAATACAAGAATTGAACCGAAATAACTAACTCAATTAATTGAATCGAATCAGAATAACGAACAAAACCAACACAATGAAATGATAAATTTGAATCAAATGGTCAGGTGTTATTTCATACCGAGCTCAGAATAAATAGTAATATACCTTGCCACACAGGCAAGTCAAATAATGCCAACAGGCAATCACACATCGGACTGCGCAATCCAGATGCATGCAAAATCGGAAGGTGTGTTTGGCACAAACATCACCAATCCGCAGAATAGAACAGAACAGAAAACTAGGGTCGACCCATACACCTCCCACAACAAACCACCAAATGGCCAACTCCCACCAGAGCACAAAACGGAGACGCCGTGGACTGATCACACCGCCACGGAAGGTGTCATGCCTCGGTGCCAAGAGGACATACCTGTGGTACCCCCACAGGTGGTTATAGCTCAGGTATACCCTGTGGTATTCTAACAAAACATCATGTCACAACATATGCGACATAACAAAGGGGTTCTAACATGTACATGTTAACTGAAACGAGATATCAACACAAAGTCTCCAAAAATACTAACATGCACATTACTACAAATATCAAAATAAATTTAGACATGTTGTACCAGTCTACAGAGTACAAATATGAGTTTCGAACTATGACGCCAAACGAAGCTATCACAATGAATTTGACAAGAAATAATCATGAGAGACAATACTAATTTTCAAAACGCATAACGAAACGAACAAACTAAAACAAAAGAGTCTCGCTGGAAGAGTACAAAATCCGTACCTGGATTAAGCAATGTAATACCCAAAATTTATACTCCAATTATAACTCGTTAGACCCTTCCGTTCGATCTAATAAAAAAAAATTAATTAATTAATTATAAATTTGATAAAATTATAAAATATTAAATAATAGTCATCAAATTTTATAATTCTGTTAATAATCAAGATTTTAAAAATTTTATAGTTATTGCTATCACATTTTGATTAACTAATTATGTTACCTTATTATTATATTTCATTATTTTTTTATAATATTTATGCAGGTCAATTATTGTTAAACAAGAACATACATCTAAGTTAAAATCATTAACCAAATTAGCCGATTATGATAATATATTATTAATATTAACTTCACTCTCAAAGATCAAAGTATATATATATAATTATTATATTCTAAAATGTAAACAACAACTTTAGGATTGCAGATTGGCGCCAATTCACTGAATAATGCTCCTTATATATATAAATTAAGTCTAATGCCCTGATTCGTTCCAAGAAAAGATCATCCAAAACAAAAAATAATAATCTCCACATGCTTTCAATACGAAATCACAGATAGACTTACATGTATGGCAAATCAAACAGTTTCCTTCTCTCTTTAAGTCTTTGCCCTCGATTCTCCTTTCTTTCTCGATTTGTAACGCATATAAGATTAGGTTTTAGTATATATATATATTTATTATTTATCTTATTAATTCTCCTAATTATAATAAAATTAATATTGCCCAAATTTAATTAAATTAAATCCAAATAAATTTTAAGGCCCAAATTGTATTAAATTAATTTACCCATCTCTTATTAATATTTATTAGCCCACACAAATTAAATAAACTAGTTTGACCCAAAATAAATAACAAAGTCGAATTAATATGTTTTCAAACAAACTAATTTATTATTGTTATTATTATTATTATTATTATTTTGGTATTATTTAATATATTTTTTTTTAAGTATTATTACATACCATATGTATTCACGACATTCATTATTTATATTTTCATTTAATTATTTAATATAAACTCCACTTTATTTAACAAATCATTACCCTTCTAATTTAATTAGTTAATTAAATTAGAATATTTACATTCTCTTACTATTATTGCACTTTCGAATAAATTATTTCATAATAATTTCCATCGAATATTTATTTTATTCCATAAATATCTAAATTAAAATATTTACTTTATTTTATAAATATTTTAATAATAATTTTCATCGAATATTTATTTTATTCCATAAATATCTCAATTAAAATATTTAATTTATTTTATAAATATTTTAATAATAATTTTCATTGAATATTTATTTTATTCCATAATATCTCAATTAAAATATTTAATTTATTTTATAAATATTTTAATAATAATTTTTATCGAATATTTATTTTATTCCATAAGTATCTCAATTAAAATATTTAATTTATTTTATAAATATTTTAATAATAATTTTCATCAAATATTTATTTTATTCCATACTACCTCAATTAAAATATTTAATTTATTTTATAAATATTTTAATAATAATTTTCATCGAATATTTATTTTATTATTATTATTATTATTATTTTATTTTTATTTTTTTTTCTTTGTAAAGGCGTGGTAATTTAGTTTAGTAACGCATGCGTAGAAGCGGGTTACTAGGCTCATTTTTCTCGCAGTTTTGCGTTTCCTTGAACATAACAAGGCCAAATTAGGCCAAAAATCTATCACAAGTAAAATTATAATATGGCCATAACTTTCAATTAGTTTATTTTTTTTACAATTTAGACATACCCAAACAACGTAATACATATAACTACTACTCAACCCTTCTACAGATGATTTTTTAACATGTTAAAACACATAATTTGTAGAATCAACACATGTAATTTTATTGTTCTTGATGTTCTTGAAAGTTTTGAAAACAAAACATGCAAATCAATACTACGGGTTCGTTATAACACCGAATCTGTTCATTTGAAGTTTGGTCTCTTCGTTTTAATATACATAATCCATTACAAGCATAAATTTATGATATAACCTATGATAGACGTATCAAATTTGGTACGTAAGACCATATGGCCATATTTTATACTCTATAATTTTGTAGCAACAATATATGTAAGACCCCAACTTTTATAAATAAAGATGAATTTTCTATAAATATCATTTTTGAATATTATGGAATGAATTTGATATAATGTTATAGTTGTGGGTAATATTTATAAATTTTACAAAATACACATGAAGTTGTTTTATAATATTCGATTGGTGGGAAAATATTCGTTTTAACGAGAGAATATTAAATATAACCAAGACAATCATTAGTGGACCTCACAACGGAATTATTGTCCGGATTAAGAAAATGACAAAATACTTTATGAAAATAACGGCGGAAGTTTTACCGTTAATCGCTTGAAACACCCTGGTGTTAAAAGTCTGAGAATACGATGTCTGGCGTGAATACTTGCAATGCTTGCGGTATTGATTATTGATGCTTACGTGATAAGTCACTCGGGTTTTGTTCAATTATTGCTACAATAATTCTTGCGATAATATCTCTCGTTATTTGATTTAATTATTGTCAATATTTTATATATTATTAAATCAATAATTGAGGCGACAAAGTTATAAATATTATTATTTGCAATATTAACGATGTCTAGAAGTTACATCGAGGAGAGGTTTGGTCACCTAATTGCTTGGCGTCGATAAGGAGAAATCCTTATTGAAAGCCCTCTTTCTTTGGGAGCGACACAGGTGGAATTAATATTGTGAATTATAATAATGATGATATATGTTGTTAAAATTATTAAAGTGATTTTTATGAAGTTTTGCTTATTTTATGAACCCCCATTTACCCAATTTTCAAAATAATCGGTAGAAAATTATTTAAAGGTGGGGCACACATGTGGGGGCCACATGTGTTAAAAAACTGATTTTTAAAATGGGGGTGGGAGGGAGTTACGTAAAGGGGAGAGAATTTATATATATATATATTTGTATATGATGTGTTTATATATATATTGGGTGTGTGAGTGGAAAATGGTGAAAAAGTGATAGTGTGATAGTGAAAGGTGTATGGTGTATGTGTGTGTAAGAGTGTAGTGAAAGTGATGTGTGGGTGTGTGAATATAGATATATAATTGGTATATAAATATATATGATGAAAGTAATTTTAGGGTGGGGGGTGGGGGGTGGGGGGGGGGGAATTGATGTTGGTTATGGGGGATAAAAATCACGTGGTGTATATATTTGAAAAATGTATAAAAGTATAGATTATGAACTAAAAGTATGATCACTGCGATTATGTGATGACGTGATTAGACTATGTGCTGACCATAATAGACAGTACTATGTGTTATGATATATTGTTCTAATCGAACGAATGATCTACTTATTGATAGGTTGTGATAAAGAGATAAAACCTAAGTTGAGATTTGTAATCGACCGTCGGTAAAGTATCCTACCTTTGCATTTCCTTTATGCAATGGACATGAGTAAGAAGTTTGAAATTCTTTTTTCATTCTGTATAGATTATATACGCTTTGATTATCAACATGTTAGCTCGGATATATATTACTGCTCATTGATTTCTAAATGGTTATACAAGTGTCCCCACTTGGATAATCATGACATTTATTCACATGTTGATACACTTTTTCAATTACCCGTATACATATATATGTTAAATTACATATTATTGTTGAAGCAAGATTAAAACCTTGGGTTTGAAACCGAGCATGTATGAACATCCCTATATGGGAAGATTTTTGCTTGAAGCGGATAGAGTGAGCGATGAATTTCGTTCAAGTTATGTAGTATTGATCAATACAGGTACAATGAAGGTGATCACCCTCCGGTATGCGTAAGTTATGACGGTTTCATGGATGAATTTACGCTAAACCTTTTGAAAATGAAAAACAATGTTCATAGTATGTTTCTTAAACCCTATTCATGGGTGGAGCCTAATTTCAAGAAATTGAAAGAGAATTGTTATGTGAATTTTTTATCGAGATGACATTACTTACAACTTTCGATTCATTGTAGAAACCAAATTACATTATTTTTGGGCAAATGTCAAGCCTTATATCTACGTGGTTATTTACTGTTTTTGGTGTTGGTAAGATGTTATGTGTAGCTTGTTATGAGGTCTTTAAGATTCAAAAGGAATCAAGGCCATATCTATTATAGATCACAAGTTATAATCGATCAAACAGGTTGACCAAAAACGCTAAAAACCAAATGAATCCGAAATTTTAAGTGAGTGTTGTCCGTGGTCGACTTTGACCAGTAATTTCTAGTTTGATACGATGTTATTATGATGATGTTAAGGTTTTTAGTTGTAGTCCTACATGTAGTCTACACACTAGAAGTGATAGAGCACAAAAATGCTACACGATCACCAAGTTATAGAGGTCCAAAGTAGGCACCCCGAAGCTATTTTTCGTGAAGAACAGCTTTGGCAGCTACTTTGAGGTTCGTTTTCTCCCGGATCTGATGTTGTTTAGAGGTTATGTTTGTTGGATCTTGTAGTCTTGTATTTCCTCTACAAGACCCAATTTATAGATTGTCCAAATTCGTTAAGATAAGAGAGTTATTCACGGTCAAAGTAGCCCACTCGGTTCTGCCTTATGAAGATCTGGGTAGGCTCAAGAACACCTATAGCGACGGTTCTGTCACTATAGGGGCCTTTAGCTTACGCTTTTAATTATTTTAATTTACGATTTTCCAAAATTAATTTAAAAATTAAAAAAATTAGTTTTAATTATTAAAAATACCAAATAAATTATGAAAAATTATTTTAAAGTCCGAAAAATAGTTTTAATTATTTTGAGTATATTTCATAAATATTTAATATTTTGAAATATAAAAGGTATTTATTTATTTAATTATAATATTAAATAAATGATTTAAAAATAGTTTTAATTCATGAAAAATCATGAAAAATTATTTTATGGTATAAGAAAATATTTTGAGTTATTTTCCATGACTTTTAATATTTTGTGATGAATTTCATTAATTAATTATATATTAATGATATTAAAGTTATTTAATGATTATATTAAATAATTTAGTTTAAAATGATTTTAATATTATAAAAATCATTTTAAAAGAAATTAAGGATTTAAAAATATTTTAAGTTATAATTAATGACTTTTAATATTTGGATGTAGAATCGAAAGTTGTGAAGTAATCTGTACTGATAAAAAATTCACATAACAATTCTCTTTCAATTTCTTGAAATTAGGCTCCACCCATGAATAGAAAAGAATTCTGAAACTTCTTACTCATGTCCATTGCATAAAGGAAATGCAAAGGTAGGATACTTGCCTGATTTGCTGATTACAAATCTCAACTTAGGTTTTATCTCTTTATCACAACCTATCAATAAGTAGATCATTCGTTCGATTAGAACAATATATCATAACACATAGTCTTTATCTATTACTACGAAAGACATAGTCTAATCACGTCATCACATAATCGCAGTGATCATACTTTTAGTTCATAATCTATACTTTTATACATTTTTCAAATATCTCATCCATGCTCTTCTTCGAAGCCTTTTCTTTTTCTATTATAGGTCTCGACGCTTTTCATGTTCGAATGACTTTATCGGGTAAATCTTGAGTCTAATACTCTTATTCTATACCTTAACATCTCAGAAATATCGGACATTTTAATCATTTTCGAATTTTCCGAAATTAAAAATTTTAAAATAATTCAAATCATCACTCAAGGGCTTATAGTGATATAAGCTATTACTATGAGTGCTCTTCATCAAATCCTGGACTTCATAACCGGTTCTCTAGTCACTAGTTTGGTAAATTATAACTTTCAAACATCGAATCATAATTAAATGACTTAAACATTAAACAATTCCATTATCATTTATATTAAACTATTAATGAAACCATTGCCAAAATATAAAAGTTATTTATAATAACTCAAACTATTTTTCAAACATTTATATTACCCTTAAATAATTTTTAAAACAATTAAAATCATTTTTAAATAATCACCATTAATATATAAATATTAATGTACTATTCATCCAAATATTAAAAGTCATTAATTATAACTTAAAATATTTTTAAATCCTTAATTTCATTTAAAATGATTTTTATAATATTAAAATCATTTTAAACTAAATTATTTAATATAATCATTAAATAACTTTAATATCATTAATATATAATTAATTAATGAAATTCATCACAAAATATTAAAAGTCATGGAAAATAACTCAAAATATTTTCTTATACCATAAAATAATTTTTCATGAATTAAAACTATTTTTAAATCATTTATTTAATATTATAATTAAATAAATATATACCTTTTATATTTCAAAAATATTAAATATTTATGAACATTGTTTTTCATTTTCGAAAAGGTTTAGCAGAAATTCATCCATAATAAAATGTCATAACTTACGGACACGGAGGGTGATCAAATTTCAATTGTACCTGTATTGATCAATACTACATAACTTGAACGAAATTCATCGCTCACTCTATCCGCCTTGGGCGCAAAAATCTTCCCATATAGGGATGTTCATACATGCCTGGTTTCAAATCCGAAGGTTTTTAATCTTGCTCAACAATAATATGTAATTCAACATATATGTATACGGGTAATTAAAAAAGTGTATCAACATGTGAATAAATGCCATGATTATCCAAGTGGGGACACTTGTATAACCATTTAGAAATCAATGAACAGAATATATATCTGAGCTAACATGTTGATAATCAAAGCGTACATAATCTGTACAGGAATAGAAAAGAATTCTAAAACTTCTTACTCATGTCCATTGCATAAAGGAAATGCAAAGGTAGGATACTTGCCTGATTTGCTGATTACAAATCTCAACTTAGGTTTTATCTCTTTATCACAACCTATCAATAAGTAGATCATTCGTTCGATTAGAATAATATATCATAACACATAGTACTGTCTATTATGGTCAGCACATAGTCTAATCACGTCATCACATAATCGCAGTGATCATACTTTTAGTTCATAATCTATACTTTTATACATTTTTCAAATATCTCATCCATGCTCTTACAGAAGCCTTTTCTTTCTATTATAGGGTCTGATGTTGTTTAGAGGTTATGTTTGTTGGATCTTGTAGTCTTGTATTTCCTCTACAAGACTCAATTTATAGATTGTCCAAATTCGTTAAGATAAGAGAGTTATTCACGGTCAAAGTAGCCCACTCGGTTCTGCCTTATGAAGATCTGGGTAGGCTCAAGAACACCTATAGCGACGGTTCTGTCACTATAGGGGCCTTTAGCGACAGTTTTAATTATTTTAATTTACGATTTTCCTGAAATTAATTTAAAAATTAGAAAAATTAGTTTTTAATTATTAAAATACCAAATAAATTATGAAAAATTATTTTAAAGTCCTAAAAATAGTTTTTAATTATTTTGAGTATATTTCATAAATATTTAATATTTTGAAATATAAAGGTATTTATTTATTTAATTATAATATTAAATAAATGATTTAAAAATAGTTTTAATTCATGAAAAATCATGAAAAATTATTTATGGTATAAGAAAATATTTTGAGTTATTTTCCATGACTTTTAATATTTTGTGATGAATTTCATTAATTAATTATATATTAATGATATTAAAGTTATTTAATGATTATATTAAATAATTTAGTTTAAAAATGATTTTAATATTATAAAAATCATTTTAAATGAAATTAAGGATTTAAAAATATTTTAAGTTATAATTAATGACTTTTAATATTTGGATGTAGAATCGAAAGTTGTGAAGTAATCTGTACTGATAAAAAATTCACATAACAATTCTCTTTCAATTTCTTGAAATTAGGCTCCACCCATGAATAGAAAAGAATTATGAAACTTCTTACTCATGTCCATTGCATAAAGGAAATGCAAAGGTAGGATACTTTTTTGATTTCTTTGATTACAAATCTCAACTTAGGTTTTATCTCTTTATCACAACCTATCAATAAGTAGATCATTCGTTCGATTAGAAACAATATATCATAACACGTAATCTTTATATTATTACGATTGACACATAGTCTAATCACGTCATCACATAATCGCGGTGATCATACTTTTAGTTCATAATCTATACTTTTATACATTTTCAAATATCTCATCCATGCTTTATTCTGAAGCCTTTTCTTTCTATTATAAGTCTCGAGCGGTTTTCGGCGTTCCGAAGCGACTTTATCGGGTAAATCTTGAGAGTCTAATACTCTTATTCTATACCTTAACATCTGTAAATATCGGACATTTTAATCATTTTCGATTTTCGAGAAATTAAAATTTTAAAATAATTCAAATCATCACTCGAGGGCTTATAGTGATATAAGCTTTACTACTATGAGTGCTCTTCATCAAATCTGGACTTCATAACAGGGTTCTCTGAGTCGACTAGTTTGGTATTATAACTTTCAAACATCGGAATCATAATTAAATGACTTAAACATTAAACAATTCCATTATCATTTATATTAAACTATTAATGAAACCATTGCCAAAATATAAAAGTTATTTATAATAACTCAAACTATTTTTCAAACATTTATATTACCCTTAAATAATTTTTAAAACAATTAAAATCATTTTAAATAATCACCATTAATATATAAATATTAATGTACTATTCATCAAATATTAAAAGTCATTAATTATAACTTAAAATATTTTTAAATCCTTAATTTCATTTAAAATGATTTTATAATATTAAAATCATTTTAAAACTAAATTATTTAATATAATCATTAAATAACTTTAATATCATTAATATATAATTAATTAATGAAATTCATCACAAAATATTAAAAGTCATGGAAAATAACTCAAAATATTTTCTTATACCATAAAATAATTTTTCATGAATTAAAACTATTTTTAAATCATTTATTTAATATTATAATTAAATAAATATATACCTTTATATTTCAAAAATATTAAATATTTATGAACATTGTTTTTCATTTTCGAAAAGGTTTAGCGAAATTCATCCATGCAAACCGAATCATAACTTACTGAACACGCGGAGGGTGATCACCAGATTGTACCTGTATTGATCAATACTACATAACTTGAACGAAATTCATCGCTCACTCTATCCGCCTTGGGCGCAAAAATCTTCCCATATAGGGATGTTCATACATGCCTGGTTTCAAATCCGAAGGTTTTTAATCTTGCTCAACAATAATATGTAATTCAACATATATGTATACGGGTAATTAAAAAAGTGTATCAACATGTGAATAAATGCCATGATTATCCAAGTGGGGACACTTGTATAACCATTTAGAAATCAATGAATGAATATATATCCGAGCTAACATGTTGATAATCAAAGCGTACATAATGCATACAGAATGAAAAGAAATTCTAAAACTTCTTACTCATGTCCATTGCATAAAGGAAATGCAAAGGTAGGATACTACTTTGATTTAATTGATTACAAATCTCAACTTAGGTTTTATCTCTTTATCACAACCTATCAATAAGTAGATCATTCGTTCGATTAGAATAATATATCATAACACATAGTAATCGCATCTATTATGGTCAAGACACATAGTCTAATCACGTCATCACATAATCGCGGTGATCATACTTTTAGTTCATAATCTATACTTTTATACATTTTCAAATATCTCATCCATGCTCTTCTGAAGCCTTTTCTTTCTATTATAGGGTCTGATGTTGTTTAGAGGTTATGTTTGTTGGATCTTGTAGTCTTGTATTTCCTCTACAAGACTCAATTTATAGATTGTCCAAATTCGTTAAGATAAGAGAGTTATTCACGGTCCAAAGTAGCCCACACGGTTACGCCTTATGAAGATCTCAGTAGGCTCAAGAACACCTATAATGATTGGTTACATCACTATAGGGGCCTTTAGCGACAGCTTAATTATTTTAATTTACGATTTTCCTAAAATTAATTTAAAAATTAGAAAAATTAGTTTTTAATTATTAAAAATACCAAATAAATTATGAAAAATTATTTTAAAGTCTGAAAAATAGTTTTTAATTATTTTGAGTATATTTCATAAATATTTAATATTTTTGAAATATAAAGGTATTTATTTATTTAATTATAATATTAAATAAATGATTTAAAAATAGTTTTAATTCATGAAAAATCATGAAAAATTATTTATGGTATAAGAAAATATTTTGAGTTATTTTCCATGACTTTTAATATTTTGTGATGAATTTCATTAATTAATTATATATTAATGATATTAAAGTTATTTAATGATTATATTAAATAATTTAGTTTAAAAATGATTTTAATATTATAAAAATCATTTTAAATGAAATTAAGGATTTAAAAATATATTTTAAGTTATAATTAATGACTTTTAATATTTGGATGAATAGTACATTAATATTTATATATTAATGGTGATTATTTAAAAATGATTTTAATTGTTTTAAAAATCATTTAAGGGTAATATAAATGTTTTAAAAATAGTTTGAGTTATTATAACTAACTTTTATATTTTGGCAATGGTTTCATTAATAGTTTAATATAAATGATAATGGAATTGTTTAATGTTTAATTCATTTAATTATGATTCCGATGTTTGAAAGTTATAAATTAACCAAACTAGCCGATTAGAAGCTTATGAAGTCCAGGATTTGATGAAGAGCACCCATAGTAACAGTTATATCACTATAAGCCCTTGAGTGACAGATTTGAATTATTTTAAAATTTTCAATTTCTGGAAAATTCAAAAATGATTAAAATGTCTGATATTTACAGATGTTAAGGTATAGAATAAGAGTATTAGACTCAGTATTTACCCGATAAAGCTGTCGGAACGCCGACAACTGTCAAACCCTATAATAGAAAGAAAAGGCTTCTGTAAGAGCATGGATGAGATATTTGAAAAATGTATAAAAGTATAGATTATGAACTAAAAGTATGATCACTGCGATTATGTGATGACGTGATTAGGACTATGTCTTGGCCGTAATAAACTTATATGTGTTATGATATATTGTTCTAATCGAACGAATGATCTACTTATTGATAGGTTGTGATAAAGAGATAAAACCTAAGTTGAGATTTGTAATCAGCAAATCAGGCAAGTATCCTACCTTTGCATTTCCTTTATGCAATGGACATGAGTAAGAAGTTTCAGAATTCTTTTCTATTCTGTATGCATTATATGCGCTTTGATTATCAACATGTTAGCTCAGATATATATTCTGTTCATTGATTTCTAAATGGTTATACAAGTGTCCCCACTTGGATAATCATGGTATTTATTCACATGTTGATACACTTTTTCAATTAACCGTATACATATATGTTGAATTACATATTATTGTTGAGCAAGATTAAAAACCTTCGGGTTTCAAACTAGGCATGTATGAACATCCCTATATGGGAAGATTTTTGCTTGAAAGCGGATAGAGTGAAAGCGATGAATTTACGTTCTCAAGTTATGTAGTATTGATCAATCTGAGTAGTACAATGAGGTGATCACCCTCCGTGCCCGTAAGTTATGACGGTTTGCGGATCTACTCAACCCTTCTAGCATGATTTTAACATGTTAAAACACATAATTTGTAGAATCAACACATGTCATTTTACTGTTCTTGATGTTCTTGAAAGTTTTGAAAACAAAACATGCAAATCAATACTACGGGTTCGTTATAACACCGAATCTGTTCATTTGAAGTTTGGTCTCTTCGTTTTAATATACATAATCCATTACAAGCATAAATTTATGATATAACCTATGATAGACGTATCAAATTTGGTACGTAAGACCATATAATATATTTTATACTCTATAATTTTTGTAGCAACAATATATATAAGACCCCAACTTTTATAAATAAAGATGAATTTTCTATAAATATCATTTTTGAATATTATGGAATGAATTTGATATAATGTTATAGTTGTGGGTAATATTTATAAATTTTACAAAGTACGCAAGTTGTTTTATAATATTCGATTGGTGGAAAAATATTCGTTTTAACGAGAGAATATTAAATATAACGACACAATCATTGGTGGACCTCACAACGGAATTATTGTTTGATTAAGAAAATGACAAAAATACTTTATGAAAATAACTACGCGGAAGTTTTACTGTTAAGCTGTTGAAACACCGGTGTTAAAAGTACGATATCTGGCGTAGTTGCGACAAAGAGCTACTCAGTATTGATTATTGATGCTTACGTGATAAGTCACTTTCGTTTTTGTTCAATTATTGCTACGATGAATTCTTTGCGATAATATCTCACGTTATTTGATTTAATTATTGTCAATATTTTATATATTATTAAATCAATAATTGAGACGACAAAGTTATAAATATTATTATTTGCAATATTAACGATGTCTAGAAGTTCTGTCAAGGAGAGGTTTGGTCACCTAATTGCGCGTCAATAAGGAGAAATCCTTATTGGAAAGCCCCTCTTTCTTGGGAACGACCTGGTCGATTAATATTGTGAATTATAATAATGATGATATATGTTGTTAAAATTATTAAAGTGATTTTTATGAAGTTTTGTTTATTTTATGAACCCCCATTTACCCAATTTTCAAAATAATCGGTAGAAAATTATTTAAAGGTGGGGCCCACATATGGGGGCCACATGTGTTAAAAAACTGATTTTTAAAATGGGGGTGGGAGGGAGTTACGTAAAGGGGAGGGAATTTATATATATATATATATATATATATATATATATGTATATGATGTGTTTATATATATATTGGGTGTGTGAGTGAAAAATGGTGAAAAAGTGATAGTGTGATAGTGAAAGGTGTATGGTGTATGTGTGTGTAAGAGTGTAGTGAAAGTGATGTGTGGGTGTGTGAATATAGATATATAATTGGTATATAAATATATATGATGAAAGTAATTTTGGGGGGGTGGGGGGTGGGGGGGGGTGGGGGGATTGATGTTGGTTATGGGGGATAAAAATCAAGTGGTGTATATATAATATTGATATATATAAATTGAAAACATGTGTTTATATATATATATATATATATATTATATTATATTTTTTGTTTTGTTTTTATTGGATGGTTGATTGAAAATTTTGCATCCGTGATTCTCAAAGTTTTCATCTGTGAGTTGCGTATCTATTGCATCCATGATTTTTTCTTACACAGTGCATTTCCATTCTCCTATAAATAGAAGCTCATTCCTTCATTATTTCTTACGAATTCACTGAAACTCTAGAGAGAGAAATTATAGAGAAACTATAGAAAAGTATTCTGCTACTTCCCTACTCTTATATCCAGTTTCTTTTACGGTAAGGGGTATTATTTCTTTTGTATTCATGAAGAGAACTTACATTATTCCATTATTTATTATTACATTGGAATAACTTTTGTATCTGTGAGCTACCCTATACTTGGTGAAATTCTTCTGTTATTCCATTCTTTATTATTCTATTGGAGTATCCTGTCTGTGCGTTTTATGTCGGACTTGGTTCTGTCTTTATTATTCTGTTGGAATATCTTGTATGTGCGTTTTACGCCGGACATGGTTGCGTTATTTATTATTCTGTTGGAATAACCTACATGTGCGGTCTATCGCATGTCTGGTGATTTCTTTTGTTATTCCATTCTTTATTATACTCAGTTGGTTAAAGTTTTGACTTCTATACTCCATGAAATTAGTGGAATATCCTTGATATTTGCGCTTCATCCAGTATCTTTTCATGGAAATATTCTTCTGAGCATTCTTGAATTTTACTCCACAAAGAAGTATCATGTTGAAAATTTGGACGTTATTGGTTCATGGATAAACTAATTCTTGAACTTGTTTTATTGAATTCTTATATCATTGTCATCATCCTCATGTTTATATTATGTTGAAAGTCATCTGTGGCTTTTGTGGTGCATAGATGGACTTGGTATGATTATGACCGAGGAATTATTCGGTATAATTATGGTAGTAATGTTACAAATGATGTGGTAAAAGTCTTCATTGGCCCGTAGTGCATTGATGGGCGAGTTGTTGGCATGATCATGACCATTGATGAATACGAATATCCTTGGCCCGTAGTGCATGGATAATTTGTGGTCGTGATACTAATGAATATCCTGAAGCCGTAGTGCGAGGGATGATGTGGATTATTTATTAAGTTTGAGTCTCGTGATAAAAGTGATGAAAAACCTTTTAAATCATAGAAGATAGTAGATTTTATTCTCTACTTGACTCTTCTAATGGATTGCTTGTTCATTACTATTAAACTTGATATTTATTATATTTTATCGGTTTAACACTTGTTTGAAAACTAACGATAAATTATTATGCATTATCTTAGTCATAATATTTCTTACCGGGCTAGTTGAGCTCACCCTTTTTCTTTTATTGTTCTCTTCAGAAAATGAGAACGTAGCAGGGACTAGTCGGGGAACAGAGTGATGGTCCTAGATGGTGAATTAGTAGTCCTCATTATTCTATGAAATAGTGTTATAATAAATGTAATAAGGACCCCATTGAGTTTGTATATTGTCTAGATGACAATATTTGTATTAAAACTCACAGCTTATGTTTAGTCGTATTTTACACGACTGTTGTATAATTAAGTTCGTATTTGAATTTTGTTTGACATCAGAGTCTGCACCAAAGGAAGTTTGGTTTGGATAATTCAATAATGGTTCTGAAATTTAGAACGTTCATCAACTATGGACTAGTCGAATCAATTAAGGGTTCGTTAGTCTAGTAAGGTTCAATAATAAATAATAATTAAATTGAATAAAAATCTTAAGAGGTATACAATAGAACAAGTATTGTATAACAGAATCATACTTTGAAATGATAAATAATCTTTAATATAACAAACTGAACTTGATTTATAAACTTGAATAATGATAACAAGTAGGGTTAGGAAACTTGCCTCGTGCGTAGTGTGACGCTCCCAAAATTAGGTATACATCACCCATCTTTAGTCGCCAGATACATGGTACAGAATTCAAATACAACTTAATAATACAACTGTCGTGTACAATACGACAAAACATAAACTGTGAGTTTGAATACAAATATTGTCTACTAGAGAGTATACAAACTCAAAAGGAGTACTCATTACAATTATTATCACACTATTTCACAGAATATTGAGGACTACTAATACATCATCTAGGACCATCACTCCGTTCCCCGACTCGTTCCAGCTATATTCTCATTTTTTGAAGAGAACAGTGAAAGAAAGGGTGAGTTCAACTAGCCCAGTAAGAAATATTATGACTAAGATAATCAAGAATAAATTATCATTAGCCTTAAACAGTGTTAAACTGATACAATAAAACAAAAATCAAGTTTAACTGCAGCGGAACAAGTAATCCATTAAAAGAGTCAAGTAGAGAATAAATCTACAATCTTTTATGTTTTAAAATGTTTTTCATCACTTTTATCGCTGGGACTCAGCTTAATAAATAATCCACATCATCGAATCACCCCTGCACTACGGCCAAGGATATTCTTTAGTATCACGACCACAATTATCCATGCACTACGGGCCAAGAATATTTGTGTATTCATTAATGGTCATGATTATGCCAACAACTGTCCATCAATGCACTACAGGCCAATGAGGACTTTTTCCATATCATTTGTAACATTACGGTCATGATTACAAGAATAATCCACAGGTCATAATCATACCAAGTCCATCTATGCACTACAAAAGCCACGGATGACTTTCAACATAATATAAACATAAGGATGATGACAATGATATAAGAATTCAATAAAACAAGTTCAAGAATTAATTTATCCATGAACTAATAATGTCCAAATTGTCAACATGATATTACTTTGTAGAGTAAAATTCAAGAATGCTCGTAAGAATATTTCCATGAAAAGATCTTGGATGAAGCGCAAAATATCAAAGATATTCCACTAATTTCATGGAGTATAGAAGTCAAAACTTTAACCAACCGAGTATAATAAAGAATGGAATAACAAAAGAAATCACCATGCATGTGGTACTTCGCGACAGACGAGTTATTCCAACAGAATACTAAATAACGGAACGGTGTCGGTAAATTACGCATTGAGGCGTGATGTTCCAACATAATAATAAAGAATGGAATAACAATGAAATCACCACGCATGCGTGCGGTACTTATGATAGGTTATTCCAATGAAATACTAATAAAAGGCGGAACCGGTCCGGCGTAAAATGCATAAACGAGGATATTCCAGCGAGAATAATAATGGCGGAATCGGGTTCGGCGTAAAAAACGCATGCAGAACGAGGATATTCAGCGAATAATAATAAAGATGAATAATAGAAGAATGTCACCAAGTATAGGGTAGCTCAGCAGTATCTGAGTTATTCCAACGAATAATAAATAATGGAATAACGAAGTTCTCTTCATGAATACAAAAGAAATAATACCCCTTACAAGTAAAAGAAATCGGATATAAGAGTAGGGAAGTAGCGAGAATACTTTTCTATAGTTTCTCTATAATTTCTCTCTCTAGAGTTTCAGTGAATTCGTAAGAAATAATGAAGGATGATCTTCTATTTATAAGAAAATTGAAGGGATACTATTTGAAAAATAATTCACGGACGCTACAGAAACAATTCACGGATGCCTTCAGCTGAAATCAATTATCAAGTAAAACAAAACAAAAAAATATAATATATATATATATATATATATATATATATATATATTATTCAACACATGCCTTATATGGCATTTTTTCCACCAAAACCAACATCCATCAACATCCACCCAAGACTTTGTGACATTTGATCATTATACTCCCTCCAATAACTTATCTTTCCTCCCGTGAATCCAAATATTGCTTCCCCCATTAGTCAATCTCCACATATATATATATATATATATATATATATATATATATATATATATATATATATATATATATATATATACTACAATATCAACACTACACCAACCAATTTTAAGCCACCAATCACACTTTCCCTCTCCCACACGTACACACACACAATCACGCATACTAACGCACACACTATTACTATATATATAATATAAACTTATATATATATATATATATATATATATATATATATATATATATATATATATATATATATATATATAGGTAATAAAACAAGAGTGAGATAACTTTCTACTAATTATTTTGAAAAATGGGTAAATGGGGGTTCATAAAATAAGCAAAATTGAGTGACTTCTCACGTAAGCATTGATAATCAATACCGTGTGCTATTATGCAACCACGCGTATTATTGTACTTTTACTACCGATTAGTTCAACAGTTAACGGTAAAACTTCCGCCGTTATTTTCATAAAGTATTTTTGTCATTTTCTCAATCCGAATAATAATTCCGTTGTGGGGTCCACTAATGATTGTCTTGGTTATACGAATATTCCTGTTAAAAGCGAATATTCCCCATCAATCGAATATTATATAACAACTTGTGTACTTTGCAAAATTTATAAATATTACCCACAACTATAACATTATATCAATTTCACTCTATAATATTCAAAATAATATTTATAGAAAATTCATCTTTATTCAAAAAGTTGGGGTTTTACAACCTCCCTTCTTATGAAATTTAAGCCCTCGAAATTAGTGGTACGACTGTATATCGAAGAGGTAAGGATACCTTGATTTCATTTCGATTCTAACTCCCAAGTCATTTCCTCAACATCGTGGTTTCTCCACAAAACTTTGACTTGAGGTATAACCTTGAGCGTAGAATATGTTCCTTCTTATCCAAGATTTGAGCAGGGAACCTCTTCATACGTCAAATCTTCCGCTATTTCGTCCGGTTCTAACTCAATAATGTGGTTCGGGTCTTCCACATACTTACGTAACATGGATATGTGAAAACGTTATGAACACGAGACATACTTGGCGGTAAAAAGTGAGTCTATAGGCCACAGTTCCTACTCGATCGAGGATTAAAATGGGTAGATGAATCGAGGATTGAGCTTTCCTCTCTTTCCAAATCTCGTAACTCCTTTCCACGGAAGCAACTCGTAATAACACATGATCTCCTATATCAAATTTCACGTCCTTTCGATGAAGATCAACATAACTCTTTTATTCGATCTTGTGAGGTTTTTATCGTTATCGGATCATTTGAATCTTTTCCGTAGTCATACGTACCAACTCGGTCCCAACAACGTTGCTTCACCCACCTCATCCCAAAGATCTTTGGAGAACGACACTTTCTTCCATACTGGCGCCTCGAATAGAGCCATGCCAATGCTTGCTTGATAACCGTTGTTGTAGGAAAACTCCACCAACAGTAAGAACTTGTCCCAACTTCCCTTGAAGTCGAGGACACAGAGTCTTAATAAATCTTCCGAGTTTGAATAGTCCTCTCGATTGTCCAAAATCTGGTTTGGGGATGATATGCTTAGAACTAAATCGTAAATCCGTCCTGTGGTGCAAAATGAATATTTGATTAAAGATGTATATTGATTGTTGTTACTGAGGATAAAATATTGATGATGGACTTTTAAATCTTAGAAGATAGTAGAACTCATTCTCTACTTGACTCTTCTAATGGATTCTTTATTTCATTGCAGATTGTTGATCTAAAACTTGTTGTCTATTATATTTTATCGAGATCTTTCCTGTTGAAGACTAACGATAATTTGTTATATATTATCTTAGCCATAATATTCTTTTCTTGGGCTAGTTGAGCTCACCTTTTTCTTTTTGTTCCATTTTTCTCGGGAGGTGAGAACATAGCGAGGAACTAGTCGAGTGCGAGTGATGGTTCTAGAAAGATGTTTTAGTAGTCCTCACTATTTCTGTAAAATAGTGTTTGAATAATTGTAATGAGGACTTATTTGAGTGTGGATATTGTCTAGAAGACAATATTTGTATTTAAACTCACAGTATGTGTTGTCATATTTTGCACAACAATTGTATTATTGAAGTTGTAGTTTGCTTTCTGTACCATGTATTTGGCGACTCAGAATGGGTGTTGTATACCTATTTTGGGGGTGTCACTGTTGGTATCAAAGCTTAGGGATATGGTCTCTGGCGGAGATCGGGGAATAGAACTAGGTGGGGAGAGATGAGTAAATCCTTCGCTAGTGTGTCCTATCTAAGCTTATTTGTTGGTCAGTCATAATATAGGGATATTATGTGATATGTTAATTTGTTTAATTAACCCTTGTTTTATGGCGATGATTTAAGAATGGGTTTCTGAGAACGTTAACAATGGAGTGTATGAGGCCGTGGAACAACCCTTGAATTACAAAACCGGAGAGCGTGCAGCAGAAGGCAATAATCCTCCTCAGTAAATAACACTACCAAACAAATGATGAATGATGGGATGTTCGGGAAGTTTTTGCATTTTATGCAAAACTAGACGAGGGAAACTGTGTACGTGCCACTTGCATACGGGTGGAAATGCTAGTAATGCGCGGCTTGTCACAAACCAAGCAGCTTCAAAGAGTTGGGACCACCGAATTTAAGGGGAAGCGGGATCCGATCATGGCGGAAACATGGGTCAAGCAAATTACCAAGATATTCGATGTCTTGGGATGCACGGAGGAACGAAGGTTCCATTCGCCACCTTTATGTTCCATGGTGAGGCGGATCACCGGTGGGAGTCTGCATGAAGCGTACTCCACCACCGCACTTCGGCATGTCTTGGGAAACATTTTAGAAACTATTCAATGACAAGTACTTTCACGAAAGTATTCGTCGAGATGAAGGAGGTGGAGTTTATCGACTAGAACAAAATAACATGATGGTGTCCCAAAGACGAGGCGAAGTTTGCGAGTTATCCAGTTTGCACCTCATTTGGCCGAAAATGAGAGCGAATGACAAGGATGTTTCGAGAGGTCTAAAGCACGAGATTCTAATATCTTATATCTCATAAATTTTCTTTATATTCAGATGTTGTAAATGTGGCTCAATTATTAGAGCGAGATAATGAGTATGTTGCAACCGAGGGACCAAAACCGGGGTCAAACCGTGGCACAACTCTCATCGAGCGATGATAACCATGAGGAGGGAAAAATACGAACAAAGGCGGTAACCACTCGGGTGGTCATCGTGGCCATGATAATAGGAGAGGTGAGTCAAGTGGAAATTTCAGAAAGAGGAGATTCAACAATGACGGGAAGACATCAGTAGCAACACCAACACGAACAACAAATTCTAGGAGAGGAGAACAACCGCCAGTTAGATGTTACAAATGCGGGAAAGAGGGACATATCAGCCCAAACAGTCCACAACAATCCAAGGTATGTTACAACTGTGGAAAGGAAGGCCACATAGCTTCGGGATTGTTCTGTGAAAAACCAAGTTCAACGGGGATGGTGACTCCAAGGGCTGTCCCGGATAAGTTGAAATCAGCAGTTCCTAGAAGAGCGTTTATCGTGACTGGACAAAACGCGAGGAACCCGAACGAGGTGATTACGGGTAAACTAATCTTGAACTCTTGTGAAGTTTATACCTTACTAGATATCTGGGTTCTACCCATTCTTTTATCTCTCCGCTTGTGCTCAACGTTTAAACTTGACTCGAGAAATTAGACTTTGATTATCGGTGGAGACTCAGATTGGGTGAAACTTTCGTTACATCCACAGTTTATAAATCTTGCATGATCTAAGTTGGCACTATCACATTACCTGTTGATCTTATCTCTTTAATGATACTTGTTTTTGATGTGATTTTAGGAATTGATTGGTTAACCACTCATCATGCCAAAATTGATTATTTTCGTAAGGTTGTTAGTTTTCATATTCCTAACCAACCTGTCATACGAATTCAAACAACTAAACCACTAAAATCAATCACTATCATATCAAGCCATAAAGCTATTCGTTTATTGAAAAACGGATGTCAAGCTTTCTTAGCCCATGTTATTGATTTGAACAAAGACAAGTCAGATTTGAATAATATTTCTGTTGTTAGAGAATTTCCTAATGTATTTCCTGAAGAACTTCTCGGTCTACCCCCAGAACGTGATGTTGAATTCTTTATTGACCTTGGTAAAGTACAAACCCATTTCTAAAACCCCATATCGAATCTCTCCTATTGAACTTCGTGAGTTAAAAGTCCAACTACGAGGAATTGTTAGACATAGGTTTCATTCGTCCTAGTACATCTCCTTGGGGTGCTCCTGTTTTATTAAGTAAAGAAGAAAGACGGGGAGTATGCGACTTTGTATTGACTATCGAGAATTAAACCATGTCACCATCAAGAATAGTATCCGCTACCTCGCATTGATGACTGTTTGACCGATTCTGCAAGGAGCACAATTCTTTTCAAAGATTGATCTTCGCTCGATATCATCGATTGAAGATTAAAACGAGGATATTCCAAAGACCGCCTTGAGAACTCCCCAGACGGGCATTATGAATTCTTAGTCATGTCTTTTGGATTGACTAATGCTCCTATTTTGCTTTCATGGATATGATGAACCGTGTATTCAAGGAATATTTGGATCGGTTTGTTGTTGTCTTTATTGATGACATCCTCATCTATTCCAAAAGCCGTGAAGATCATGAACACCATTTAAGCCGATATACTTAAAAAGGCTTCGTGAAAGTAAGCTTTATGCCAAATGAAGAAATGTGAGTCCCGGCTTGAGGAAGTAGCATTCCTTGGGCACATGGTGTCAAAACATGGAGTATCTGCTGACGAAACAAAGATTGAAGCGGTCTGAAAGTTGGGAGCAACCAAAGTTTGCGGTGGACCAAGTGCGTAGCTTTTACGGCTTAAATGGTTATTATCGGAGATTCGTGGAAGGATTTTCTCGGTTGCTACTCCTTTAACTCAAATTGACTTTGAAAGATACAAAATTTGTATGGAGCGAGGAATGCGAGAAGAGTTTCCAAGAGCTCAAGAGGAGACTCATTTCGCACTGTTCGCAATACCATCCGGCACGGGATGGATTTGTTATATACTGATGCTGCTTGCAAAGGGTTAGGATGCGTTCTCATGCAACATGGGAAAGTCATATCCTATGCCTCACGACAACTCAAAGAATATGAAAGGAATTATCCTACTCATGATCTAGAGTTGGCGCAATGATTCATTCGCGTTGAAAATTTGGAGACACTACTTGTATGGGAGAAAGTGAAGATTTATACGGACCATAAAAAGCCTCAAATATTTCTTCACCCAAAAGAACTCAACATGCGGCAACGACGTTGGCTTGAACTATTGAAAGATTATGATCACACTATTCAATATCATCCCGAAAAGCGAACGTAGTAGAGGGTGACGCGATTAGTGAAGATCATATCGAGTACGAGTGCGACATTGTTAATGCAAAGGCCCATTCTCAGATGACTTGCAAAGGATGGAGGTAGAATTAAAGACTCAGGGACCCACATGATAATGGCGAATATACTGAGTAGAACCGACTTTAATCGATAAAGTTAAAGTCGCTCAAGCTACTTTATTACATGGAGTCGATGCGTATGAAGAAGAAAGTGCAAGAAGGTGCTATTCCGTAGCAAGAATCGATGAAGAAGGAATACTTAGATTCAACTCCAGACTTTGTGTTCCTAACAATTCTAACTTGAAGCATAGAATCATGATGGAGGCACACAACACGCCGTTTGCAATCCATCCTGGGAGTACCAAAATGTATCATGATATTCGACATACATTTTGGTGGAACAATATGAAGAGAGAGATCGCGGGGTTTATCTCGAGGTGTTTAACTTGTCAACGTGTAAAGGCGGAGCATCAAGTGCCAAAGGGTCCATTACAACCACTTGAGATTCTGAAATGGAAGTGGGAACACATTACTATGGATTTCGTTACGGGTCTTCCCAAGGTTTCTCAAGGCATAGATGCGATTTGGGTTATTGTTGATAGATTAACCAAGTCTGCCCATTTCTTATCGATACGTGAGACTTATTCCCTTGAACGTCTTGCTCGTATGTACGTGAATGAGATTGTGCGATTGCATGGCATGCCAGTATCCATAGTTTTGGATCGTGACCCAAGATTCACTTCACGATTTTGGGTTAGCTTACAGAAAGCTATGGGCACGGATTTACGATTCAGTTTGACATACCATCCTCAAACGGACGGACAATCAAAGAGGACTATTCAAACCCTTGAAGATCTATTAAGACTTTGTGTCCTAGATTTTAAAGGAAGTTGGGATAAGTACTTACCACTGGTGGAATTCTCCTACAACAACAGTTATCAAACAAGTATAGGCATGGCTCCATTTGAGGCATTGTATGGATGAAAGTGTCGTTCTCCAGTATGCTGGGACGAGGTGGGAGAAGCAACGTTGTTGGGACCAGAATTAGTACGCATGACTATAGAAAAGATCCAAATGATTCGACAACGTATTCAAACCTCACAAGATCGACAAAAGAGTTATGCTGATCTTCATAGAAAGGACGTGGAGTTTAATATTGGAGATCATGTATTGTTACATGTTGCTCCATGGAAGGGAGTTACAAGATTTGGAAAGAGAGGAAAGCTCAATCCACGATTTGTTGGTCCATTTGAGATTCTTGAACGAATAGAAAATGTGGCCTATAGACTCGTATTACCTCCAAGTATGTCTTGTGTTCATAATGTTTTTCACATATCCATGCTTCGTAAATATGTGAAAGACCCTAACCATATTATTGCGTTAGAACCGCAGACGAGATAGTCAAGATTTAACGTCGTGAGGAGGTACATGTTAAGATCTTGGATAGGAAAGAGCATGTCCTACGCACAAGGTTATACCACAAGTTAAGGTTTTATGGAGAAACCATGCTATTGAAGAAATGACCGGGAGTTGGAATCGAAAATGAAAGCGAGGTATCCTCACCTTTTGAAACACAGTGCACGTATGTCAATTTCGAGGATGAAATTTCATAAGGAGGGAGGTTGTAAGACCCCAACTTATTATAAATAAAATCAAATTTCCTCTAATTATTATTGTGAATAATAAGGTATTAATTTGATATAATTCTCTCGTTTATGGGTGAAATGTGCAAATTTTGCAAAATATGCAAGTGGTTATAAAATAATCATTGTTGCCTTAAAAATATTCATTTGGTCGTGGAATATTCTTGTTGTGGGGAATATTCGCATTTAATATGCAGATCATTTGTGGGCCCCGTAATGTAATAATTGTTTGATGAAGAAAATGATAAGTTTGAGTTTTTATAAATAACTTGGCAGTAGTTATTACTGAATTAACACTTTGTTGGAATACCCTGGGTTAAAATACGATGTCTGCGTGGATATATAAATTTAAGTAGGTCATACTAATGAAGGAATTCCCGCCTCCTCCTCCTGAGTTCTAGTCTCACATCTTAGCCAGGATCATATCCCTAAGCTTTAATACCAACCGTGGCGCCCCAAAATTAGGTATACATCACCCATCTTGAGTCGCCAGATACATGGTACGTAATTCAAATACAACTTAATAATACAACCGTCGTAAGTATACAATACGACAAAACATAAACCGTGAGTTTGAATACAAATATTGTCTACTAGAGAGTATACAAACTCAAAAGGAGTCCTCATTACAATTATTATCACACTATTTCACGTAATAGTGAGGACTACTAATACACCATCTAGGAGCATCACTCCAGCTTCCCAGACTGTTCCAAATATATTCTCATTTTCTGAAGAGAACAGTGAAAGAAGGGTGAACTCAACTAGCCTAGTAAGAAATATTATGACTAAGATAATGCAGAATAAATTATCATTAGCCTTAAGCAGTGTTAAACTGATACAATATAACAAACATCAAGTTTAACTGCAGCAGAATAAGCAATCCATTAAAAGAGTCAAGTAGAGAATAAATCTACAATCTTTTATGATTTAAAAGGTTTTTTTATCACTTTTATCGCTGGGACTTAGCTTAATAAATAATCCACATCATAGAATCACCCCTGCACTACGGCCAAGGATATTCTTTAGTATCACGACCACAATTATCCATGCACTACGGGCCAATGAGGACTTTTTCCATATTATTTGTAACATTACTGTCATGATTATACCGAGAATAATCCTCAGTCATAATCATACCAAGTCCATCTATGCACTACACAGCCACGAGATGACTTTCAACATAATATAAACATGAGGATGATGACAATGATATAAGAATTCAATAAAACAAGTTCAAGAATTAATTTATCCAGAACTAATAATGTCCAAATTGTCAACATGATCTTCGCTTTGTAGAGTAAAATTCAAGAATGCTCGGAAGAATATTTCCATGAAAAGATACTGGATGAAGCGCAAATATCAAAGATATTCCACTAATTTCATGGAGTATAGAAGTCAAAACTTTAACCAACTGAGTATAATAAAGAATGGAATAACAAAAGAAATCATCATGCATGCGGTGCTTGTGTATAGAGCGAGTTATTCCAACAGAATACTAAATAATGGAACCAGGTCAGGCGAAATTTGCACCGACACCAAGATGTTCCAATGAATAATAAAGAATGGAATAACAACAAAATCACCATGCATGCGGTACTTTGCATAGATGAGTTATTCCAATGTATCACTAATAAAGATTTTAACTAGGTCCGGCGTAAAACGCATGCATGTGATATTCCAAGAATAATAAAGACGGAATCGAGTCCCACAGTAAAAGCGCATGTGATGGATATTCCAATGTAATAATAGAAGAATGTCACCAAGTATAGGGTAGCAGCATATCAAAGTTATTCCAACAAAATAATAAATAATGGAATAACGTAAGTTCTCTTCATGAATACAAAAAGAAATAATACCCTTTACCAGTAAAAGAAACTGGATATAAGAGTAGGGAAGTAGCAGAATACTTTTCTATAGTTTCTCTATAATTTCTCACTCTAGAGTTTCAGTGAATTCGTAAGAAATAATGAAGGAATGAGCTTCTATTTATAGGAAAATTTAAGGGATACTATTTGAAAAATAATTCATGGACGCTACAGAAACAATTCATGGATGCCTTCAGCTGAAATCAATTATCAAGTAAAACAAAACAAAAAAAATATAATATGTATATATATATATATATATATATATATATATATATATATATATATATTCAACACATGCCTTATATGGCATTTTTTCCACCAAAACCAACATCCATCAACATCCACCCAAGACTTTGTGACATTTGATCATTATACTCCCCCACTAACTTATCTTTCCTCCCGTGAATCCCAATATTACTTCCCCCATTAGTAAATTTCCACATGCAATATCTATTTTATATATATATATATATATATATATATATATATATATATATATATATATATATATATATAATACTACAATATCAACACTACACCAACCAATTTTAAGCCACCAACCACACTTTCCCTCTCCCACACGTACACACACAATCATACACAATACTGCACACACCCACTATTACTATATATATAATATAAACTTATATATTCACGTAGGCTAAACGATTACTACTTCCGTTCACCACAAATCCTACACACATACCATATGTATTCACGACATTCATTAGTTACATTTTCACTTAATTATTTAATATAAACTCAACTTTATTTAACAAATCATTACCCTTCTAATTTAATTACTTAATTAAATTAGAATATTTTTATTCTCTTACTATTATTACACTCGAATAAATTATTTCATAATAGTTTCCATCGAATATTTATTTTATTCCATAAATATCTCAATTAAAATATTTACTTTATTTTATAAATATTTTAATAATAATTTTCATCGAATATTTATTTTATTCCCTAAATATTTCAATTAAAATATTTAATTTATTTTATAAATATTATAATAATAATTTTCATCAAATATTTATTTTATTCCATAATATCTCAATTAAAATATTTAATTTATTTTATAAATATTTTAATAATAATTTTCATCGAATATTTATTATATTCCATAAATATCTCAATTAAAATATTTAATTTATTTTATAAATATTTTAATAATAATTTTCATCAAATATTTATTTATTCCATAATATCTCAATTAAAATATTTAATTTATTTTACAAATATTTTAATAATAATTTTCATCGAATATTTATTTTATTATTATTATTATTATTTTATTTTATTATTTTTTTGGCCGTTCGGGATGGGGTAATTTAGTTTGGTAACGCATGCACGGAGCTAAGTTATCTCGAGCTCATTTTCCAGTAGTTTCTGCGATTCATGAACATAACAAGGCCAAATTAGGCCAAAAAATCTATCACAAGTAAATTATACGTTACATGAAGAACCACGATTATATATAATAACTTCCAATTAGTTTATTTTTACATGAATTTAGACATACCCAAACACCGTAATACATATAACTACTACTCAACCCTTCTAGCATGATTTTAACATGTTAAAACACATAATTTGTAGAATCAACACATGTAATTTTACCGTTTTGATGTTCTTGAAAGTTTTGAAAACAAAACATGCAAATCAATATTACGGGTTCGTTATAACAAGAAATCCGTTCATTTGAAGTTTGGTCTGCATTCGTTTTAATATACATAATCCATTACAAGCATAAATTTATGATATAACCTATGATAGAGCGTATCAAATTTGATACGTGAAGCCATATATGGCCATATTTTATACTCAAAATTTGTAGCAACAATATATATACACGCTTTTATGTAATCGATGATATGGTTTATACAATATATATAATCAAATACGATATGATAACATCTTATTACATGTATCAACACATAATCCATACCCTTTATAATTACAGAGACTTTAACAAAACGTGAAGCCATTTTCTTATAAAACTTAAAACAATCGCAAAAATAGAAATTGGGCTAAAGGAATTACCCAGAGTATAAAGTGTAGACTAAGAGAGCATTGATGATCCTTTCTCAGTTATTAGATCAATCACACACACTCACAATTTCTCTCAACTTCACAATTTCTCTGTAATTTGCTTTGAACACTTAGAAAATAGGAAGGAGAATAATACGACGTTTAATAAAAAGAACCGACGCCAAGATAGTGGATGTCGATTACCCAAGAATGGTTAACTGCTTTCAACCTCTACTAGGGCTGGTTTGCAAGCCTTAAATGGCTCGTAATCATTTAATTTAATAACTCTTTTATCTTATAGTTTAATAATGTCACATCCAATTATAAAATAAATCAATTATCTTATTTACTTTACTTTAAATAAAATATGATAATTTGTCATTAATTCACATAGTCACATAATTAATTTCTTACTTATTAATTATGTTAAATTATTAAATCTCTAATATATTATTACATTAAAATAACATTATGTTTATTAAATATTTCATTTAATTCAATAAGCTCACATAAATGCATACTTTGAATAATAAATATTCTCCATATTAATTTAATAAATATAGCACATATAATTAAATTAATCTATCACAGTTGCATCAATTAATTATTTAATCTAATAATTAAATCATCAAAAATATTTATTTAATCTAATAAATATTAAAATTAAATTCCAAAATCTCATCTGTCACAGAAACAAGTCGATTCAACCATGTAGAAATCTAGACCCTATTCTTGCCTTTTGGAGAAAGTCTTATGTTGATCAGGCAGATGCTTTCAGCGACCTAATTTCCTAGTAAAACGATGTTAAAAAAAATTACAAAACAGTCTCGTTTGATGAATTGTGGTATCATTCTGATTGAAAAATTGGAATTTGGACTTGGTCATTTGAATATGCATTATATATTTCTACTTTACTCACCTGAATTTTTTTTTTAATTGTTTGTAAGTATTATACTTGAGATATGACTATTAATCTATCTCAAGTGTTATTTATTTTTAAATTTAGACTTTGGACTATTAATTTATAAATTATAAAATGACTTAAGATGAAGGATTATTTGATACTATGTTTAGCTAGGTATTATATTGTGGAATTAAAAATTTATGAATAAAATTAATTTTTATTTTTTTAATATAATTAGCGTATGTTACAAATTATAATTTAAACTATAATTTGGCTGTTGGACGCTTTTTCTGTCCTCTGATTTGATCTTCAATTAAAGGGGTATTATTACTTTGTGATCTTCAATTTTGACTAGACTTTATGAGCTATATCTAATTATTAATTAATGTATTATTATGCTCTAGGATTTATTTCGACTTTCAAATAAATTTGAGAGGATCCCAGTTGATTTAATTATGAATTTTAATTTATTAATTAATTAATTAATTTTTTTTGCAATCAATTTTTATTAATTTTATGTTTTTTATATGGCTTTCAGGATTTTTGAGGTAAATGATTCAATTTGTACAAAGCTCTAAAAAATTTAAAATAATATTTAAAGTGTTTGGTTAATAATAGTATATATTTTTAGTTAAAAAGTTTTTTTTATGAGAATAAAAGTTATTTTGAAAATATATCTACATTTACTATTAAAAAGTTTATCATTTATTTTTTTTAAAATAATTTTTCATGACTAACTTTATTATAACAGCCTACAGTACGTACATGTTTTTTTTTATTTATAGGTGTCTTTTTAATGTATAAATAAGTTTAAAATATGTTATTATTAATAATGGTATAATAATCCAAATGATATTTTTTTATTTAATTTTTTAATTAATTTATAAAAAATAAATGAGATTATTTTAAATTATCTTATATAAAAAACAAACATATGAGAAGAAGTATTTAATGTAAATGCTTACTTTTGGGGACATGTCAGTGACAAGTATGTATTCCATTCATTCCTTAATATATATCATTTTAGAGTTGTGTACAAGTATTAAGGTAATGATTATATAACATTAACTATAATAACAATTGTCTATATTGCCCTTGTATTGGAATAAGAGATTGTTATTTATTGGACATAAAATAGTGAGAGAACCAAAGTTACATTTAATACTTAGGGTAATATTGGAAACTAAACAATTAATGCTTACTTGAAATTCTCAAACGACTTATATTAAGAAACAAAAATATTTCTCTAAAACGATTTACATTAAGAAACGAAGTGTAATGCGGTGGCTAACCAGTAACCATTATCCTCCTCGTGCATAGGCATAGGCATAGCATATGGTTGTCTTGTCTCCTATTTATTTTTACCCCAGTTTGCTAGAGTATTTATTTGCTCCGGAAGTGGTTAGCATGAAGTTCATTTTTGAGTAAGTTGGTTAATTGGCCAATAAAGTGCTGATACGAAAACGAGGCTCTATATGTGTCATCATTCTATTGACCAATTGACTAACTTACCCAAAAATAAACTTCATATTAACCGGATCCATTTGTCCCCAACTAAAGTATCCATTCAAGTAAATATTAAAAGCCCTCAATTCCAAAAAATACTGATGAGAAATCCGTTTTGAAAAACGAATATACATTTTTTGTTACTGGCTATAAACGTGGTGGTATGAATTTTATGTCATTACTTATAAAATAAAATAAAATAGGTTTGAGATATAATTATTTAAAAAAAGTTAAAAACAATCCCTCATAAAAGTTAGTATTTGTTATTAGGTAGTCTCAAGTTAAATGTCTATTTACTTTAGATAATCTATTTTTTTACAATAATACCCTTAGTATTAATTGTCATATTTCTATTATATATACAGAAAATTATGTATTCTCAAATACGGATAATTTTTTCATTTTATACTATTTTAATATGCGCAAAAAGTTAACTGGTTTATTATTTTAAAAATATATCTTTAATTTTAATTTAAGAGAGAGAGAGAAGTAGGCCATGGTCATCAATATGGGTTTTGTTCCACATAACCCATTCTCAACTTAATATAACTCCATTTTTGTTCCTGTTGCTAATTTTGGAAAGCGGGACATATTTTAAATGGAAGTAATTAGGATGAAGTTTATTTTTGGGTAACTTAATTAATTAGTCAATAGAGTGCTGACACACAGACGATAATCTATATGTGTCAGTATTCTATTGGTCAATTAACCAACTTACCAAAAAATAAACTTCATACTAACCGGATCCATTTTAAACCATGCAAATCTTTTGAGCAAAAAAGAAGTCAAACTTACCGGTTGGATCGTTTCTCACTTTTAGGATATGTGTGGCTTCTACTTATAAGTTGGTCAAACTAACTTGTAACTTATAAGTAATTTTTTACTGTTCACGTGTTCATTTATTTGTGACTTATTTTTTAATTTTCTAAAATGACTGTTTTACTCTCATTGTAATTATCTTTATAACTTATTTTAATTTATAAATCATTTTAGTCACACATTTATAATTTATTTTAATTTAATTTTTAACTTATAAATCACAATTTAAAATAACTTATAAATTATTTTAAATTTTAATTTATAAGTCCTTTTAAAATAAATCATTTACCCTTAATACTTGGATAGTGCGGGTCATCTTCTAAATAAACGACAGTTACTTATAAGGATGTAAGTGAATCGAATTGAACTGAGTATTGAGTTGCTCATATTTGGTTCACAAAATTTATCGAGTATAAAATAAGGTTTGATTGAGGCTCATTTAGCTACCAAGTCAAGCACGATTCCGAATCGAGCCCGAGCAGTTTGAACTTTTCGAACGAATATGATCCAAGTATCAATAGAAAATTATAATTTAAGAAAGTTCGAGTAGTTTATCGAACTTTAAAATTTACTCATATTTGACTTATTTATATTTCGAGTCGAACTCGAATCGAACTTTTAGTCGAACGAGTATGAATCGAGCCCGAACTGTTTGCTTATTTTATAATCTTAGTCACTTACCAAATATCATTACTCGGGTTGGTATGGACTATGGAGGGAAGTAGGGAACAATATATACCGAAATATAAGATTAATATTTCAATTTGATATATTTTTAAATTTTAAATTATTATGATTTATTTAACATTTAAAAATATTAAGCCTTATATCAATAGTACTTTTTAGATAATTTATTATTTTTATAATTGTATTGTCAAAAAAATGAATAAATTTATTTCCATTTTTAAATTTGAATATTCTAAATTAACTTAAAATTTTTAAAATTGATATCATATTTTTGAAGAGAGAGTAGACGCTTTCTAGTTATTACCAGTATGTGGCATATACATTTATTTATTTTTAGAGTTTTTGCGTTGTAATATTAAAATTAGGAGAAGTAAATTAACTAACAATTATTCCATCCGTCCCTAATTATTTGACGTTTTAAAGGTGGATACAAAGATTAAGAAAATGATTAGAAAGCATTAAATATAATACTCAATTATCTATAATACTCTTAAATCTTTTTGTTAGTTTTCAGAGGGCATAATAGATCTAGAAGGGGAGTGTTGAATAGATCCTTTTTATTTCAAATACTCAACCAGCTGCTGCCCAACAAAAGGATCAAACTACTTTGGAGCAGGAACTACAGAAGAGTTCTGATGATCTAAGCGAGAAAATATCTCTGCTCACTGAAGAATCACGTGTCGATGAAAGCGAAGAGATAATTACTTTCAGCACAAGCTTCAAGCTACTATGGCTGATGTATCTCTCAAACTCTAAGAGAGAGATAACATCTATCAGAAGGCCATACAAGATCAAAAGACTGAAGCTCTACGGTCAGACCCTTATGAAATAAAAGTATTTAATTTTTCTATTTTGGTAAATAGTTAAATTGATAAAAGTTTAAAGTTAAGAGTAATATGTGATTTTTTTTTTTTTGCAAAGTAAGCAAGTTGATATAAAATATTCGTTGTGTTGGGGAATATTTGATTAGTCGGGGAATATTCTTTTGTCGGGGAATATCCGCATGCACCAGCACAATCATTAGTGGATCCCATAATGTAATTATTGTCGAATTAAGAAAACGCGACAAAAATATTTTTTATGAAAATAACGACGGAAGTTTTACCGTTAATACTTTGTTGAACTACTCGATAGTAAAAGTCAAAGATGTCTGGCGTGGTTGCCTAGTAGCACACGGTATTGATTATTGATGCTTACGTGAGAAGTCACTCGCTTATACTCAATTATTGCTACAAAGAATTGTTTGCATCATATCTCTTATATTATTGATTCAATTATTGTCACAGATCATCTCAGATAATATGTTATATTATTAAATCAATAATTGAGACGACAAGTTATAATATTAATGATTAATAATTGCTGAAAGATTAAATATGTGTTGATTAAAAATAAAATGATTTGTGGTAATATTTATTCAATCCTTGATGTATATAAAGAGTCTATTATGAGACGTTTGTGGTAAGTTTGGTTATTCTATGGGGGCCCATATGTCATCATCTAAGAGTCTTTTTCGCCAATAGTAATTACCTTTACCAGACGTCAAACCACTTGCCATTTCATATTACAGGCGTCGAACCAATTGTCGTTTCACATTACAGACATCGAACCAATTGTCGTTTCACATTACAGGCGTCGAACCAATTGGTGTTTCACATTACAGGCGTCAAACCACTTTTCTTTTCACATCACCAGTCGTCAAGCCGCTTGCCTTTTCACATTGCAAGTGTAAGACCCCAAATTTTATGAAATAAAAATATTCAATTTTCTTATAATTACTATTCAGTAAATGGTTAAATTGATAAAAGTTTAAAGTTAAGGGTGATATATGAATTTTTTTTAAAATAAGCAAGTGGTTATAAAATATTCTTTACGTTTAAGGGAATATTCGTTTAGTCGTGGAATATTCGTATTTACAATAGCGACTTTTGTGGGCCCCATAACTGGAAAGCGATTTGGATGAAGAAAACGACAAGTATAAGTTGTTTACAAATAACGGTTGTAGTTATTACAGTTAATATCTTGTTGGAATACTCGGTGGTTAAAACACGATGTCTGCGTTGTTGCACAGTAGCACACGGTATTGCACCAATTATTGATTCTTACGTAAGAAGGCACTACTCAATAATTGTTACAGTAATTACTGTTCAATATTTTATTTTTGATTCAATAATTGCTGCGTTGATATTTTATATTATTGTTGTTTTAATAATTGTCACTGCACAGTATTTTCCATTATCAAATCAATAATTCATATTATTTGAATAATATTATTAGATAGCATTATTGGCAATGTCTAGAAAGTTCTGTCTAAGGAGAGGTTTGGTCACCTAATTCATGCGCCAAGAAGGAGAAATTCTTATTGAAAACCCCTCTTTTCGTGAAAATGTACCGGTTGCCAAGATCTTTGTGATTCTCTAATATTATTTGTGAATAATTAATTATTGATTTATATGATGAGGAAAATATTGATTTTATGTGGATATAGATGGAGAAAATTTTTAAAGTGACAATTGTTGAAAAATGATATTTTATCTTTTCTGATAAAATAATTTATTATTATATTTTAATAATATAATAATGGTGATAGTTTTACAATGAATGTGGTATATATGAGTATATGAGGAGAAAGAGTATTTTTGTTGCATTAAATGATTAACACATGTTTTGTGTGTCGGTGGACCCCATTTCTTGACTGAAATTTGATTATAGCTTGTAAAATTGCCCGTTTATGGATTTCGGTCAATTTCTGTTTGGAATTTGGAAAAACTTTCTTCTGCAAAGTTGTAGAAAATTGAATTTTCTATAAAAAGTCGCGAGATTCAAATTTTCTGATAAAAGGGCTATTTATTATGAATTATTGAAGTTCCAGATTAATTAATTTTTATTTTTATTTTGGATTTTTCAATAATTTTAGTATGAAAAATGTTTTGGTAATGTTGGCACATGTTTTGGCTGATATCTAGCATTCAAAGGTTGGCATAGGAATTTATATTTTATATATTAATATTATATTAAATTTTCTGTTTTGGTGTTCTAAGCATTTTCCTATAAATAGGGTGCTTAGGTTAGAATTGAAAATAACATCAGAAACTGAAGTTTTCTCTCTATTTCTCTCTCTATATTATCGAGTGTATTCTTGTGAGTATTTTGATATCTTGAGTGTTGCTATACGGTGCAAGTTCGTTCAGCGTTATTCCAGTCAGAAGTACTGCTCTTTTGAGGTAAGGGATGATAAGTGATTTTAAGGGATTGTAAGGGATGTTATTTTCTTCGTAAGTGATATTATTTCTTTAATATCATTATGTTGAAATATTGGTTTGAACTTTTTATCAAATTTGAAACTTTTTATGTCGGGGTTACTATTCATGAGTTACTATTTATGAGTTACTATTCACAAGTTACTATTCATGAGTTACTATTAACGAGTTACTATTCACGATTTACTATTCATGAGTTACTATTCACGACAGGTTACTATTCACGAGTACTATTCATGAGTTACTATTCACGGGTACTATTCACTACAAAATTGGTTTCTTTTTCTAACCAAATTATAGTTGATTTATGAATATTACTCTGAAGATTAAAACTATGTATTGATTATATTGATTTTATTATCATATATAACATTTTTATAACCATGATGTTGAAATTCTGTTTCACTGGAGTGTAAATATGGGTAGATTATTGGTATGATCATGACTAGGGTTCTCTTTGGCCAGTAGTGAAAAGTTGAATTGTGACTGGTATGATCATGACCATTGAATTTATAATTGAATATCTTTAGCTTAAGTGCAAAGGTGAATTGATCAACATGGTTATAATTATTGTTTATATAAATTCTGAAATGATTATATATTTCTTTGAGATATTAATATATTTGGCCTGTAGTGCAAATATGAACTGTTGAGGAATATCTTTGGCCTGTAGTGCAAAGATTAATTGTTGATGAATATCTTTGGCCAGTAGTGCAAAGATGAACTGTTGATGAATATCTTTGGCCCATAGTGCAAAGATGAATTTATTAGTATGATTATGAACATGAACTGTGATTTGGTATAACCATGATCTTTGATGTTTCAGGTGATAAAAATTAATTTTGTCCTGGATGAGGAAAGGAATTTAGAACTACAATTACGATTATGAGTTATACACGTGATTGTGGGCGAAATTGTTGATTAATGTTACGAGGATAAAACATTGTTGATGGACTTTTAACATGGAGAAGATAATAGATTTTATGGTCTATTTGACTCTTCTAATGGATTGCTCGTTCCGCTGCAACTATGGTTGAAAAGTTTTATCATCTACCATATGTTCTAAATCTCTGATTTATTATTGTTGAAGGCTATTGATAATTTATTTATCTTTAGTCATGATATTCTTTATCGAAGAAGTTGTGCTTCACCCTTTTGCTTCACAATTCCTTTCGGTAATAAAAGTGTAGGGGTCGAATTGAAGCGAGAAATAACAAGGAATAGAATCGGTGGTCTATAGATGTTGAGGGTGAGGTGAAATTTAACTTGGAAGGGTGTTTTTCCACTATCATACAAGATGTTTAATGACATACAACCTTGTGTTATCATAAGATAGGGTTGTGCTCATCCACTTGCTGAGTATATTTACAAGCACTACCTATATAATCTTGGTGTTTGTTTGGAGTTTAATTCCCAATTAGAGACAGTGGAGATAATGATATGTCAAGAGAAGACTCACCATTGGGAAGAATATGATAGTAATCTTCTCGTTTTTCTTTGGGGTCTATTGGGTCAACCAAGGATAATTCTGTGGGAATATGATATCTATCATAACCTATACGCATGGCCTCCCATGTACAAAGGTTTCCTTGAGCACTTCCCAAAGATTTTAATTTCTAAAACAATTTTTGATTGTACCTTTATGTAAGGTGCCATTGTGACGTACTATCCAAGGTTGGGACATGAGTCACAGTTGGTATATATTTGTATCAAAACTCACAAAATATGTGTTGTTATATTTTGCACAACAATTATAGTAATAAAGTTATAGTTGTTTTCTGTACCATGTTTTTGGCGACTCAGAATAGGTTGGATGGAATGGACCTATTTTGGGGGCGTCACAGCAAGTACTAAGCTAGAAACCTTCTATAAATAGAGGCCTAGTTTTTCATTATTTTTCACGAATTCATTCAAGCTATAGAGAGAGAAAGTATAGAGAGAATAAGAGAGAAAGAAGAAGAGTATTCTGTTATTACACTACTGCAGTATTTAATCTCCTACTAAAGTAAGGGGTGTTATTTCTTTTGTATTCATGAAGAGAACTTATGTTATTCCATTATTTATTATCCTATTGGAATAACCTGTATACACGGGTTATCCTATACTTGGTGAAATTCTTTGTTATTCTATTCTTTATTATTCTGTTAGAATATCCTGTCTGTGCGTTCCGGACCTGGTTTCAGTTTTTATTATTTTGTTGGAATATCCTATCTGTGCGTTTTACGCCGGACCTGGTTCCATTCTTTATTATTCTGTTGGAATATCCTGTCTGTGCATTTACGCATGACCTGGTTCCATTATTTATTATTCTGTTGGAATAACCTGTATGTGCGGTCTATCGCATGCTTGGTGAATTCTTTTGTTATTCCATTCATTATTATACTCAGTTGGTTAAAACTTTGACTTCTATACTCCATGAAATTAGTGCAATATCCTTTATATTTGCGCTTCATCCAGTATCTTTTCATGGAAATGTTCTTCTGAGCATTCTTGAATTTTACACCACAAAGAAGTATCATGTTGACAATTTGGACGTTATTAGTTCCTGGATAAATTAATTCTTGAACTTGTTTTATTGAATTATTATGTCATTGTCATCATCCTCATGTTTATATTATGTTGAAAGTCATCTGTAGCCTGTAATGCATAGATGGACTTGGTATGATTATGACCAGGGATTATTCGGTATAATCATGATCGTAATGTTACAAATGATGTGGTAAAAAATCCTCATTGGCCCGTAGAGCATTGATGGACAGTTTTTGGTATGATTATGGCTATGGATTCTCTTCGGCCAAGTATGCAAAGATGAATTATTTTATGGCATGATCAGGACCGTTGATGAAAACACGATTGTCTTTGGCCCGTAGTACATGGATAATTCGTGGTCGTGATACTAATGAATATCCTTGGCCTGTAGTGCAGGGATGATTCGATGATGTGGATTAATTATTGAGCTGAGTCTCAGTGATGAAATATTAATTCATGGATGTGATAATAATGAATATCTTTGGCCGTAGTGCATGGATAATTCATGGATGTGATACCAGCTGTGATGCCCCCAAAATAGGTATACATCACCTATTCTGAGTCGTCAAATACATGGTACAGAATACAAATACAACTTAATTATACAACTGTCGTGTAAAGTACGACAAAACATAAGCTAAGAGTTTTAATACAAATATTGTCGTTTACACAATATTCAAACTCAAATTCAATATTATTACATTTATTTTCTACTATTTCACCGAATAGTGAGGACTACTAATGCTATCATCTGGTTCGTCACTCGCTTCCCGACTAGTCCTCGCTACGTTCTCATTTCCTCAAGAGAACAATAAAAGTAAAAGGGTGAGCTCAACTAGCCCAAGAGGGAAATATTATGACTAAGATAATGCGTAATATATTATCGTTAGCCTTCAACAATGTTAAACTGATACAATATAACAACCATCAAGTTTAACTGCAGCAGAACAAGCAATCCATTAAAAGAGACAAGTAGAGAATAAAATCTACTATCTTTTATGATTTAAAAGGTTTTTCATCACTTTTATCGCTGGGACTCAGCTTAATAAATAATCCACATCACCGAATCACCCCTGCACTACGGCCAAGGATATTCTTTAGTATCACGACCACAATTATCCATGCACTACGGGCCAAGAATATTTGTATATTCAATAATGATCATAATCATGCCAACAACTGTCCATCAATGCACTACGAGCCAATGATGACTTTTACGATATCATTTGTAACATTACGGTCATGATTACACCGAATAATCCCTGGTCATAATCATACCAAGTCCATCTATGCACTATAGGCCACAGATGACTTTCAACAAAATATAAACATGAGGATGATGACAATGATATAAGAATTCAATAAAACAAGTTCAAGAATTATTTTACCCAGGAACTAATAACGTCCAAATTGTCAACATAATACTGCTTTGTAGAGTAAAATTCAAGAATACTCAGAAGAATATTTTCATGAAAAGATACTGGATGAAGCGCAAATATCAAGGATATTCCACTAATTTCATGGAATATAGAAGTCAAAACTTTAACCAACTAAGTATAACAAGGAATGAAATAACAAAAGAAATCACCATGCATGCAATAGACCGCACAGGTAGGTTATTCCAACAGAATAATAAATAACGGAATCGAGTTTAGTAGAAATGTAAAATGTGCATGACGTGATATTCCTACGTAATAATAAAAAATTTTAACCAGTCCCAAGGCGTAAACGCATGCACGTGATGTTCCAAATGAATGATAAAGAATGGAACAACAGAAGAATTTCACCAAGTATAGGGTAGCCCGCGTATACAAGTTATTCTAACAGAATAATAAAGAATGGAATAACAGAAGTTCTCTTCATAGATAAGAAAGAAATAATACTCCCTACCTTAGAAAAATTGGATACTGGAAATAGTGAGGTAGCAGACTTCTCTTCTTCTTTCTATAATTTCTCTCTATAATAATCGCTCTAAAGCTTTTGTGAATTGGTGAGAAATGAAGGAAGAATGAGCTTCTATTTATAGAAAAATATAGTTTCGATAATTGCACGTTTTGGGGCTCGAAAAATTTCAGTACAATACCTCTAACTTTTCCTTTATTTATAATTTAGTCCTGCAAATATTATCAATCTTGCACCAACTCCCCTAATAGTAAATAATGTGAATCAATAGTTCAATTATGTGAATCAATAGTATAATCATGTGAAAAATACGAATTACGAAGATAAGACCTCCATCTATACCTCCATTTTTAACTTAGTCATGCAAGTATTATCAATCTTGCACCAACTCCCCTAATAGTAAATAATGTGATTCAATAGTACACATATGTGAACAAATAGTTATATAAGTATGTGAATTAGTAGCAATTAATTGCTCATTTATCCGATAAAATCATACCCGATTTATCAATATAACCCTATCAATATAACCCACAAAAATTCCAACATAATGAAACTATTTTTATCAAAAATATAAATTTTGAAATTTCGAAAGTTTGATCAAAAAGTCAACTATCACTTTTTCGCTAAATAGTGAATCTCGGAAAATTTTGTGTTTATAGATAAAATTTCGTCGATTTTCAAATATCTAAATTCAACTCCAAAAACATCCAACATAATGATAACTATTTTATCAAAATATAAATTTTGAAATTTAGGTGACCAAACCTCTCCTTGTGAAACTTCTAGACATTATAAATATTGAAATTTATAATATGAATAACTTTTGTCATCTCAAGTATTGATTTAATAAAAAACATTTTATGCAGATGATAACGTGATAATAATTGAATCAATAATATGATAGATATGATGCAAAATTCAGACTATATAATAATCGAATAACTAAGTGACTTCTCACGTAAGCATCAATAATCAATCAAGTATGGTGCTACTATGCAATCACGCCAGACATCGTACTTTTACTAACATAGTTCAACAATTAATATTAAAACTTCCGCCGTTATTTTCATAAAAGTATTTTTGTCGCTTTCTCGATCCGATGATAATTACATTAGCTGGGGTCCACTAATGATTGTGTCTTAGATGTCTGAATATTCCCTTAAAACGAATATTCCCCAACCAATCGAATATTATATAACAACTTGCATACTTTGCAAAATTTATAAATATTACTCACAACTATAACATTATATCAAATTCACACTATAATATTCAAAAATATATTTCGAGAAAATTTAATCTTTATTCAAAAAGTTGGGGTCTTACAACCTCCCCTTCTTATGAAATTTCATCCTCTAAATTAGGGTGCGTACCTGGTATGTCGAAGAGGTGAGGATACTTTGATTTTATTTCAGATTCTAACTCCCAGGTCATTTCCTCAACATCGTGTTTTCTCCGCAAAACTTTGACTTGAGGTATAACCTTGGAGCGTAGAATATGTTCCTTCTTATCCAAGATTTTAACAAGAACCTTACGTTAAATCTTCCTCTATTTCGTCCGGTTCTAACTCAATAATGTGGTTCGGGTGTGAAACCCCAGATTTTATGAATAAAGAATTAATTTTCTCAAAATAATTTTTTTTATATTATGGTGTGAATTTGAGATAATGTTATAGTTGTGGGTAATATTTATAAATTTTGCAAAGTATGCAAGTTGTCATATTATATTCGATTGGTCAGGGAATATTCGTTTTAAACAGGAAATATTCGTACGACGGCACAATCATTAGTGGACCCCACAACATAATTATTGTCAGATTGAGAAAACGACAAAAATACTTTATGAAAATAACTACGGAAGTTTTACCGTTAATTGTTGAACTACCCAAGAGTAAAAGTACAAGAATACGCTGTGGTCGCATAAGAGCACACCAGATTGATTATTGATGCTTACGTGAGAAGTCACCAGCTTATACTCAATTATTGCTACAAAGAATTGTTGCATCATATCTATCATATTATTGATTCAATTATTGTCACAGTATCATCTGCATAAAATGTTTTTTTATTAAATCAATACTTGAGATGACAAAGTTATTCATATTATAAATTTCAATATTTATAATGTCTAGAAGTTCTGTCAAGGAGAGGTTTGGTCACCTAATCAAGCGCTACCAATAGGAGAAACCGTATCGAAAGCCCCTCTTTCCGGAACGACTGCTTTGATAATAACGGCGGAAGTTTTACCGTTGATACTATTGAACTACTCGGTAGTAAAAGTACAGTAATACGCGTTGTTGCATAGTAGCACACGGTATTGATTATTGATATTTATGTGAGAAGTCACTCAGTTTGTTCAATTATTGCTATAATAGTTGCTACATAGTATCTCACATTATTTGATTCAATTATTGTTGATTTAGAAGTTTTGTTTTATTCATGTAATAAAATAGAAACATCTTTTTATATAAAACAAAATACTTTATTAAAGTTATTCTATAAATAGAATATATTATATTCTATTATGCATAGTGTTTTGCATAGTAAAATCTTTTTATATAAAACAGAATACTTTATTAAAGTTATTCTATAAATAGAATATATTATATTTTATTATGCATAGTGTTTGCATAGTAAAAATCTTTTTATATAAATAGAATATATTATATTTTATTTAAAATATTTTTCTTTAAATATGGACCGTCAGATTAAAGTAAATCAATCTGGACCGTTCATGGATTAGTTACTATGCATTCCATTTTCCTATAAATAGAAGTTCATTCCTTCAATATTTTCTTACGAATTCATTGAACTCTAGAGAGAGAAACTATAGAGAGAGACTATAGAGAGATAGAAGAAAAGTTTTCCGCTACTTCACTACTCTTATATCAAGTATTATTTTACTAGTAAGGATATTATTCTTTTGTATTCAAGAAGAGAACTTCATTATTCCATTTCTTTATTGTTCGTTGGAATAACTCAGATACGCTGGCTACCCTATACTTGGTGACATTCTTCTATTATTCTGTCTTTATTATTCTCGCTTAATATCCTATACTCGTATATACGTGGGACTTCGGTTCCATCATTTATTATTCCTCGCATTTATTATTACTGTTGGAACATCCTATCGGTGTGAATTTCACGACTTGGTTCCGTTATTATTATTCTCGTTGAATAACATGTCTATCGGTACCGCATGCATGGTGATTTCTTTTGTTATTCCATTCTTTATTATACTCAATTAAGTTAAATTTTTGACTTCTATACTCCATGAAATTAGTGGAATATCCTTGATATTTGCGCTTCATCCAAAATCTTTTCATGGAAATATTCTTCCGAGCATTCTTGAATTTTACTCTACAAAGCGGTATCATGTTGACAATTTGGGCGTTATCGGTTCTTAGATAAATTAATTCTTGAACTTGTTTTATTGAATTCTTATATCATTGTCATCATCCTCATGTTTATATTATGTTGAAAGTCATCTGTGGCACAGTAGTGCATAGATGGACTTGGTATGATTATGACCGTGGATTATTCGATATAATCATAACCGTAATGTTACAAATGATGTGGAAAAAGTCCTCATTGGCCCGTAGTGCATTGATGGACAGTTTTTGGTATGATTATAGCTATGGATTCTCTTCGGCCAAGGGTGCAAAGATGAATTGTTTTATGGCATGATCAGGACCATTGATGAAAACACGATTATCTTTGGCCCGTAGTGCATGGATAATTCGTGGTCGTGATACTAAAGAATATCATTGGCCATAGTGCAGGGGTGATTCGATGATGTGGATTATTTATTAAGCTGAGTCCCAGCGATAAAAGTGATGAAAAACCTTTTTAATCATAAAAGATAGTATATTTCATTCTCTACTTGACTCTTTTAATGGATTGCTTGTTCCACTGCAGTTAAACTTGATATTTATTATATTTTATCAATTTAACATTGTTGAAGGCTAACGATAAATTAGTCATAATATTTCTTACTGGGCTAGTTGAGCTCACCCTTTCTTTCACTGTTCTCTTCAGGAAATGAGAACGTAGTTGGGACTAGTCGAGGAACAGAGTGATGGTCTTAGATGGTGCATTAGTAGTCCTCACTATTCTGTGAAATAGTGTGATAATAATTATAATGAGGACTCCTTTTGAGTTTGTATAATCTCTAGTAGACAATATTTGTATTCAAACTCACAGTTTATGTTTTGTCGTATTGTACACGACAGTTGTATTATTAAGTTGTATTTGAATTCTGTACCATGTATCTGGCGACTCAAGATGGGTGATGTATACCTAATTTTGGGGGCGTCACATCGGGTCTTTCACATATTTACGTAACATGGATATGTGAAAAATGTTATGAACACGAGACATACTTGGCGGTAACGCAAGTCTATAGGCCACAGTTCCTACTCGATCGAGGATTAAAAATGGGCCAATGAATCGAGGATTGAGCTTTCCTCTCTTTCCAAATCTTGTAACTCCTTTTCATGGAGCAACACGTAACAACACATGATCTCCAATATCGAACTCTACGTCCTTTCGATGAAGATCAGCATAACTCTTTTGTCGATCTTGTGAGGTTTTTATACGTTATCGGATTATTTGAATCTTTTTCGTAGTCATACGTACCAACTCTGGTCCCAACAACGTTTCTTCACCCACCTCATCCCAGCATACTGGAGAACGACATTTTCTTCCATACAACGCCTCAAATGGAGCCATACCAATACTTGTTTGATAACTGTTGTTGTAGGAAAACTCCACCAATGGTAAGAACTTGTCCCAACTTCCCTTGAAGTCAAGGACACAGAGTCTTAATAGATCTTCAAGAGTTTGAATTGTCCTCTCTCGATTTGCTCGTCCGTCGAGGATGATATGCCGAAGCTAAATCGTAAATCCGTGCCATAGCTTTTTTTGCAAACTAACCCAAAATCTTGAAGTGAATCTTGGGTCTCGATCGTAAACTATGGATACTAGCATACCATGCAATCTTACAACCTCGTTTATGTACATACGAGCAAGACGTTCAAGTGTATAAGTTTCTCGATCGGTGAAATGAGCGCACTTGGTCAATCTATCAACAATGACCCAAATCGCATCTATGCCTTGAGAAACTTTGGGAAGACCCCAGAATCGAAATCCATGGTAATGTACTCCACTTCCATTCGGAATTTCAAGTGGTTGCAATGGACCTTTTGGTACTTGATGCTTCGCTTTAACTCGTTGACAAATTAGACACCTTGAGATAAATAAGCTATCTCTCTTTTCATATTGCTCCACCAAAATGTATGACGAAGATCACGATACATTTTGGTACTCCCAGGATGGATTACAAATGGTGTGTTGTGCGCCTCCATCATGATTTTATACTATAAATCAAGGTCGTTAGGAACACAAAGTCTGGAGTTGACTCGAAGTATTCCTTCTTCATCGATTCTTGCTTCCAAAGATAGCACCTTCTTGCACTTTCTTCCTCATACGCATCGATTCTGGATCTCAGAATTTGAGCAACTTTAACTTTATCAATTAAAGTCTGGTTCTACTCAGATATTCGCCATCATCACATGGGTCCCCTGAGTCTTTAACCCTATCTCCATCCTTTGCAAGTCACACAAAATGGGCTTTTGTGTTGTGAATATTGCACTGCATTCGCATATGATCTTCTACTCAATGCGCCGCCTACCACGCTCGCTTTTCCAGGATGGTATTAGATGGTATGATCATAATCTTTCAATACCAAGCCAACGTCGTTGTCGCATGTTGAGTTCCTTTTGAGTGAAGAAATATTTAAGGCTTTTATGATCCGTAAAGATCTCTACTTTCTCTCCATACAAGTAATGCCTCCAAATTTTAAGTGCGAAGACAACATCTGCCAACTCTAGATCATGAGTAGGATAATTCCTCTCATATTCTTTGAGTTGGAGGCATGAGGCAGCTATGACTTTCCCATGTTGCATGAGAACACATCCTAACCCTTTGCCCGAAGCATCACCGTAGATGACAAATCCTTCAACCGGATGGTATTGTCGAACAGTCTTTGAAATGAGTCTCCTTTGAGTTCTTGAAAACTCTTCTCACATTCTTCACTCCAATCAACTTCATTATCTTCCGATTCAAATTGAGTTAATGGAGTAGCGATTCGAGAAAATCCTTCCACGAATCTCCGATAATAACCACTAAACCGAGAAAGCTACGATTGCTTCATCGATTTGGGTTGTTCTCCCGACTTTGAATAGCTTCAATCTTTGCCGTCAATCGGATATTCCATGACTTGATACAACGTACCTAATGAATGCTACTTCCTCGCCGAACTCACATTTCTTTAACTTGGCATAAAGCTTATATTCACGAAGCTTTTGGAGTATCAGCCTCAAGTGTTGCTCATGATCTTCACGGCTTTTGGAATAAATAAGGATGTCATCAATAAAGACGACCACAAAGTGATCCAAATATTCCTTGAATACTCGGTTCATCATATCCATGAAGGCAGCAGGAGCATTAGTCAATCCAAAAGACATGACTAAGAATTCATAATGCCCGCATCGGAGTTCAAGGCGCCTTTGGAATATCCTCAGTTTTAACCTTTAGCTGATGATATCCAGAATGAAGATCGATCTTTGAAAAAAATTGTGCTCCTTGTAACTGATCAAACAGGTCATCAATACGTGGAAATGGGTACCTATTTTTGACGGTGACATGATTCAACTCCCGATAATCAATACAAAGTCGCATACTCCCATCTTTCTTCTTCACGAATAGAATAGGAGCACCCCAAGGAGACGTACTAGGACGAATGAAACCAATGTCTAACAATTCCTGCAATTGGGTCTTTAACTCCTGAAGTTCAATAGGAGTCATTCGATATGGGGCTTTGGAAATGGGTTTTGTACCGGTTCAAGGTCGATACAAAATTCAACTTCACGCTCTGGGGGTAGGCCAGGAAGTTCTTCAGGAAATACATCAAGAAATTTATTAACAATAGAAATATCCTTCAAATCTGACGTATTTTTGTTTAAATCCGTGACATGAGATAAGAAAGCTTGACATCCGTTTTTCAATAAATGAATAGGTTTATGGCTTGAGATGACCGTGATTGATTTTAATGGTTTGGTCGCTTGAATTCGCATAATAGGTTTATTAAGAATATGAAAGCTAACAACCTTACAAAAACAATCAATTTTAGCATGATGAGTAGTTAACCAATCAATCCCTAGAATCACGTCAAATGCAAGTATTTTTAAGGAGATAAGATCGACAGGTAACGTGCGGTTACCGATTTGAATCAAACAAGACTTATAAACAGTGGATGTAATGAAGGTTTCTCCTAATGGAGTTTCAACAGATAAGTCAAAGTCTAATTTCTCCGGAGTCAAATTTAATCGTTGAGCGCAAGTAGGAGATATAAAAGAATGGGTAGAGCCGGTATCAAATAAGGTATAGACTTCGCTAGAGTTTATGATAAGCTTACCCGTGATGACCTCGTCGTTCCTTGCTTTCGGGAGGTCACAACAAACGCTCTCCCTTGCACTACCGGTTTTGACTTTTCTGGGATGGCCTTTGGTGCCTCCATCCTAGCTGAACTTGTCTTCGGTGAACGACAAAATTGGGCTAGGTGACCTTCTCTTCCACAATTATAACACGCTTTGGATGGCATCGTGCAGTTTGGACTGATATGTCCCTCCCCTCCGCATTTGAAGCATATGATAGGTGGTCGTTCTCCTTCCTTAACCACGGTTGCTGGTGCTGATGTCTTTCTATCATTGTTGAATCTCCTTTTCTTGAAATGTCTATTTTTACTGTCTTGGCCATGATTACCACCGAAGTGGTTACCATATCTGGCATGTTGATTCCCTCCACGCATGTTGTCACCGTTTCGATGACTGTTACCACTGGTATTTTCATGCTGCCGACTGCTTTCCCTTGGTTGCGTTGACTCGTTACCGTGCTCCAATAACTGAGCCCTATTTACAATATCTGAGTACAAACACAGTTTATGAGAAATAAGATATTGACGTATCTCCGGTTTTAAACCTCTTAAAAACATTCGCGTCATTCGCTCCTCATTATCGACCAAATGGGATGCAAACCGGGATAACACCGCAAATTTAGCCTTGTATTGTGACACGGTCATATTGTTTTGTTCCAACTTGATAAACTCCACTTCCTTCATGTGACGAATACTTTCGGGAAAGTACTTATCGTTGAATAGCTCTTGGAAATTCTCCCAAGACATCTTGAGTGCGTCAGGCTGGGTACGTTTTACAGATTCCCACCAGTAATCTACCTCTACACGCAACATGAAGGTGGCGAAGGGAACCTTTTGCTCCTCAGAGCATCCCAAGACATCAAATATCTTGGTGATCTACTTTATCCATGCTTCAGCCTTAAGTGTTTTTGGCTCTCCAATAAACTCCGGTGGTCCCAGCTCCTTGAACTGTTTAGCGGTAACAGTCCAAGAGTTTCTAGTGTTTCCACCTACATTTTGGACAGGAGCCGCTCTCGCCCGATGTTGCATGAATTGCATGAAGCCTTGGAACATTCCATCGTTCATCATTTGGTCAATGTTGTTGTTTGCATGAGGATTGTCGCCTTCTTGATGCACATTGTCCTGGTTATTGATCTGTGGAGACTCAACGGTCTCCTGTGCTCCATTGATGTTCTCAACATTCTCGGATGCCATTTTCAAATACTGCCATAAAACAAGAGTTAATTGACATGAAACATATTATCCCTACACTCTAACTAACCAATTAAATACCAAATAAACTTAGGTAGGTCATAGTAGCGAAGGAATTCCCCGTCTCTCCCCTCCTAGTTCTAGTCTCACATCTTAGCCAGGGATCATATCCCTAAGCTTTGATACTACCGTGATGCCCCCAAAATAGGTATACATCACCTATTCTCGAAGTCAATCAAATACATGGTACGTAATACAAATACAACTTAATTATACAACCGTCGTGTAAAGTACGACAAAACATAAGTCGTGAGTTTTAATACAAATATTGTCGCTCACACAATATTCAAACTCAAATTCAATATTATTACATTTATTTTCCACTATTTCACTGAATAGTGAGGACTACTAATGCTATCATCTGGTCCGCTACTCCGTTCCCCGACTAGTCCCTACTACGTTCTCATTTCCTGAAGAGAACAATAAAAGTAAAAGGGTGAGCTCAACTAGCCCAGTAGGAAATATTATGACTAAGATAATGCAGAATATATTATCGTTAGCCTTCAACAGTGTTAAACTGATACAATATAACAACCATCAAGTTTAACTGCAGCAGAACAAGCAATCCATTAAAAGAGTCAAGTAGAGAATAAAATCTACTATCTTTTATGATTTAAAAGGTTTTTCATCATTTTTATCGCTGGAACTCAGCTTAATAAATAATCCACATCATCGAATCACCCATGCACTACGGCCAAAGATATTCTTTAGTATCACGATCACAATTATCCATGCACTACGGGCCAAGAATATTTGTGTATTCAATAATGGTCATGATCATGCCAACAACTGTCCATCAATGCACTATGAGCCAATGAGGACTTTTACCACATCATTTGTAACATTACTACCATGATTACAATCGAATAATCCTCGGTCATAATCATACCAAGTCCATCTATGCACTATAGGCCACAGATGACTTTCAACAAAATATAAACATGAAGATGATGACAATGATATAAGAATTCAATAAAACAAGTTCAAGAATTATTTTACCCGGGAACTAATAACGTCCAAATTGTCAACATGATACTGCTTTGTAGAATAAAATTCAAGAATGCTCAGAAGAATATTTTCATGAAAAGATACTGGATGAAGCGCAAATATCAAGGATATTCCACTAATTTCATGGAGTATAGAAGTCAAAACTTTAACCAACTAAGTATAATAAGGAATGGAATAACAAAAGAAATCACCATGCATGCGATAGACCGCACAGACAGGTTATTCCAACAGAATAATAAATAACAAAATCAGGTCCGGCGTAAAAGGCACAGACAGGATATTCCAACAGAATAATAAAGTGGGACCGGTCCCATGGTAGAACGCATGCATGTGGATGTTCCAACAGTAATGATAAAGAATGGAACAACAAAAGAATTTCACCAAGTATAGGGTAGCTCACGTGATCACAAAGTTATTCCAACGTAATAATAAAGAATGGAATAATGTAAGTTCTCTTCATAGATAAGAAAGAAATAATACTCCTACCTTAGAAAAATTGGATACTTGAATAGTGAGGGTAGCGGACTTCTTCTTCTTTCTATAATTTCTCTCTATAATAATCGCTCTAAAGCTTTTGTGAATTGGTGAGAAATGAAGGAAGAATGAGCTTCTATTTATAGAAAAATATAGTTTCGATAATTGCACGTTTTGGGGCTCGAAAAATTTCAGTACAATACCTCCAACTTTTTCGTTATTTATAATTTAGTCCTGCAAGTATTATCAATCTTGTACCAACTTCCCTAATAGTAAATAATGTGAATCAATAGTTCAATTATGTGAATCAATAGTATAATCATGTGAAAAATACGAATTACAGTATAGTACCTCTATCTATACCTCTATTTTTAACTTAGTCATGCAAGTATTATCAATCTTTCACCAACTCCCCTAATAGTAAATAATGTGATTCAATAGTACACATATATGAACAAATAGTTATATAAGCATGTGAATTAGTAGCAATTAATTGCTCATTTATCCGATAAATTACCCGATTTATCAATATAACCCCTAGACATCAATTATCATCGGAATAAATGTCGATTTTCACTAACACAAACAATTCCAACATAATAAAACTATTTTTATCAAAAATATAAATTTTGAAATTTCGAAGTTTGACTTTTTCCGAAAAAGTCAACTGTTGACTTTTTGGCCAAATAGTGAATCCCAGAAAATTTCTCAATCCGACAATAATTCCGTTGTGGGGGTCCACCAATGATTGTGCCGTTGTACGAATATTCTCTGTTAAAACGAATATTCCCCGACCAATCGAATATTATATAACAACTTACGTACTTTGCAAAATTTGTAAATATTACCCACAACTATAACATTATATCAAATCCACACCATAATATTCAAAAATATATTTCGAGAAAATTTAATCTTTATTCAAAAAGTTGGCTCTTACACTAACGAATATCCTTGGTCGTAGTGCATGGATAATTCGATGATGTGGATTATTTATTAAGTTGAGTCTCAGCGATAAAATATTGGTTATACACTTTTAATTTGTAGAAGATAGTAGATATCATGCTATACTTGACTCTTCTAAAAATACAGTTGTATGTCTTTGGCATGTGGTGCAAAGATGAATTATTAATGAATATCTTTGGTAGTAGTGCAAAGATGAATTTATTAGTATGATTACGGCGCAGAATTACGATTTGGTATAACCATGATTTTGATGTTTCGGTGAAGATAGGTGATGAAAATTATCTTCGTCTCAGTTGCGAAGAGGAATTTAGAACCACAATTATGATTATGAGTTATTCATATGATTGTGGATGAGAGTCATTGATTTTTTTACGTGGATAAAACATTATTGGTGGACTTTTAACATAGAAAGATAATAGACCTTATGGTCTATTTGACTCTTCTAATGGATTGCTCGTTCACCGCAACTATGGTTGAAAAGTTTTATCATCTACCATATGTTCTAAATCTACGATTTATTATTAATGAAAGCTATTGATAATTTAATTACCTTTAGTCATGATATTCTTTCTTCGGGCTAGTTGTGCTCACCCTTTCTACTTCACAATTCCTTTCGTGTAATAAGAGTGTCGTAAAGAGTGTTGCTTAGAATTGAAAGGGGATAACAGGGGAATAGAACGGTGGTCTCTAGCTGTGGAGGTTCTCCCTAAATAGTATAGAAAAGTGTGTTGTATTCTATACATCATTTAGTAATTATATTTGGTGAATCAAATAGGGTGAGGCGAACCCAACTTTGGAAGGATGTTTTGCCACTATCATACAAGATGTCTAATGACATACAACCTCGTGTTATCATAAGACAAGGTTGTGCGCATCCACTTGCTGAGTATATCTACGGGCACTACCTATATGATCTTGGAGTTTATTTAAAATATAATATTCACTTGGAGACAAATTGGAGATAGTTATATGTCAAGAGAGACTCACCATTGGAAAGAAGATGATAGTAATCTTCTCGTTTTTTCTTTAGGTCTATTGGGTCAACCAAGGATAATTCTATGGACATATGATATCTATTATAACCTAGACGCATGGCCTCCCATGTACGAAGGTTTCCTTGAGCACTTCCCAAAGATTTTAATTTCTAAAACAGTTTTTGACTATACTTTTATGTAAAGTATCATTATAAGGTTGTGGTCGAGGCACCATGAGAGTTACATACATTTGTATTAAAACTCACAGTTAACTGTGGTCGTATTCTATACAACAGTTCAACAGTTGTATAAATGAAGTTGTATTTGAATTTTGTACCATGTATCTGACGACTCAAAATGGGTGATGTATACCTAATTTTGGGGGTGTCACATCTACGAGTTCAGAAGGCAAATGAAGAGCAGATTCAAGCCCTATCTGACAAGATTGACGACCTAAAGCAGTCTTTCTCAGTGCAACTTGAGCTAGGTCAACAGGAACTCAAGTTTGAAGTTGCCAACTCCTCTTTCCTACCTGATGGAGCAGCTTATGTCCAACATAGAGCAGCTCTCTCAAATGATTAGTGAAAAAAGGGGGAGAAAAAGAGGCATAGAAAGAGGAAGAGCAAGAAGAGCAAGAGGCACTCAAAGAAGAGCAGAGGAATAGAAGAAAAGAAATCAAAGAAGAAGACATCAGCTGCAGAAAGAGTATCATCATCTGAGAGGGAGCCAAAAGATGATGATCCCATGATCGCAGAGTCTGAGGGGGAGCATGATCAGAAAGAAGCTGAAGGGGAGCCAAGCAAAGACAGAAGGTCATCATCTTAGGGGGAGCGAGGGTAAGAAGAACAATCAGATGAGTAGCTGATCAGCAAACATCCTGGAAACATACAAGGAGCCAAAGAGGTACATCTCTAACTAGTTAGGTATGTTCTGGATCCAGGATGTAGAATGTCTTAATATATAAATTGCCATATCAATACAAATAACATTCATGATTATCTATTTTAGAAATACAGCTGCTCACTGTATATAAGATTCATTCATAACATGCATATGCATTTATTGTTTTTGTCATAATCAAATAGGGGGAGATTGTCAGGAATAAACATGTGAATGATATTCCTATTTAATATATGATTTGATTATGATATATGTGAATGAATATGCAAGTATGCTTGCATTAAGAAAAGCTGTAAAGTCCTTTGATAGATAATAGAGATATATGTACAATTACTTAGAATGAATTGATCAAGAATGTTAGGTTGATCCTACATAAGCAAAACAACTTTGTAAAGTCCTTAAAAAGAAATGATGTACAAGGACTATAAATATAGAAAGATCAAGCATGTTAGGTTGATCTTGTGATGTAATAGATAGGCTTGTATGATCGTCGAGCACTGTACCAGAAGTCGTAGTCTTCTAGGAGAGTCAAAGTTAACTCGAGAGCTATCAAGGCAGAATAGGAGTATGCAAGATAGTAGATCTCAGAGTTCGTAGACTGCCAGGGGAAACGAAGAAGGACCGTAGTGTGTCGAGTAGAGCTTCCTCGGGATCGTAGTGTGCCGAAGAAGTCATGTTCAGAATCGAAGAGACAGCCTACCTACGAGTCGACCTATCATCTGTCAAATCCAAGAAAAAAACATAGACTACACTCGGAGTCGTAGAGTCTATCGATGCCGAAGCCATGTCAAGGATCGTAGACTACACTCTGAGTTCGTAGAGTCTATTGATTACATGCAGAGATCGTAGTCGAGCAAGATCAAATGAAGACAACAGTCACAAGGCAAAAACCAGAGTGTCAAGATCTCGATCTCGTGGATCGTAGTGTCTCGCATAATACCGGCCGAATCGTAGAATGCAGAACTACGACCTCAACAGAAGTTCTCACAATGTATAGGCAGAATCGGAGAGCAAGTACGATTCTCAACTAATGAGCACTCTCAGAATATCCAAAGGGACAAAGCCTCTGTTTAGCACTACAAAGATACAGCCTACCTGAAGGGAACCAGAGAGCACTCAACGAATGGCATGCAAGCTAAAAGAAGATCTAAGCACCAACCCAATCAGCATCAAGATTGAGTTGTGATGCCATTCGAGATGAAGTCATCCACAAGATAATCATAAGAAGACTTCAAGAATCGACTTAAGGAAAGTCGCAAGTGCAAGAGTCGCCAAGTGAATAGAAGACAACGATCTTGGAAGCAACCGAGATCGTAGTGTTTGCCAAACAAAGAAAGAACTGATGGAAAGTGAACCGAGATACTGGGTAGCCTCTGAAGAATAAGGCTGAAGTGATTAAGTGTAGGGTCAGTCCATTGATGATAAGTGAACGTGAGATCACAAGGAGAAAGCGAGCTGGACGCGCCACAAATCTGAAGTGTCTTGCTATTCAGAGGGAACCAGAGCAAGGAGTTAGGCCATCAGTATCTGAGACCAGTCAAAGCAAATAGAAGTATTGAAGCACTGCACAATAGAAGGAAGAGGTGTACTACATTAGAGATCCAATCAACACTCTTCAAGATCATAGTATTCACTCTACCAGTCAATGAGCAACACTCAACAAGACACTACGATCAGTCCTCAAAGACGCAGCATCGTAATCGTAGAGTTCGAACACCAAGACCAAAGCATTGGCAACGCTTTAATCAAGGATAGTATTTTGACAAAAGCTTATTGAGAGCATTGATGCAAAAGGACAACCTTTGATCGAGAAATCAGAAGGAGATAATAAAGTCTTCAACCTGCCCAAGACATTAAAGTGATAACTCTGACGGGTAGGTGAAACAAAGAGATCGCAATGTCAGATAAAGTATGACATGTCACATCAGCAGTCTACCTCTGTCAACTCGAGATCTGTGAAGATATTTGAATAGCCTTCAACGGCTACTTTCCAACGGAAGGATTGGGAAGGAGTATAAATCTAGAAGAGCTTCAAAGATCGAAGGTTGCTGGAGTTGCTGAGTTTGGAGATAAGGTGGACTGATCTAAACCATGTGAGATAGTGAGTCCGAAGGCTCACTCTACGATCCACCAAGAACACTCAGAGACATGCAAAGAAAGAAGTAGAAGTGAGAGTTCTACAATGTAGAAGTGAGAGTTCTACTACTTAAAGAGTGTTCTGAACTGCCGAGAGAAAGAAGAGCATCATGTCATCTTGATGTCCATCATGGGAAGACTCTAAGTACAATAGAGAAGAGCCTACAGTCATCTTAGCAAGTCCATCACGAGAAGGCATCAAGGAGCAAGAAAGGAGATCACAAATGCCATCTTGGTGTCAAGCATGAGAAAGCTTCTAAGTACCTAATGTAAGAGCTTACATACCATCTTAGAAGCCTATCATGCGTACCATCAAGTACCAAGGAGAATGATCTTCAAGGCGTTCATAAAGGGTCATCCGGCGGTTGAGTAACCAAAGAAGTCGAGCATCATGCAACACTCAACCGCACTTCAAGGATGATCAAGCCAAGTCGCTAAGGATAGAAGATGTTCAGAGCATGAAGACATCTTAGCAAATTTCAAAGACCGACTCCAACAACAACAAACAAACAACTCAACAAAGCCGTGGCTCCTTGTCAAAGGGACTAAATGAAGCCAGGGCTCGAGGGTCCTTGTCCCGAGGGACTAAACGGTTCCAAGCCTCGCTGGGCTTGAAGAGTTCCTAGGAACTAGAGGAGTCCCAAGGTCACCGGCTTGAAGAGTTCTTAGTGAATCAAGTCCCAAGGTCACCGGCCTTGAAGGAATCTTAGTGATTCGTGGTGCCGCCTTCCTTAGTGGAAATCTCGCTAGTTGAAAGCGTAAGAGTGGATTAGAGCTTGAGTCTCTCAACCACTTAAAACCCCTCGTGTCTTTTACATTATGTTATTTACATTATGTACTATAACCGCTATAAATCATATGTATGTTTTAACTCGCCATAACTAAACTTACTCTACTTAACAATGTATGTATGATTATGAATATATCAATGAAGGGGATCTTTTACTTATTCCGTTGTGCTTGAAAAGATTCTTATGTTTGTCATATGCTAATTTAATAGCTATACAAAATAAACCAGAAAAAGTATTTGAAATAAAAAGGATCTATTCAACCCCCCTTCTAGATCTATTGTGCCCTCTGGGAACTAACAATTGGTATCAGAGCAGGTTCTCATGCTATATTCAAAAGCTAATCGCTTTGAGTCTGATCCCAAGCACTAACATTGTTCTAAACTTAGTTTAGTAGTAAGTAACTTGTTATATGCAGATGAGCTCACATGTTGGAAATATTGTGTATAGGTTAAATGTGTATATACACCTGAAGCTGCTTAGATTAGTCCATGGTCTCGATTGTTACATCAACAAGACCAATCCTTGCCTACAGTCAATCTTGTAGTCCCAAGACCGCATTTAGAGAGCTCAAGAGACATCAATGACAAAAGAGTCAAGCATCCACCAGTCTCGAAAATGAAAAGACCATACATGCAAAGAAATGCTCATCCAGAGAAGAAAGAAGCTCTCCTCAGATATATGTCTGGTCAACCATCGGCTGGATGCAAACTTCATGAACTGAAAGATGTCAAAAGAACTAAAGATGCTGAGATTCTCAGGCTGCATCTTCAAGACCTCGACTGATTGAATAAAGGCCAACAAGAGCAATAAGCTGTCAGGAGCAAAATTAAAGTTATGCACATCAATACCTAAACTCAGTATATTCATGATAAATGACTGTTTAGTAACTGACAGTAAAAAGGTACGGTTCCTCACAATTAAATGCATACATCATAATTGTACCCTCTTATGAACTATAACAGTATTCTGTTAGGGAATCATAATCTACCTAAAAAGGTGAAGAGAGAATGTAACATGAGGATAGAAACTCAAATAACTATAAACTTTCTCTCCATCCAAGTTTTAAGTTGAAGATGACATCTTGAAGGAAATTTGGAATGGGTCATAAGAGTATCACAGGCCTAATGAACTTTATGTGAAGTAATCTTTGCTGGTGGGTTAGTATGTGTGTACAAGCCTATGTTCTAAGTGTTTGACAACCCACAGAGTATGATCAATTTTACAAGAGGATCCTGCTGATTTATAGAAACTGATCACCTCCATGAATCAACTAGATACTCATAAATCGTAGGGTTGATTCCTACTCTGTGAACACTTAAACATTGTGAACATAATCCAGTAAATGATAAAACCATCATAGATAGAGAGTGTGTTATTAAATGCCAAATCCTACACACACTCACCATCATGCATCTCAAAATGTATTATCTTAAGATAGTTGCATGCATTAATATGTCTGTTGGTGATAAATATGATGATTATCCAAATAAGAGGAACATGGGTTTAGAAAACTAACCTAGCAGGACCCATTTAAGTATAGGTACCAAAAATAGAAATATATTTAAACCTGTAGGTACTTGGTCAATCTGACCACACTAAGGAATCCTGAAGCAGAAGACTTCAGTCAAGAAGACTCAACCAGCAGAAGGCTAAGGACTGTTCAGAGATGAGTCTGATAAAATTCCTATATGGCCAAGCCTGTCCTTGAAGACCCTCTGAGCTAACCAGAATGGAGCTCACATGGCTGCTAATCTATATGTGGGAAGCAAAGCCATTCAATGTAAGATGAAAAGGGTCTCATGTGCTCAAAAGCTAGCAAAGAGTGCTATATAAGAAGAATCCTCATGGAAGCTCACATCGAGGATCATCGAGCATCGATTCAAGAGGAGTTCATTAAAAAGCAGAACTTCTCAACCTCAAGACTGTCCAAGAAGTCTACGTTCGTAGTGCTGTCAAAAGATCGTAGAGTGATAAGTCCTGAAAATAATCATCTCTACGATACAAGGAGATCTAAGTGATGATGATGATTCCAAATAAGGAGATATGTTTGGGCACGCCTTTCAAATGAACCTGAAGAAGAGGGAATCACATCCATCTAGGAAGACAGCTTCAACAATGGGGGAGCAGTGATCTGTTAAGAAGCAACAGAACTAAAATAAACTATGAAGAAATATACTAGCTACAGAGTCCCAAAACTTTGTGGCTAATGAACCAAATGAAGATCCATAGTCAGCAGGAACGTCTCAAAACGTACTACTGATAACCTCTCAGCCACCCAACTCAAAATCGTGAAGTGCCTACGATCAAGCATCTGATCGCAGTGTGGAAGCAAGAGGACACCACGATTACAACAAATGAAATTATCTAAAGTTGGTAGAGGATTTCCCCCATCAAAAAGGATCGTATGAGATGTCATTGCAAATCACTTCTATAGCATTTCATCTGGAAAGCGCCTCAGGGACAAACCTGACCCTTAGCTCACTCTAAGAGGTTGGCCCTTCCTGAGCTACCTTGTCCCAGAAGAATTGCTTGATCAAATTCATCTCAAGGACCAAGTCAATCAACGATCATAGAGTCGAGGTTGAAGAGAACTCCACGATCGCAGTACAACCTCAACGATCGTAGAAGACAACTCGACGATCGTAGTTCTACCAAAGGGTACTCCAGTTCACAAGGAGATTGAAAAATGAGACAATTGCTCAACCATTAAAATGAGGAGATAAGTTCAATATCGTTGATTGAGCTATGCCAGCAAAATGTAAGGATGTAAGTCAAAGCCATCCACCGCAAAGATCTCTCGAAGTTGATCGTTGAGTCAACAAAGGAAATCGTAGAGTCTATAGTTGCCTTTATCATGCTACTCTCTACTTAATCAAAAGGTCAACAACAAAGCCACGCCAATTAAACGTCTACTCTTCTAAAAGAAAAATATCTAACTGAAAAGTTATGGGGAGTTACAGCTCATTACTGGGCAACGTGCAACCAATGGACAGTTGACACACCACTGAGTATGCAGAGTTAGAAGGAACTGCCATAAAGACAATTTCAAATCTGCAAACAGTTACCAAAAAGCTATCGAACCTTTCTCCCTCCCATTTTCAAAATCCTAGAATCCTCTCAAGAGCCAAAAATAGTTAACCCTCCAGAGTCTTACCAAATCACAATCAGCCATCTCTTATAAACTTCTCTAAATCAAATACCCACATTCTTCGAACTGTTCAAATGGAAAACTGGCAAGTAATCACTGGCATTCAAATTTTAACCAAATCGCTTGAGAAATCAAAAGGAAGTTCGTGGACATTCTCGAGCTTATGAAGAAGGTCGGATTCTCGAATGCCTTGAGGCAAGTACTCGAGTATACATCGACCTGGTTAAAGAGTTCTACTCAAACGCCTCCATAAATTCCGGAACCCTGTCTACCAAGGTTAAAGGTCAGTCTATGAAGTTGAAGTCTTCTGACCTCAATCAGTGCCTAGGTTTTCCTAACCAAGGGCTAAAGAACCTGGATGATGTTAATACCGAACAAGCAAAGGAGTTCATGGGATACCAAAGAAACCCTAGCCTGAAAGACATGAAGAAGAAGGAGTTTCCAGAAGAGTATGGGTTCCTTGCTGAAATAGTTGGAAAATGCATACTGTGTTAGAACACTGCACATGATATAGTGATCGACCAACGGTTAAAGATAATGGCAGCAATAGTTCTGAAGAAACAAATTGACTTTGGAGCTATCTTATTCGATCAAATCTCCAAGTGGATAGAGAAAGCTGAGAAGAAGAAATCCACTGAAAAACCCCTGACTAAGGTGTTTCATGGTAGATCACGAGTATTGTCAGCCAAGAAGAAGCTAGGAGGAAAAATCAAGGATGATGAGGGAGAAACTTTGAATATGCACAAAGTGATGTCTCCACAATTATTTGTGAACTGGAAGAACCAAAAGGAGAAATGTATACGACAACCGGAGCAGAGAGCAAAAGCCTCTGCAAGGAAGAGGAAAACAGAAGAAGCAGAGAGCTATGAGTCTGATGACTCGGTACCAGTATCAATCACACAAGCCAAGAAGAAATCCAAAGGTGTGAAGAAAACAAAAGCCCCATCAAGAAGTCTCTCCTCAAAGGATAAGGATAAAGAAGAAAAATTCCTAACTGCTGGAACAACAAAGAGGAGAAGTAGCAGGTTACTTCAAGGGCCAGTCAACAAGAAAGCCAAGGTGGAAGACAAATCAGCCTCAGCTTCCCAGAATAGTACATCTGCTGAAGAAAAGGACGTAGAGTCAGCAGAAGAAAAAGAGATAGATGTCAAAGCAGAGTCCAACAATGAAAGTGAAGTTAATGTGATGAGAGAAATTGCAGCATCTGCTGATGAAAAGGAATGCTCAAGCCATGTATACTAATTCTCGAGCAAATCCACTCGATGATGAAGAAGAAATTCGAAATGACCCAATTGCATTCCCAACTGCAACTGTCCCAACGAGCCCAGATAATGGGTCAGATAACGATGATTCTAGAGAAGAAGAAAATGCCCCTTCAAATCTAGAAAGCCCCATGGTGACTCAGAAGGTGATGAGTCCAAAGAAGAAGGATCTCGCCCCACCAAAGGTCAACCCACAAAGAAGTCTCGTCTGCTGAACCCGATGAGTCGAGTCCAAGAAGAAGAGAAGTCCGACTCTCCCATAGCTGAACCTCGAAGAAGAAGGAAGAGCTACAGACTGCAAGCAAAATTTGCCTCCAAGAGGAAAAGTAATCAATCAAATGCTCCCATCGAATTAAGTGATGATGAGTCTTCATCACAGAAAGATATTGCTGAGGATAGGACCAGCAATGAAGAAAATGAATCAGAGGAAGTTCTTGCTGAAGAAAGTTCTGAGAATGAAATGCAACAAGAAGAATTTTCTGCTATAAACAATCAAGATGGTTCAGGCTCCGAGAGAGAAGAGATTGAAGAAGATTCTGGTTCTGCACCTCAGGAAAAAGACGAACAAGAAGATTATCCAGTTCTCTCTCCTGCGAGATTTAACAGAAGGATCGTAGTGGAAGTTTCAAATGATCTACCAGATGCTCCATTAGAGAGATGAGTGAACTATAGAAATGAGTAGCTCAAGGTAGTAAGAATGACTACCTTTGACATAGCCAAAAACTGGAACAATATGGAGCTAGACTGCTCAACCATTCTCTACAATCCTGACGACTTACTGATGAGATGGTTCTTCCGGTGGATGCCATGACTAAAGGCCCATACTGAAGGAGATGGAAGCTATCTCAGCTGGTGCTTCTCTTACTTCCCAAGCATGGAACTGGTGGCTCAGAACTTTCCAAGAGTAAAGAAGTTTGCCACCAAACTGATCAAAGACCAGCCCCACTTCAAAGTCTATCGGCATGCTGAAAATCTCTATATCCCCTACGATCGTAGAGTGGATTCTGAAGGACGAAGAGTCACGACCAAGGAGCTGATCGTAGAGTCTATTCACTCTACTGCTGATGATGTTCAAGCCCAAAACCAGAAGCCTCCTTATGCTCAAGCACTACTATCAGACATTCCCTCATCTTCAACCAAAGATTGAACTCAACGATTATTCGATTCTCCGCACTTTCAAAATCTATCAAGGATGAAAATCGTAGAGTCCAAACCGATGCTCAACCAAATTGCACCTAAACAATAGGATCAAACTACTTTGGAGCAGAACTACGAAGAGTTCTCATGATCTAAGCGAGAAAATATCTCTCTCTCCATCAAGAATCACGTGTGTTTACAAGAAGCAGAGATAATTCCTTCCGGCACAAGCTTCAAGCTACTATGGCTGATGTATCTCTCAAACTCTAAGAGAGAGATAAAATCTATCAGAAGGCCATACAAGATCAAAAGACTGAAGCTCTACGAGTTCAGAAGGCAAATAAAGAGCAGATTCAAGCCCTATCTGACAAGAATGAAGACCTAAAGCAGTCTTTCTCAGTGCAACTTGAGCTAGGTCAGCACGAACTCAAGTTTAAAGTTGCCAACTCCTCCTACCTGATGGGGCAGCTTATGTCTAACATGGAGCAGCTCTCTCAAATGATTAGTGACAAAAAGGGAGAGAAAAAAAGGCATAGAAAGAGGAAGAGCAAGAAGAGCAAGAGGCACTCAAAGAAGAGCAGAGGGATAGAAGAAAAGAAATCAAAGAAGAAGACATCAGCTGCAGAAAGAGTATCATCATTTGAGGGGGAGCCAAAAGATGATGATTGCAGAGTCTGAGGGGGAGCATGATCAGAAAGAAGCTGAAGGGGAGCCAAGAAAAGACAGAAGGTCATCATCTCAGGGGGAGCGAGGGCAAGAAGAACAATCAGATGAGTAGCTGATCAGCAAAAATCCTGGAAACATATAAGGAGCCAAAGAGGTACATCTCTAACTAGTTAGGTATGTTCTGGATCCAGGATGTAGAATGTCTTAATATATAAATTGTCATATCAATATAAATGACATTCATGATTATCTGTTTTAGAAATACAAATTGCCACCGATATATAAGATTCATTCATAACATGCATATATGCACTTATTGTTTTGTCATAATCAAATAGGGGGAGATTGTCAGGAATAAACATGTGAATGATATTCCTATTTAATATATGATTTGATTATGATATATGTGAATGAATATGCAAGTATGCTTGCATTAAGAAAAGCTGTAAAGTCCTTTGATAGATAATAGAGATATATGTATAAGGACTTAGAATGAATTGATCAAGAATGTTAGGTTGATCCTACATAAGCAAAACAACTTTGTAAAGTCCTTAAAAAGAAATGATGTACAAGGACTATAAATATTGAAAGATCAAGCATGTTAGGTTGATCTTATGATGTAATAGATAGGCTTGTCTGATCGTCGAGCACTGCACCAGAAGTCGTAGTCTGCCAGGAGAGTCAAAGTTAACTCGAGAGCTATCATGGCAGAATAGGAGTATGCAAGATAGTAGATCTCAGAGTTCGTAGACTGCCAGGGGAAATGAAGAAGGACAGTAGTGTGTCGAGTAGAGCTTCCTCGGGATCGTAGTGTGCCGAGGAAGTCAGGTTTAGAATCGAAGAGACAGCCTGCCTACGAGCCGACCGATCATCTGTCAAAGCCAAGAAAGAAACGTAGACTACACTCGGAGTCGTAGAGTCTATCGATGTCGGGTTTATGTCAAGGATCGTAGACTACACTCGAGTTCAGTATAGTCTATTGATTATATGCAGATCGTAGTCGAAGCAGATCGATGAAGAAAACAGTATAAGGCGTAAACCGTAGTGTCAAGATCTGATCTCAGGATCGTAGTGTTTGCACAGCCGAAGCCGAATCGTAGAATGCAGAACTACGATGTGACGCCCCCAAAACCGCTATACATCACCCATCTTGAGTCGCCAGATACATGGTACAGAATTCAAATACAACTTAATAATACAACTGTCATGTACAATACGACAAAACATAAACTGTGAGTTTGAATACAAATATTGTCTACTAGAGAGTATACAAACTCAAAAGGAGTCCTCATTATAATTATTATCACACTATTTCACAGAATAGTGAGGACTACTAATGCACCATCTAGGACCATCACTCCGCTCCCCGACTCGTCCCCAATATATATTCTCATTTCTTGAAGAGAACAAAGAAAGAAAGGGTGAGCTCAAATAGCCCAAAGAAGAAATATTATGACTAAGATAATGCGTAATAAATTATCATTAGCCTTAAATGAAGTTAAAACTGATACAATATAACAAACATCAAGTTTAACTGCTACGGAACAAGCAATCCATTAAAAGAGTCGAGTAGAGAATAAAATCTACTATCTTTTATGATTTAAAAGGTTTTTCATCACTTTAATCGCTGGGACTCAGCTTAATAAATAATCCACATCATCGAATCACCCCTGCACTACGGCCAAGGATATTCTTTAGTATCACGACCACAATTATCCATGCACTACGGGCCAAGAATATTTGTGTATTCATTAATGGTCATGATTATGCCAACAACTCATCCCATCAATGCACCACAGTGCCAATGAGGACTTTTTCCATATCATTTGTAACATTACTGTCATGATTACACCGAATAATCCCTGGTCATAATCATACCAAGTCCATCTATGCACTACAGGCCACAGATGATCTTCGTCATACATTTTGGTGGAGCAATATGATCTTCATCATAATCCCTGGTCAAAATGTATCGTGATCTTCGTCATACATTTTGGTGGAGCAATATGAAAAGAGAGATAGCGCTATTTATCTCAAGGTGTCTAATTTGTCAACGAGTTAAAGCGGAGCATCAAGTACCAAAAGGTCCATTGCAACCACTTGAAATTCCGTAATGGAAGTGGGAGCACATTACCATGGATTTCGCTACGGCCTTCCCAAAGTTTCTCAAGGCATAGATGCGATTTGGGTCATTGTTGATAGATTGACTAAGTCTGCTCATTTCTTTCTTACCGATACGAGAAACTTATACACTTGAACGCCTTGCTCAGTATGTACATAAACGAGGTTGTAAGATTGCATGGTATGCCAAAGATCCATAGTTTCGATCGAGACCCAAGATTCACTTCAAGATTTTGGGTTAGTTTGCAAAAAGCTATGGGCACGGATTTATGATTTAGCTCTAAGATATCATCCTCGACGGACGGAAGCGATCGAGAGGACAATTCAAACTCTTGAAGATCTATTAAGACTTTGTGTCCTTGACTTCAAGGAAGTTGGGACAAGTTCTTACCATTGGTGGAGTTTTCCTACAACAACAGCTTATCAAACAAGTATTGGTATGGCTCCATTTGAGGCGTTGTATGGAAGAAAATGTCGCTTCTCCCAGATTTGGGATGAGGTGGGTGAAGAAACGTTGTTGGGACCAGAGTTGATGCGTATGACTACGGAAAAGATTCAAATGATCCGACAACGATAAAAACCTCACAAGATCGACAAAAGAGTTATCTTTGATCTTCATCGAAAGGACGAGAATTCGATATTGGAGATCATGTGTTGTTACGTGTTGCTCCATGAAAAGGAGTTACAAGATTTGGAAAGAGAGGAAAACTCAATCCTCGATTCATTGGCCCATTTTAATCCTCGATCGAGTAGGAATCTGGGCCTATAGACTTGCATTACTACTGCCAAGTATGTCTCATGTTCATAACGCTTTTCACATATCCATGTTACGTAAATATGTGAAAGACCTGGATGTGACGCCCCAAAATTAGGTATACATCACCCATCTTGAGTCGCCAGATACATGGTACGTAATTCAAATATAACTTAATAATACAACTGTCGTAGTACAATACGACAAAACATAAATCGAGTTTGAATACAAATATTGTCTACTAGAGATTATACAAACTCAAAAGGAGTCCTCATTATAATTATTATCACACTATTTCACGCAATAGTGAGGACTACTAATGCACCATCTAAGACCATCACTCTGTTCTCGACTAGTCCCATTTACGCTCTCATTTCTCAAGAGAACAAAGGAAAGAAAGGGTGAGCTCAACTAGCCCAAAGAAGAAATATTATGACTAATTTATCGTTAGCCTTCAACAATGTTAAATTGATAAAATATAATAAATATCAAGTTTAATCTGCAATGAACAAGCAATCCATTAAAAGAGTCAAGTAGAGAATGAAATCTACTATCTTTTATGATTAAAAAGGTTTTTCATCACTTTTATTGCATTGGGACTCACTTTTTAATAAATAATCCACATCATCGAATCACCCCTCGCACTACTGCCAAGGATATTCTTTAAGATCACGACCACGAATTATCCATGCACTACTACTAAAGATAATCATGTTTTCATCAACTGGTCCCGATCATGCCATAAAATAATTCATCTTTGCACCCTTGGTCAAGAGAATCCATAGCCATAATCATAACAAAAAGCATCCATCAATGCACTACGGGCCAATGAGGACTTTTTCCATATTATTTATAAAATTACGGTCATGATTACACTGAATAATCCCTGGTCATAATCATACCAAGTCCATCTATGCACTACAGACCACGGATGACTTTCAACAAAATATAAGCATGAGGATGATGACAATGATATAGGAATTCAATAAAACAAGTTCAAGAATTAATTTATCCAGGAACTAATAACGTCCAAATTGTCAACATGATACTGCTTTGTAGAGTAAAATTCAAGAATGCTCAGAAGAATATTTCCATGAAAAGATACTGGATGAAGCGCAAATATCAAGGATATTCCAATAATTTCATGGAGTATGGAAGTCAAAGTTTTAACCAACTGAGTATAATAAAGAATGGAATAACAAAAGAAATCGGCATGCATGCGGTATTGCAGATAGACAAAGTTATTCCAATGAATAATAATTAATCGGAACCAATTCATGCGTAAAAGCATGCATGGATGTTCCAACAGAATAATAAAGAACGAAATAATAACAGAAATCACCATGCATGCGGTACTTCTCATAGACATGTTATTCCAACAGAATACCAATAAAGATTTTAACCAGTCCCACAGAAAAACGCATGCATGTGATATTCCAATGTAATAATAAAGAATGAAATAACATAAGAATTTTACCAAGTATAGGGTATCCCACATGTATCTGAAAGTATTCCAATGAAATAATAATGAATGGAATAATGAAGTTCTCTTCATGAATAAGAAAGAAAGAATACCCCTTATGAGTACAACAAATAATATTCCCTACCTTAAAAAAAATTGGATACTGGAATAGTGAGGTAGCAGATTTCTCTTCTTCTTTCTCTCTATAATTTCTCTCTATAATAATTGCTCTAAAGCTTTTGTGAATTGGTGAGAAATGATGGAAGAATGAGCTTCTATTTATAGGAAAATATAGTTTTGATAATTTCACGTTTTGGGGCTCAAAATATTACAGTATAATACCTTCCTCTTTTTCTTCATTTTTAATTTAGTCCTGCAAGTATTATCAAACTTGCACCAACTCCCCTAATAGTAAATAATGTGAATCAATAGTAAATCATATGACTCAATAGTTCTAATCATGTGATAAAAACAATTACAGTATTGTACCTCCATCTATACCTCCATTTTTAACTTAGTCATGCAAGTATTATCAATCTTGCACCACCACCCCTAATAGTATAAGAATGTGAATCAATAGTATCCCGTGAATAGTAACTCATGAATAGTAACTCGTGAATAGTACTCCGACATGAAAAGTGCTCCGAATACCCGAGTGAACAATATAACCTCCAGACATCAATTATCATCGAAATAAATGTCAATTTCCACTAACACTAATAATCACAATACAATGGAACAATCAATTTCATCTTTAATCAACACAACTTATTCATCATTAATATTATAACTCACAATATTTAACAACCGTGTCGCTTCTCGTGAAAGAGGGGCTTTCAGATAAGGATTTCTCCTTATCGCGCGCAATTATTAGGTGACCAAACCTCTCCTCGACAGTAACTTCTAGACATTGTCAATATTGCAAATAATAATATGAATAACTTTGTCGTCTCAATTATTAATTTAATAATAATAAATATTATGCAGATGATACTGTGATAATAATTGAATCAATAATATGAGAGATATGATGCAGCAATTACTATAGCATAACTAGGTGACTTCTCACGTAAGCATCAATAATCAATACCGTGTGCTACTATGCAACCACGCGTATTACTATACTTTTACTACCGGGTAGTTCAACAGTTTTAACGGTAACACATTCGCCGTTATTTTCATAAAGTATTTTTGTCGTTTTCTCAATCCGACAATAATTCCGTTGCGGGGTCCACCAATGATTGTACCGTCGTATGGATATTCCCCGACAAAAAGAATATTCTCCGACCAATCGAATATTATATAACAACTTGCATACTTTGCAAAATTTATAAATATAACCCACAACTATAACATTATATCAAATCCACACCATAATATTTAAAAAATTATTTTGAGAAAATTAAATATTTATTCATAAAATCTGGGGTCTCACATACGACCTCAACAGAAGTGCTCACAATGTATAGGCAGAATCATAGAGCAAGTACGATTCTCAACTAATGAGCACTCCCAGAATATCCAAAGGGACAAAGCCTCTGGTTAGCACTACAAAGATACATCCTACCTGAAGGGAACCAGAGAGCACTCAACGAATGGCATGCAAGCTAAAAGAAGATCTAAGCACCAACCCAATCAGCATCAAGATTGAGTTGTGAAGCCATTCAAGATGAAGTCATCCACAAGATAATCATAAGAAGACTTCAGTAACTGATTAAGGAAAGTTAGCAAGTCACGATGGTATCAGTGAATGAAAGACAACGATCTTGGAAGCAACCGAGATCGTAGTGTTTGCCAAACAAAAAAAGAACTGATGGAAAGTGAACCGAGATACTAGGTGTGACGCCCCCAAAATAGGTATACATCACCTATTCTGAGTCGTCAAATACATGGTACAGAATACAAATACAACTTAATTATACAACTGCCGTAAAGTACAACAAAAAACATAAGTCGTGAGTTTTAATACAAATATTGTCGCCTAGACAATATACAAACTCAAATTCAATATTATTACATTTATTTTCCACTATTTCACTGAATAGTGAGGACTACTAATGCTATCATCCGTCCGGTCACCCGCTTCCCCGACTAGTCCCTGCTACGTTCTCAGTTCCTGAAGAGAACAATAAAAGTAAAAGGGTGAGCTCAACTAGCCCAGTAGGAAATATTATGACTAAGATAATGCATAATATATTATCGTTAGCCTTCAACAATGTTAAACTGATATAATATAACAACCATCAAGTTTAACTGCAGCGGAACAAGCAATCCATTAAAAGAGTCAAGTAGAGAATAAAATCTACTATCTTTTATGATTTAGAAGGTTTTTCATCACTTTTATCGTTGGGACTCAGCTTAATAAATAATCCACATCATTGAATCACCCCCACTGACTACTACCCAAGGATATTCTTTAGTATCACGACCACAATTATCCATGCACTACGGGCCAAGAATATTTGTGTATTCAATAATGGTCATGATCATGCCAACAACTCGTCCATCAATGCACTACAGTGCCGGTGAGGACTTTTACCACATCATTTGTAACATTACGAATATGATTACACCGAATAATCCCTGGTCATAATCATACCAAGTTCATCTATGCATTACAGGCCAGAGATGACTTTTAACATAATATAAACATGAGGATGATGACAATGATATAAGAATTCAATAAAATAAGTTCAAGAATTAATTTGTCCAGGAACCAATAACGTCCAAATTGTCAACATGATACTGCTTTGTAGAGTAAAATTCAAGAATGCTCAGAAGAATATTTCCATGAAAAGATACTGGATGAAGCACAAATATCAAGGATATTCCACTAATTTCATGGAGTATAAAGTCAAAACTTTAACCAATCGAGTATAATAAGGAATGGAATAACAAAAGACCGGGCATGCGATGAGACCGCATGACAGAGTTATTCCAATGTAATAATAAATAACGAAATCACGTCCGTAAAAACGCATGCATGTGATATTCCAATGTAATAATAAAGATTTTAATCAGTCCGCGTAAAAAATGCATGACAGGATATTCCAACGTAATAATAAAGATTTTATCAGTCCGGCAGAAACGCATGCATGTGATATTCTAACAAAATAATAAAGACGGAACCAGTCCTGCGTAGAAACGCATACAAACAGGATGTTCCAATGAATGATAAAGAATGGAACAACGTAAGAATTTCACCAAGTATAGGGTAGCTCAGCAGATATCTGAGTTATTCCAACGTAATAATAAAGAATGGAATAACGTAAGTTCTCTTCTTAGATAAGAAAGAAATAATACTCCCTACGAGTACAACAAAAAAATATTCCCTATCTTTAGAAAAACTGGATACTGGAATAGTGAGGTAGCAGACTTCTCTTCTTCTTTCTATAATTTCTCTCTATAATAATCGCCTAAAGCTTTTTTGAATTGGTGAGAAATGAAGGAAGAATGAGCTTCTATTTATAGAAAATATAGTTTCGATCATCAGACGCTTTGGGGCTCGAAAAATTTCAATCTGATACCTCCACCTTTTCCTTTATTTTTAATTTAGTCATGGAAGTATTATCAAACTTGCACCACCTCCCCTAATAGTAAATAATGTGATTCAATAGTAAATTATGTGAATCAATAGTTCTGAGACATGTGAAAATACGAATTACAATAGATAAGATTTCCATCTATACCTCTATTTTTAACTTAGTAAATGCAAGTATTATCAATCTTGCACCAACTCCCTAATAGTAACAAGAATGTGAAACAATAGTATACACATGTGAATAAATAGTTATAATCATGTGAAATAATAGCAATCAATTGCTCATTTATCCTAAGTTAAATACTTCATTGGTCAATATAACCTCCAAACATCAATTATTATCGAAATAATTGTCGATTTTCACTAACACAAATAATTCCAACACAATGAAATCATTTTTATCAAAAATATAAATTTTGAAATTTCAAAGTTTGACTTTTCCCGAAAAAGTCAACTATTGACTTTTTGACCAAATAGTGAATTCTAGAAAATTTTGTGTTTATAGACTATTTTTACTAATTTCATCGTTCCAGACTCAATTATCACGTCCGCGTCTCCAAATTCAACTCCGAACACAACTTCAATTTTAATAATATTCATCATTAATATTATAACTCACAATATTTATCAACCAAAATGTTCCTGTGAAAGAGGGGCTTTTCAATAAGGATTTCTCCTATCAAGGCAATTAGGTGACCAAACTTCTCCTCGATGTAACTTCTAGACATTATAAATATTGCAATTTAATAATATGAATAACTTTTTTCGTCTCAATTATTGATTTAATAAAATAACATATTATGCAGATGATACTACTGACAATAATCGAATCAATAATATGAGAGATATGATGCAAGAATTATCAGAGCAATAATTGAGTATAACCGAAAGTGACTTCTCACGTAAGCATCAATAATCAATACCATGTGCTACTATGCAACCACGCCAGATTAATGTACTTTTACTACCGAGTAGTTCAACAGTTAACTAAAACTTCCGCCGTTATTTTCATAAAATATTTTTGTCATTTTCTCGATCCGATAATAATTACATTGTGGGGGGTCCACCAATGATTGTGCCGGTTATACGAATATTCCTCGTTAAAACGAATATTCTCCCACCAATCGAATATTATATAACAACTTGCGTACTTTTAAAATTTGTAAATATTACCCACAACTATAACATTATATCAAATCCACACCATAATATTCAAAAATATATTTCAAAAAATTTAATCTTTATTCAAAAAGTTGGGGTCTTACACTGGGTAGCCTCTAAAGAACAAGGTCAAGTGATTAAGTATAGGGTCAATCCATTGATGATAAGTGAACGGGAGATCACAAGGAGAAAGTGAGTCGGGCCGCACCACAAATCAAGTGTCTTGCTATTCGTAGGGAACCCGAGCAAGGAGTTAGGCCATCAATGATCTCGAGAACAAATCGGCAAAAGTAAAGTATCAAGCCTCAAGACAATAGAAGGAAGAGGTGTACTACATTGAGATCCAATCAACACTCTTCAAGATCGTAGTATTAACTCTACCAACAATGAGCAACACTCAACAAGACACTACGATCAGGTCCTCGAAGACGTGCATCAGAATCGTAGAGTTCGAACACCCGAAGACTGAAGCATTGGCAACGGTTCAATCTGAAGGATGGTATTCGGACAAAAGCTTATTGAGAGCATCGATGCAAAAGGACAACCTCTAATCGAGAAATCAGAAGGAGATAATAAAGTCTTCAACCTACCCAAGACATTAAAGTGACAACTCTGACGGGTATGTGAAATAGTAGACTGCAATGCCAGATAAAGTATAACATGTCACATCAGCAGTCTACCTCTGTCAACTCGAGATCTGTGAAGATTTTTGAATAGCCTTCAACGGCTACTTTCCAACGGAAGGATTGGGAAGGAGTATAAATCTAGAAGAGCTTCAAAGATCGAAGGTTGCTGGAGTTGCTGAGTTTGGAGATAAGGTGGATTGATCTAAACCATATGAGATAGTGAGTCCGAAGGCTCACTCTACGATCCACCAAGAACACTCAGAGACATGCAAAGAAAGAAGTAGAAGTGAGAGTTCTACAATGTATAAGTGAGAGTTCTACTACTTAAAGAGTGTTCTGAACTGCCGAGTGAAAGAAGAGCATCATGTCATCTTGATGTCCATCATGAAAAGACTCTAAGTACAATAGGGAAGAGCCTACAGTCATCTTAGAAAGTCCATCATGAGAAGGCATCAAGGAGCAAGAAAGGAGATCATAAATGTCATCTTGGTGTCAAGCATGAGAAAGCTTCTAAGTACCTAACAGAAGAGCTTACAGTCATCTTAGAAGTATTTGAAATAAAAAGGATCTATTCAACCCCCCCCCCCCCCTTCTAGATCTATTGTGCCCTCTGGGAACTAACAAAAAGATTTAAGGGTATTATAGACAATTGAGTATTATATTTAATGATTTTCAATCATTTTCTTAATCTTTGTATCCACCTTTAAAACGTCAAATAATTAGGAACGGATGGAGTAATTGTTAGTTAATTTACTTCTCCTAATTTTAATATTACAACGCAAAAACTCTAAAAATAAATAAATGTATATGCCATATACTGGTAATAACTAGAAAGCGTCTACTCTCTCTTCAAAAATATGATATCAATTTTAAAATTTTTAAGTTAATTTAGAATATTCAAATTTAAAATGAAAATAAATTTATTCATTTTTTTGACAATACAATTATAAAAATGATAAATTATCTAAAAATTACTATTGATATAAGGCTTAATATTTTTAAATGTTAAATAAATCACAATAATTTAAAATTTAAAAATATATCAAATTGAAATATTAATCTTATATTTCGGTATATATTGTTCCCTACTTCCCTCTATAGTCCATACCAACTCGAGCAATGATATTTGGTAAGTGACTAAGATTCTAAAATAAGCAAACAGTTCGGGCTCGATTCATACTCGTTCGACTAAAAGTTCAATTCGAGTTCGACTAGAAATATAAATGAGTCAAATATGAGTAAATTTTAAAGTTCGATAAACTACTCGAACCTTCTTAAATTATAATTTTCTATTGATACTTAGATCATATTCGTTCGAAAAGTTCAAACTGCTCGGGCTCGATTCGGAATCGTGCTTGACTTGGTAGCTAAATGAGCCTCAATCAAACCTTATTTTATACTCGATAAATTTTGTGAACCAAATATGAGCAATTCAATACTCGGTTCGACTCGATTCACTTACATCCTTATAAGTAACTGTCGTTTATTTAGAAGATGACCCGCACTATCCAAGTATTAAGGGTAAATGATTTATTTTAAAAGGACTTATAAATTAAAATTTAAAATAATTTATAAGTTATTTTAAATTGTGATTTATAAGTTAAAAATTAAATTAAAATAAACTATAAATGTGTGACTAAAATGATTTATAAATTAAAATAAGTTATAAAGATAATTAAAATGAGAGTAAAACAGTCATTTTAGAAAATTAAAAAATAAGTCACAAATGAATGAACACGTGAACAGTAAAAAATTACTTATAAGTTACAAGTTAGTTTGACCAACTTATAAGTAGAAGCCACACATATCCTAAAAGTGAGAAACGATCCAACCGGTAAGTTTGACTTCTTTTTTGCTCAAAGGATTTGCATGGTTTAAAATGGATCCGGTTAGTATGAAGTTTATTTTTTGGTAAGTTGGTTAATTGACCAATAGAATACTGACACATATAGATTATCGTCTGTGTGTCAGCACTCTATTGACTAATTAATCAAGTTACCCAAAAATAAACTTCATCCTAATTACTTCCATTTAAAATATGTCCCGCTTTCCAAAATTAGCAACAGGAACAAAAATGGAGTTATATTAAGTTGAGAATGGGTTATGTGGAACAAAACCCATATTGATGACCATGGCCTACTTTCTCTCTCTTAAATTAAAATTAAAGATATATTTTTAAAATAATAAACCAGTTAACTTTTTTAGATATTAAAATAGTATAAAATGAAAAAATTATCCGTATTTGAGAATACATAATTTTTCTCAGATATATAATAGAAATATGACAATTAATACTAAGGGTATTATTGTAAAAAAATAGATTATCTAAAGTAAATAGACATTTAACTTGAGACTACCTAATAACAAATACTAACTTTTATGAGGGATTGTTTTTAACTTTTTTTAAATAATTATATCTCAAACCTATTTTATTTTATTTTATAAGTAATGACATAAAATTCATACCACCACGTTTATAGCCAGTAACAAAAAATGTATATTCGTTTTTCAAAACGGATTTCTCATCAGTATTTTTTGGAATTGAGGGCTTTTAATATTTACTTGAATGGATACTTTAGTTGGGGACAAATGGATCCGATTAACATGAAGTTTATTTTTGGGTAAGTTAGTCAATTGGTCAATAGAATGATGACATATATAGAGCATCGCCTGCGTATCAGCACTTTATTAGCCAATTGACCAACTTACTCAAAAATAAACTTCATGCTAATCACTTCTGAAGCAAATAAATATTCCAGCAAACTGGGGTAAAAATAAATAGGAGACAAGACAACCATATGCTATGCCTATGCCTATGCCTATGCATGAGGAGGATAATGGTTACTGGTTAGCCACCGCATTACACTTCGTTTCTTAATGTAAATCGTTTTAGAGAAATGTTTTTGTTTCTTAATATAAGTCGTTTGAGAATTTCAAGTAAGCATTAATTGTTTAGTTTCCAATATTACCCTAAGTATTAAATGTAACTTTGGTTCTCTCACTATTTTATGTCCAATAAATAACAATCTCTTATTCTAATACAAGGGCAATATAGACAATTGCTTTTATAGTTAATATTATATAATCATTACCTTAATACTTGTGCACAACTCTAAAACGACCTATATTAAGGAACGAATGGAATACATACGTGTCACTGACATGTCCCCAAAAGTAAGCATTTACATTAAATACTTCTTCTCATATGTTTGTTTTTTATATAAGATAATTTAAAATAATCTCATTTATTTTTTATAAAATTAATTAAAAAATTAAATAAAAAAAAATATTATTTGGATTATTATACCATTATTAATAATAACATATTTTAAACTTGTTTATACATTAAAAAGACACCTATAAATAAAAAAACATGTACGTACTGTAGGCTGTTATAATAAAGTTAGTCATGAAAAAATTATTTTAAGAAAAATAAATGATAAACTTTTTAATAGTAAATGTAGATATATTTTCAAAATAACTTTTTATTCTCATAAAAAAACTTTTAACTAAAAATATATACTATTATTAACCAAACACTTTAAATATTATTTTAAATTTTTTAGAGCTTTGTACAAATTGAATCATTTACCTCAAAAAATCCTGAAAGCCATATAAAAAACATAAAATTAATAAAAATTGATTGCAAAAAAATTAATTAATAAATAAATTAAAATTCATAATTAAATCAACTGGGATCCTCTCAAATTTATTTGAAAGTCGAAATAAATCCTAGAGCATAATAATACATTAATTAATAATTAGATATAGCTCATAAAGTCTAGTCAAAATTGAAGATCACAAAGTAATAATACCCTTTAATTGAAGATCAAATCAGAGGACAGAAAAAGCGTCCAACAGCCAAATTATAGTTTAAATTATAATTTGTAACATACGCTAATTATATTAAAAAATAAAAATTAATTTTATTCATAAATTTTAATTCCACAATATAATACCTAGCTAAACATAGTATCAAATAATCCTTCATCTTAAGTCATTTTATAATTTATAAATTAATAGTCCAAAGTCTAAATTTAAAATAAATAACACTTGAGATAGATTAATAGTCATATCTCAAGTATAATACTTACAAACAATTAAAAAAAAAATTCAGGTGAGTAAAGTAGAAATATATAATGCATATTCAAATGACCAAGTCCAAATTCCAATTTTTCAATCAGAATGATACCACAATTCATCAAACGAGACTGTTTTGTAATTTTTTTAACATCGTTTTACTAGGAAATTAGGTCGCTGAAAGCATCTGCCTGATCAACATAAGACTTTCTCCAAAAGGCAAGAATAGGGTCTAGATTTCTACATGGTTGAATCGACTTGTTTCTGTGACAGATGAGATTTTGGAATTTAATTTTAATATTTATTAGATTAAATAAATATTTTTGATGATTTAATTATTAGATTAAATAATTAATTGATGCAACTGTGATAGATTAATTTAATTATATGTGCTATATTTATTAAATTAATATGGAGAATATTTATTATTCAAAGTATGCATTTATGTGAGCTTATTGAATTAAATGAAATATTTAATAAACATAATGTTATTTTAATGTAATAATATATTAGAGATTTAATAATTTAACATAATTAATAAGTAAGAAATTAATTATGTGACTATGTGAATTAATGACAAATTATCATATTTTATTTAAAGTAAAGTAAATAAGATAATTGATTTATTTTATAATTGGATGTGACATTATTAAACTATAAGATAAAAGAGTTATTAAATTAAATGATTCTGAGCCATTTAAGGCTTGCCAAACGAGGCCCTAGTAGAGGTTGAAAGCAGTTAACCATTACTGGGTAACTGACATCCACTCTGCGCGTCAGTTCTTTTATTAATACGTCGTATTATTCTCCTTCCTATTTTCTAAGTGTTCAAAGCAAATTACAGAGAAATTGTGAGTGTGTGTGATTGATCTAATAACTGAGAAAGGATCATCAATGCTCTCTTAGTCTACACTTTATACTCTGGGTAATTCCTTTAGCCCAATTTCTATTTTTGCGATTGTTTTAAGTTTTATAAGAAAATGGCTTCACGTTTTGTTAAAGTCTCTGTAATTATAAAGGGTATGGATTATGTGTTGATACATGTAATAAGATGTTATCATATCGTATTTGATTATATATATTGTATAAACCATATCATCAGTTACATAAAACGTGTCGTATATTGTTGCTATAAATTTCAGAGTATAAAATATGGCCATATGGCCTTACGTACCAAATTTGATACGTCTATCATAGGTTATATCATAAATTTATGCTTGTAATGGGTTATGTATATTAAAACGAACAGACCAAACTTCAAATGAACGGATTCGGTGTTATAACGAACCCGTAATATTGATTTGCATGTTTTGTTTTCAAAACTTTCAAGAACATCAAGAACAGTAAAATTACATGTGTTGATTCTACAAATTATGTGTTTTAACATGTTAAAATCATGCTAGAAGGGTTGAGTAGTAGTTATATGTGTATTACAGTGTTTGGGTATGTCTAAATTCATGTAAAAATAAACTAATTGGAAGTTATGGCCATATTACGTGTTCTTCACGTAGCGTATAATTTACTTGTGATAGATTTTTGGCCTAATTTGGCCTTGTTATATGTTCATGAATCATGACTATCATGAGAAAATGAGCTCGATAACCACTTCTACCATGCCATGTTACTAAACTAAATTACCCCATCCCACACAAAAAATAAAAAAAAAAAAAATAATAATAATAATAAAATAAATATTCGATGAAAATTATTATTAAAATATTTATAAAATAAATTAAATATTTTAATTGAGATATTATGGAATAAAATAAATATTTGATGAAAATTATTATTAAAATATTTATAAAATAAATTAAATATTTTAATTGAGATATTTATGGAATATAATAAATATTCGATGAAAATTATTATTAAAATATTTATAAAATAAATTAAATATTTTAATTGAGATATTATGGAATAAAATAAATATTTGATGAAAATTATTATTATAATATTTATAAAATAAATTAAATATTTTAATTGAAATATTTATGGAATAAAATAAATATTCGATGAAAATTATTATTAAAATATTTATAAAATAAAATAAATATTTTAATTGAGATATTTATGGAATAAAATAAATATTCGATGGAAACTATTATGAAATAATTTATTCGAGTGTAATAATAGTAAGAGAATAAAAATATTCTAATTTAATTAAGTAATTAAATTAGAAGGGTAATGATTTGTTAAATAAAGTTGAGTTTATATTAAATAATTAAGTGAAAATGTAACTAATGAATGTCGTGAATACATATGGTATGTGTGTAGGATTTGTGGTGAACGGAAGTAGTAATCGTTTAGCCTACGTGTAAAACCCCAACTTTTTGAATAAAGATGAATTTTTTATAAATATTATTTTTGAATATTATGGAGTGAAATTGATATAATGTTATAGTTGTGGGTAATATTTATAAATTTTGCAAAGTACGCAAGTTGTTATATAATATTCTATTGGTGGGAAATATTCGCTTTTAACAGGAATATTATTAACCAAGACAATCATCATTGACCCCACAACGGAATTATTGTAGGATTGAGAAAACGACAAAAATATTTTATGAAAATAACGACGGAAGTTTTACCGTTAACTGTTGAACTACTCGGTAGTAAAAGTATAATAATACGCGTGGTTGCATAGTAGCACACGGTATTGATTATCAATGCTTACGTGAGAAGTCACTCAATTTTACTTATTTTATGAACCCCCATTTATCCATTTTTCAAAATAATTGGTAGAAAGTTATCTCTCTTGTTTTATTACCTATATATATATAAGTTTATATTATATATATAGTAATAGTGGGTGTGTGCAGTATTGTGTATGATTGTGTGTACGTGTGGGAGAGGGAAAGTGTGGTTGGTGGCTTAAAATTGGTTGGTGTAGTGTTGATATTGTAGTATTATATATATATATATATATATATATATATATATATATATATATATATATATATATAGATATTGCATGTGGAGATTGACTAATGGGGAAGTAATATTTGGATTCACGGGAGGAAAGATAAGTTAGTGGAGGGAGTATAATGATCAAATGTCACAAAGTTTTGGGTGGATGTTGATGGATGTTGATTTTGGTGGAAAAAATGCCATATAAGGCATGTGTTGAATATATATATATATATATATATATATATATATATATATATATATATATATATATTATATTTTTTTTGTTTTGTTTTACTTGATAATTGATTTCAAATTTGAAGGCATCCGTGAATTGTTTACAGAGCGTCCGTGAATTATTTTTCAAATAGTATCCCTTCAATTTTCCTATAAATAGAAGCTCATTCCTTCATTATTAAACTATTTATAAAATAAATTAAATATTTTAATTGAGATATTATGGAATAAAATAAATATTTGATAAAAATTATTATTAAAATATTTATAAAATAAATTAAATATTTTAATTGAGATATTATGGAATAAAATAAATATTCAATGAAAATTATTATTAAAATATTTATAAAATAAATTAAATATTTTAATTGAGATATTTATGGAATAAAATAAATATTCGATGAAAATTATTATTAAAATATTTATAAAATAAAGTAAATATTTTAATTTAGATATTTATGGAATAAAATAAATATTCGATGGAAATTATTATGAAATAATTTATTCGAGTGTAATAATAGTAAGAGAATGCAAATATTCTAATTTAATTAAGTAATTAAATTAGAAGGGTAATGATTTGTTAAATAAAGTGGAGTTTATATTAAATAATTAAGTGAAAATGTAAATAATGAATGTCGTGAATACATATGGTATGTGTAGGATTTGTGGTGAACAGAAGTAGTAATCGTTTAACCTATGCACGAGGCAAGTTTCCTAACCCTATTTGTTATCATTATTCAAGTTTATAAATTAAGTTCAGTTTGTTATATTAAAGATTATCTATCATTTCAAAGTATGATTATGTTATACAATACTTGTTCTATTGTATACCTCTTAAAATTTTTATTCAATTTAATTATCATTTATTGTTGAACCTTATTAGACTAGCGAACCCTTAATTGATTCGACTAGTCCATAGTTGATGAACGTTCTAAATTTCAGAACCCTTATTGAATTATCTAAACCAAACTTCCTTTGGTACGAACTCTGATGTCAAACTGAGATGAACAACCTTATATAGAAATTTCTTATGCGTTAGCGTTAAGATATTATGCACAGTATGGTACTAAGGGTTGATCCCCCTAAGTACGAGTAAAAGAGTTAATAGTCTTATGACTATTAAAGGTTTCAAGTATAACCCTTAATAATCTAGGACATAGTTCAAGGTCTTATGACCCTCAGAAATCTTTTGAACTCTTGTTATTCATTCTTGATTCAAAAGTTGAGCTTTTATTTCAGAAGTCTTTGATTCACTCGCATGTTATTATATATTGTTATTTCATTTTTATACTTGTGGGCATTCATGCTCACTCTTGCATAATAATAACATTGAAGTTAAAAATGAAAAATACAATGAGCCTTCTACTAACAAATAAGTGATGAAGACTTGTTATTTAAATTTTGGAATGTTATTGGCAAGACTTAATGTTGTTTAAAACTTATTATTTGTTTATATTTTCGCACAGATGTTTAAGGTTAGTTTGATCTGAAATTGTATTTATTATTCAGATGTTGTAACCCCATAAGAGGAGGATTTATTTCTATCTATTGCATGATTTGCATTTATTATAGATAGATAGATGATATTTGTACAATGAACACCAAATCCCGTCAAATTTAAGTACCCGAATTTGGGGGTGTCACAGTTTCTATAAGTTGCATGAACTGAAAATGGTTCTGCTTTCTAATGGGCTCACACTCCATAAACCATCAGTGTAGATTCAGAAGGACTCTTATCCATACATCAATTGCAGCCAAGAAGAAAAGCCAGGACGTACTCCACCTACTGGCAATGAATCATTAAAGCCAAACTCTCTATCATATATGCCAATTTTTTTCTGAAAACAGATGAGCAAGACAGATGCCGAGAAAGAGAGAATCATGCTGCTGCCCAGGCTTGAATATAAAACGATTATCTACATGTAACATGAATTATCCACAGATCTATTGCTGGGTGAGACATAGATGCTATCAATAATATAGACTCGTACAACACATTGCTTAATTACTTGGACAAACTAAAAACCAGAAGGCACCTTTCAACAGCTTCCATCATGGTTCTCGTCCAGGTGACCATTCAAAATTGCTTTTCTTACGTTGGCTCTTCTTGGTAATGGTGTCCATGTAACGCCACCTCACATATTTGTGGTTGATTTCAAACACGAAACTCATTCCCCTTATCTACCAATTCACCAGTTTACCATAAATTAGTTGCGTTGTCAACATTAAACAACTTTAGTGCATACATAACAATGCAAACCGTGAGCGAAGTTTCAAATGAAGGTAGTATCTATCAGCAAATTTTAGAAATAAAAAGTTTCTGTTATATACGCACAAAAAAGAGAAGGATCTCAATAGAAACATTATCAGTATACTGATAATTAAGAGTATCAAAATAGTACCCTTCATTATTCTACTTCTCAAGCAGGCCTCATCAATCATCAAGATATAAATATACTCGCACAAAAACAATTACGTGACTGTATAGTGTCTACGCATACTAGCATCTCTAATTTAAAAGATCCAATTACAATGTACCACCTCCGTTTCAATTTACAAAGCCAAGTGATCTTATCACTTATATATTGAAATGGAGGGAGTATTTCATTTTTTTCCACCCCTAAAGTCTGAAATGAGATGACCTAACTTAACATCAGTCAATTGAATGTACGGGGTTAACATTGCTAAAGACTACTTTGTGATAAGATAAGCTAAACAATATAATATGATTAAGATTTATGATGTACTAATGCTTATACAAAGACTTTTGTTGTCACAATATATACCGGTACAAATTGTTCCACTGGAATCTGTGCTTATGCAATAGAACAGACCAAGGGAGTTAAAAGATGGGAGCGCTGGGAGCTTAAAGTTTAATAGGATGGCGGATTTGTACGTTAGTTATCCATTTGTTTATGTTCCCTAATCACGCAAGGGTCGTAGAGACTACAAAACTTAAAAGACAGTAACATGAGTTCTGCATGCATACATGTCAACAGCTGAGAGGAGCACTAACAACCTTCTATAGCTTTATGCATTATGCTGAAGTAATCTGATGGCTAAAAAATTTCAAACAATGTGGAAGCAGATTATGAAGAAGGTAATGCACTGAAAAAGGAAAAAAGGGTAGTGCATTGAAAAAGGAATAAGCATTCAAAAATCTCAAGAACTCGTAATCAAGAATGCTACATGAGAACTTGTACTCGTAAAACAAATACTGTGTGAGATCATCAGTCAACTTAAAATGGAAGATCAGAAGTTAAATACCTCAATTAAACAACTTGAACCAAGACTCAACAACTGTCCACTATCGACAGATTTGCCATTCACTGAGATTGAACTTTTCCCAAGATTTTTCAGAAAGAAAGATCCATCTGTTTCCATCTTGATAATTGCCTAAGAAAATACAATCAAGGATTGTTATATTAGTATACATTCTAGGCATTATGTGATGCACCAGCAGTGACTCATTTTGCTTATGTGACGAGTAGTGGTGGTGACTCATATTGTTCATGCGTTCTGGGGAAAAAAATGAATTAATAGAAAAACTAATAATAATCACAAAGTTTTTCCTCACCATTTTTCCCGCTGCTGGTGGTTTCTACTTTCTAATGAAGTTTTACTTATTAAAAACAAAACAATATATTACTAGGAATGGTTCAGAGAAAGAAGTTATGAATTATCTAAAACAAAACAAAAAATTGAAAACATGTTAGCACATTTCATGTGTAAGTAGCCATGACAACAAAACTAATCCCAAAAACTTTTCCATATCTAGTTGACATGGTGAATTTATCTGTAGTATTAATATTTTTAAAAAAGCAAGTCTGGCTTTGTTGCTCCTTCCTTGTATCAAAGAACATGAGTGAAGCCCTGTAAGACGCATCACAAAATTACGACAATTATTCATATAATTATGTTTTTTTAATGATGCATATATGCAAGGCATGGTCTAGAGTTGTTATGTTCTCATCATTATCTATTTTTATTAACAAGGAAATTTCATTTAATGCTTACACGGACGTGCAGAAACAGTAAACATGATCTTGCGATTGGATTTCAGTAGAAACATAGATAACTATACATTTTGCATAGAACCATGACTCATATTTCAACTTACTAGAGCCAACAACAATAGATGCCAAAAAATTCATAATAATAATCCCACCTGTCGTCTGGATATTTTGTTGGCTCTGCCCTCTTTTCTCAAATCAATATCAACATCAACGTCATCTGTTGATCTTCCAAGCAGTACCTACAAGACAAGTTCTTTTGATAAAGGATAGAGCATAGACGGACAGAAACTCAGGAAAAGAATGGGGATCCAAAACTGTGTCAAAATTATGCTGAACTCACACCAGCGAAACCATGTCAACAAGACAAGTTCTTTTGATTAAGGATAGAGCACATAAGGACAGAAACTCAGGCAAAGAATGGAGAACTAAAAATGTGTCAAAATTATGCTGAACTCACACCAGCAAAACCATGTCACCCTGGGAATCCAAGTCCATTCCTAATTTATAGGTGAAGTTTAGAAACCTCCGATATTGTAGACAAAGCTTTACAATACTAGGAAAAACTCAACTCAATTACAATTAACACCTTATACCATAACTAGGGCTGTCAATGAAGATTTGATCTTGATTTGATCTGCTTCAGTGTAATTTTTTGGATCAAAGCTTCAGCTCATTTATTTACTAATCTGTTATAATTTGATTCATTGGATCAATATTTCAAATGGGTCAAATCTGATTTGGTTTAAGCCTACTAATCCACCAAGACGAAAAAAAGTTATGTATATCTCTGTTTCCACGAGATTTTGGGTTTTTGTATACTTATTTATCTACTTCCGGTCTCTACTTGTCCGCTCCAATTTTTATTCTTCATCAACATTTCTCTTCTTCTGATCGGATGTAACATCTGCATTGGTGTGTGTATATATATATATATATATATATATACATATGGATGGTGTATATTAATTATAGTAATTACTATTCATACTATTCTATTTGTTTACTTTTGAAATATATGGACACTTATTCATTAGCACGTTTATTAACCAAATAGTATTGATTTGCTAAACTTCAATTCATAATTCCTAGACAAGTTTGACCTCTGCACAATTTATTTAACAATATGTTTTTTATTTTTTTCCAGTAGTCAATTATCTTGAAGGAACCTATACTGAGCAATATTTAATGTTGATCCAAACTAGAGAAAGTAAAAAAAAATGAAGAAATTGAACTTTTTAGATGGAGAAAGTAAAAAAATTTAGTGTGAGAAAGTAAAAAGTTTTAGAGAGATTAAGTGAAATTCTTTCAATTTTTTTTTAAGTTCTACTATTTGGAGAATTCAATATAATTTCATCTACTATTTGGAGAATACAATATAATTTCATAATCAAGGAAAAAATAAACTCACCCGAAAAAATTAATATAATATAAGTACAAAAAAAATGGATTGATTTGGATCATAATTTATATTGTTAGAAATAGTGGATCGCAAATCAATGATCAGATCGCTGATAAATTATCACATTTGATGGATCATATTAGATCAGAGCGTGATTTGCTCCAATCTGAACCATTGACTGGCCTAACCATAACTAAGCTCATTAAAATATATTAGATTAATTATAGCAAAGAAATGCATTAAACTCAACAATTGTTGATGATGCTAACTATTATAAAATTCTATAAATAAGCACATTGTCACTAGTCAAACAGTTTTACAATATTAAAAGCAAGAAAATTAAATCATTTTCAAGAAACCTATAATAACTAACTTACTATAGTGACCAGTTTTACCTTCCAAAATAGATATATTATTTGGGACACACAGTCAAAGTGGATCTTGGCACTGCAACCATCATTCTTTAATGATACAATCAGGACATATTTGTAAGAGTTACTGTATTTACAAAGTTGTTTGCAGTATTAAGCTTTAACTTTCTTGAAATCAAGCATATAGTTTGTAGACCATGTAATAGTAAATTAATGTATTTTGCTTGCATCAGCTAACTAAAAATTTCTTCAAATACTTATTTGACTGTGTCTGTGTCTGTGTCGTACACATATTGCAAGTTTACAACAGATAAAGTCACATTTTCTCTTTTCTTTTTCTTCTTTCTTTTTTATTATTTATATATCATTTATTATTATTCTTACCTCTGTATACCATACTAGAACATACATCTTATTCCAGATAATGTATAAACTACCGTTTCAGTTTTAATCAGTTATTCAGCTCATACTTATGAGTACGAAGTGTGTTAAAAAAACTACAGGAACCCCATTAACCAATGATATTTGGTTTAGATACATTAGTAAAATGCAAAAACACAGTTGACCAAACCATATCACCCCTTCCCACAGACCACACAGAACCTGACCCAGCCACAAACAAGATGGAAATATAAAACAGAATAAAGTTCACCATTAGTCCTCAATGAATTCAACTTGAAAGCAATCACAACAATCAGGTCACAATCTGTAAATGTACCTCGGTTTTCCTAATATAATGCTTCAAATGGCATCCATACAATAACGCAAGTGCTCGGTGAGATGACATTGTTCTTTGCAGTGCTGAACGAGCACACTGTTCCAATCTAATGATTTTCCTCTTAGCATTGTCATCTTGATACTTTGAGACTGGAGAATTTAGAGATCAAAACCACACAAAATTACAAAGCTAAGCAGGAGGGGATATAAAGTATGCATATGATCTTCTCTTTTACAGTTAAATCCTTTTTCTCTTCATTAACACAGTAACACTCTTTTCTTGAGAATAAAAAGTTACACTTTCTACCAGCATTATACTATTATAGCTATATTTAAGCAAGGAAGAGAGTAGCCATAGTCTAAGTGAATCATTGCTCCCACAATATGCCAGTATAAATTTGTAACAAGGTCATTATAAAAATTTAATTAGTGGAGACCAAAAGAAAAATAGTTAGCACTTCGACCTAATCCCAAAGATTACCTTGCCTACTGGTATATGAATCCTGATCATATGGACCTAAGTCCATTTCAAGTATCTGCATGGAAACAATAGAAATCAATAAAGATATCCACCAACAGATGAGAATCAAATATACCACAAAACCCAGAGTGTTACCATAGCTTCAATATCAGAAAAATAAGGTACGTCATTGTCACTCTCCAATTCATCCTGATCCGATAAGGAGGGATTAACAACTAATTCTGGAAGAACCATTTTGACAGAGCCTTCTTCTGCATGTAAAGCCGTTTCCCTAGATGTAGATAGGTTTTCTACTACCTGTTTATCACCAAAAAAGAGCAGGAGAAAGGATAAAAAAAGCTTCAGAGACAGACTTCAATATGCCCAAACCATGAAGAAAGAGAGAGAGAGATTCTAGAAAAATCAGAGTACCCTCGGTTCAACTTTAATAACATCTTCATTCAGCACTCTATCCGCAGTAGTGACTGGAGTTGAATGAGTTGATCTACTTTGACTCAAGTCTCTAAGGGCCTTGTTAGCCTCTCCCGGATGCAGGTTAAGACATTTAGTAGTATCAGATACCTCAGATTTGACTGCACAACCACCAAGTGGGTGGCCAGGAAATGACTCGGGTAACATATTTGGCCCAATTATTGGGGACCATGCAAATGATGGTGCAGGATCTTTCAATTTTTTCATCAAGTTCATACCTCGTTCATTATCCTTCTCATCAGCAGATGATGCAGGATCAATAGAATCTATGGTACATGGTTTCCGCGCAGGAGTAAAAGATGTGGTTGGGTGAATAAGCAAGAAAATATCATCATTGCATGGGATTTCCGGGTCTTCAGTATTTAATGCGCAGCAAATATGTTCATCACCGAGTCGAATAGAATCAGGATGCAACACTGCTGTTGATGCCATGTAAATGTCTGAATGACGAATACTTTGGTTAACATCATCATGAAGAGAGGATGAAATATTTTCTGACTCTGCAGCACGTGGACTACTAAGAGTCCCGAGACAAATATTTGAAACTAATGATGTACTGGGTTCAATGTTGCAGAACTTACTAGGTTCAATATCGCATAACCCACCTTCCTGGACATCATTAGGAGAACTTTTACTAATTAAATTAACATTAGCATAGCAAGACTTATCCATTTTGTCTTTCCCATCAACATCCATGAAAAGCATCTCGTCCTCATTTGGGACGTTCAGAAGACAATCTGAAAGGTCTGCAAATTCACCCTCAGAGACAGCAGCTGAACTGAAACAAGTACCATTGTCGTTGTCTCTCAACAGGGGATCTGAATGGACAACATCAAACCCTGATGGACTTTTCTCTCTACGTTTACTATTGTCAAGAAGTGCCAATGTACCTTCAGCACCCTGAGTTCTATCTACATTATTCATATTCACTGGCATAGCTGGTACTGATATGTCTTCCATTGTTTTCCATAGAGGCAGCCTAGGCATCGGAGATGAAAATCCCATTGCGTGAAATGAAGCACTACCATCTGAATCAGGGGAATTGATATGCCTTCCTCCAAATCCAGAACCCTAAACTCTGGGGTTTTCATTCAGTGAGTGAAAGGTCGACAAACTTTTCCTCTCAGAATCATCGGCTTGAAAATGCTTACCATTAGAATTTGATTTTCTTAAGTTAATTGAATCAACTGCCAACATATGTGGAGCATCGTTTTGGTCAATATTTGACTCAAACGAACCCCTCCCACAATCTCCTATCAAAGGGGGAATGTCTTCAGGGAAACCATATAAGCTATCTCTCCTCACATTTTTAATTGAATGATTATCTTCAATCAGATTCTGACATCCAGTATGAACCACTACCGGTATCATCAACAACAATATCCCCTACTGCTTGTGGGAAAACACGATCCAGGATGTCAAAGTCTGAGTCCTGAAGCCCAAAATGGTCTGAGATACAATCACCAAGCATACAGTTTGCATCCCCAGGCTCATTATCAAGTGTTACATGCTCTTGAAAATCACCTGCACGCCCACCGCAATCATGTAGATTGGGTTCAAGAAAACCTATATCAGTAGAGTTAAAAAGCTCAATTCGAAGTCTCTTCCGCATGGCATTATATTGTCTACGAATGCTTATAATTTTCCTTTTTCCAGTGAACTCTCCACTCTTAGAATTGTCAGACCTACTGAACTTTGATGAAGGATTTGAACAAGAGAGTTCAAGCTCCATCATCCGAACAGAAGATTGAGTTGAAATATCAGGATCATAAAGTAGTGAATGCCACCGGTCTCGCAGTTCGCGAAAGGTAAATCTCCGAGAAAATTGCACTGCTCCTTTAGCAAGTGCTTCAAGAGAAGCACCAGCCTGCAAAAAGAAAAGAAAATAAAACTTCATTGACAGTAATAAATTAACTAAAAGTACGTTCGGGAGGCAAATATGGCCTTTCTAAAAGAGATGTTCAGTCCAAAAGGAAAGCCCCAAAAGAGAAGTTTGGACTAGCTGGAAAGAATAAATGCATCTACCATTTCTTTCTTTTGTTATTTACTAGGTTTTTGCGAATAAAATGAGTACACATGTCTGCTACACCACTCCAGGAACAAGACAAGGAAAGAAGAAGTTCAAGGAAATTTTAGCAAAATATAGATTATGGATAGCATTTGAACTTCTAACTACTCAACAATTAGCTTCCCTCATGAATAGAAATTCTTAGATAGAGTGCATTTTCACTTGCTACAGCTATATCACCTTAATGGTTTCTCTTCAACAACATAACAAATCTACAAACAGGTAGCTGAAGAACATGGATTTAATTTCTCTTTTACATTTGTAAGTTACAAGTTCGATTCTTTGTCTGATTCACTTGTCATTTACTAAAAATTGTACCACTTGAATGTTACCTAAATTTTGTTTCATTAACGAACATGCAATTCAACTGTCACATAATGATGGAACAGTACTCAAGCCACGACTTGCCAACAAAAAGAAATATTTGCACATTATAATTCTTTCTTAAGTTTCCATCTGCGCCAAGATTGCAACATATCACCCAAAATGGTAACCATGAACGTGGATCGATTTAGTACGCAGCTTGAAATCCACACGGAAATGCTACCTATTGGTGAAATGCAAAATGTATCTATGTGCCCATACCACAATTTGGAATGTGGAACGGTAGTTCCCAGTTCACAAATCACAGGGCGGATTGGTTCCTTGGTAACCCTAGACCAAAATACTATATATCAGGGGATATTGGAGAAACTATGTTACATGGACTACGATGTGGGTGTCGGGTACGCGTATGTGTCCAGGTGCTAGACCGTCATTTATTCCAAATTTAGCAAATTGAGTATACAAGGGTTAGACTTTATAAGTATCCAAATATAGGCTACAGTACAGTAGGTGGGCATGTCTTGCATACTTAACTTAGTATATAAGATAATCTGTAGAATTAAAGTTCAACTGTATACATTAAACAGTACAAAGTGGGGAAGAGTGACTTTCATCTTTTCATTAAAGAAGCAAAAACCCTCTCCATTGTTGTATATAAGCTTTCACTGTCTCTTCCATATACAACCTAAAATTTGGAGTGCCGATAGTTGAACGAGGGTGTCTGGCACATATCTAATTCCCTTGTCCGAGTCCAATACAATTGTGTCCAATAACTATAGCTGAACTTACTTGAGTCCATGTAACATAGGGGAACACAACTGTGTCTATCAATTGCGTACATACAGATACTTTACTCTCAGATTTAACCTGTCTTAATAATTGGAAACTAAATATTTCAAACATATCTTCAGTTGAAATTATAGGATATGTAGATATATACGTATATCTATTTTATGATTCTGATTTCACCATAAATTGAGATCCAAATTTTCAATTGAACCATGAAATTTGGCAGCTGATATTTATTTACCAATCAGTTAATCGATTATCTCATCGCATATATGGCTGTTGAAAAAATAAAACAGTTGCAAAAGCTCCGATTAATGATATTGAATCAATGATAAGGTCTATTGAAAAATAGTAAAACGAATTGCAAGAGCAAACATCGACAACTGTGAAATAATTAAAGTAAATAAAAGGCCCAAGTGTAAAGTATAAATTGGAACTGAAGACCGACAGAATTGTGTAATTACCTCAATTGCATTTTTCAACAAGACGTCGTCCTCCGGGATCCATGTATAAGAACAAATCGGAACTATCCCGGCCATATGAACCTTAATTTGTATCAATGTATACAAATCTATCCCATAAACCTAGTGATGTCCATCAAGTTGAAGCTGGATTAGCAAGTGAGACATGTAAAAGTGAAACAAACACCGGAAAGTAGAGTGGAGCTTTCCCCGCGTTTTGCCTCTGATTCTCTTACGTCCTTTTTTATTTTTATTTTGTTGTATGAAAATTGAGTCTTATACTTTTTCAAGAAGAATAATGTAAATATATAACGTTGCCACGTTATTCGAGTCAAAATATTTGAAACATTTAACATTATTCGGACTCAAATATAATGAGCCGGATGACTTGATTAGCTTCTTTTTTTATAAAAAAATCTTTTATAGACCCACTAAATCAATTAATTTTATAGCAAAATAATTTGACGATCTTGTGCTATTTAAACGAGTTCAATAAATAGCGTTACAAATTTAACAGGTTGTTAATTATTAGAAAGAGGTTTAAAAATGCTTTGTTACTTTATTTAATCTTTATTTGTTATTTGTAGAGCATCTTCAAGAGTAATAGCAAAATAAATTTTTTAAATTAATTTTTGTTGGCCTACGTGGCAATTTGAATAACATTATTTGCTACTTTTATATTTTGTGTCTCATCAGTGAGCTATACATCAAACCCATCAAGCGTAATAAATGTTTTTAGATTTTAATTGTAAATTTGAAGAGTGAGAAGGAGATTGCAAATTTGAAGAGCGATAATAATATTTGTCGCCGTACGCTGACAGTTTGAAGAGGTTGTTGGAAAAATTTTCCTGATGTGACTCACCTATTTAAAAACATCTCCAAAGCCTCTTCAATCACTTTGGAATACTCATAGGTGAGTCACATCAAAAAAATTATCTCCAACAGCTTCTTCAATTTTAGTCATCAAATTTACAACCTCATTCTCTTTTCAAATATGCAATCTCATTTTCTCTTTTTAAACACATTTATTTTGTTTGATGTGCAACTCATTGAATTGAAAAGACTGATGATGTATAAAATATGAAAGTGAATAATACTCTTCAAATTACAACGTACGTAGGATAATAAACTTCAATTTAAAGATTTTTTTTTGTTACTATTGTTTGAGATGGTCTAAAAACAATAAAGTTTAAAAAAATACAATTCTATTTTATTTTATTTTTTTTGGAAAATGTTGAACCCAAAATGTCACTTTTTATGTCTTGGGATGACAAATTTTTGTTCTTTGAGTACTTCACTTGTGGTCTTATCTATGTCACTCGATCCAACAAAGTCATATATATATATATATATATATATATATATATATATATTATGCACATCTTATTGCATAACTAGTGAATGATAAATTATTTATGCAACTGAGGATGGAGTGTTAAAGAGAGGGTTTCGAGCAGAATGAGGAATTAATTAGGGGAACATCATTTTTATATAAGGTTTTGATATTTTCGTATCATCCCTTCACATAACTTTATGTAAATATGTAATCGAAAAGTATGTAAAAATATCAATTTTCTTAATCTTGGAATGCCTTGTAAGTGTAATGTCCGAAGTCTGAACTTATTAGAACGGCTGTGTAAAAAAATTTGTGCACCATATTTATGGACAGTCTCAACTTATTAGACAGCTGAAATCTGAACTTATTATGTGATGCGTTTTTTGAACCCTAACACACTAACAAAATTACAAAGAATGATAGTGAATTAGATACTCCCATTTTCGAAGCAATGTCAATTAAACACAAAATTAAGAAAACAACAGACATATAGAATATAACATGAATAAATCGATCTATGTAATACAGTTAGGATCGATAATTGATAGAGAGATAGAAGACAAACCTGTCGCGACGGAATTGAGAGGTAAAAATTAGGGCTTTCTGATTTGGGGCGCGACGGCTTTGGGGCCAAAATTAGGGCTTTGAGATTTGGGGCCACCACGCGAGCAGGGGGTGAGAAGCGAGAGAATCTGACCCAGGAGAGAGTCTGAAGTTCGTGAGAAGTGAGATCAGGAGAGCAAGAGCGAGAGCAGAGAGAAGTGAGATCGAGAGAGTTTGGGAGTCTGAACGGTGAGGAGAGAGAAAAAAAAGACCTTTTATAAGTGAGTAGTTTGGGTGAGGTTTTTAGGGTGAGCCTAAGATCATTATATATATACGATTTTTGTATATATATTTATAATTTATAGTTTTATAAAACTTATATAATATATATATACGGTGAGGATCAAGAGTATTCTCCTTAAATAGCATTCCTCTTTAAATAGCATTCTTTTATTAAAATTACATCATTTTGGAGGGATGTGGTGGCATTTTTGTAAATATAATGTCACCGCGTATTTATAAAAATGTCACCGCGTCCCTCCAAAACGAAGTAGTTTTAATAAAAGAATCTTGATCAAGGAGGAATCTTTATTTAAGGAGAATCTTCTTGATCCTTATCGTATATATATATATATATATATATATATATATATATATATATATATATATATATATATATATATATAAGTAATAAAATAATTTGCCCAATAAAATAATTTTTGAGATTTTTAAATAATAAAATTAATTTGAGAATAAATAAAAGATGCCCACACGTAAAAGAAAAATGATTTAATCAAAATCTCCATCTTCTTTCCAAATTCGCTCAAATAAGCATTTGATGATCAACATATAATTTTTGTCCCACAATGCATTACCCAATTTATTTAACACTTTAAAGCATCAAGATCAAGAAAATCAATTAAATAAGATTTAGAAAATATTTTTGGTCAAAGTAAATAAGATAATTAAAACAATTATAATAAAAATCCTATGAAGAGGATTCTACCCTTTTAATTAATTAATTTACTAATTATTGTTATCATTAAAATAAATCTAAAAGTTGGAGACCTAACAATCTTCCCCTTTTTGATGACGACAATCAACTAAAAATATTTTTCATAAAAGCTCCCCCTCAATTTATGCAATCATCAAAAAAATTTAAATTTTTGAAAAACTCTAACAATCAACAACAATATATATAACAGTTATTTTTCTTCTCCCATTAATATTTTCCTTCTCCCCCTTTGTCATCATAAAAAAAAATTGGGGGAATAATATAAATTACTTTTCATAATCTATAGAAAAAGAGATGAGAAAAAAATTCTTTTAAAGATTTAGTTGCCTCTTGCATGATTTGAATTTGTGTGGTTGCCTTTGATTGACCAAATTAATATTCAAGAATGTGGATTATTTATCGTTAGATGTATAGAAATTTAAAAGAATGTTCCACATTAAATCAATTATATATATATATATATGTTTGTAAAGAGAATAAATTTAAATATTAAATATATTTTTTAAAAAAAAATTCCTATAAATATATATATATATATATATATATTTAAAAAAATTATTTATATGGACATATATATATATATAGATGAATAAATAACTATGAGAAATGAGAAAACTGACATGTGTCACTTGTACTTGAACAATTATGATGACATGCATAGTCAGAATCTTTTTCACCTGATTTCATTTGCACTCCTAGAAAGATATTTAATTCTTCCTTCATTCTGATTTCAAAATCCTTACTCAGGCTTTCAGAGAAATCATTTCACAAAGTAATATCAATAGACCCAACAATGATGTCGTTAGTTATTTTTACTAGGGTCAACTTCAAGACATACCTGCAACGTTTGTCAATTTTAAGAACTGGTACCCTTTAATAAGAAAGGTCCTTTGGATGAGTTGTCCATTTTGTATAAGGAACATTTGTGTTTTCTTTTACAAAAATGGGTACAGGATAATCAATCTTAATATAAACGAGCATTTTATGAGTAGCAGGTTTATAAGATGAATGATTTACTCTATTATTACATCCTGAAAAACTTTTATGAACATTTCTGTGACGCCCCCAAAACAAGTATACATCACCCATATTGGGTCGTCAGATACAAGGAACTGAATTCAAATACAACTTAATAATACAACTGTCGTGTACAATACGGCAAAACATAATCTGTGAGTTTGAATACAAATATTGTCTACTAGAGAGTATAAAAACTCAAAAGGAGTCCTCATTACAATTATTATCACACTATTTCACAGAATAGTGAGGACTACTAATGCAAACATCTAGGACCATCACTCTGTTTCCCGACTAGTCCCAATTACGTTCTCATTTCCTGAAGAGAACAGTGAAAGAAAGGGTGAGCTCAACTAGCCCAGTAAGAAATATTATGACTAAGATAATACAGAATAAATTATCATTAGCCTTCAACAATGTTAAACTGATAGAATATAAAAGACAACAAGTTTAACTGCAGCGGAACAAGCAATCCATTAGAAGAGTCAAGTAAAGTATAAAATCTACTATCTTCTATAATTTAAAAAGTTTTTTTATCAACTTTATCGCCGAGACTCATCTTAATAAATAAAATCGAATCATCCCTGCTCCATGGCCAAGGATATTCATGTAATCATCAATGGTCATGACTATACCGAATAATCCATGGTCATAATCATACCAACAACTGTCCACCAATGAACTACAGGCCAATGAGGACTTTTACCACATCATTTGTCACATTACGGTCATGATTATACCGAATAATCTCTGATCATAATCATACCAAATCCATCTATGCACATAAGCCAAAGATGACTTTCATCACAATATAAGCATTTGGATGATGACAATGACATAATAATTCAATAAAACAAGTTCAAGAATAAATTTTAAAGATCTATAAATTAATCTATCCAAGAACCAATAACGTCCAAATTGTCAACATGATACTGCTTTGTAGAGTAAAATTCAAGAATGCTCAGAAGAATATTTCCATGAAAAGATACTGGATGAAGCGCAAATATCAAGGATATTCCACTAATTTCATGGAGTATAGAAGCCAAAACTTTAACTAACTGAGTATAATAGAATATATGAAACTATGAAATGGATTTTCGCTTCGCCATGCGGTAATCCACGTGGACATCATTTCCACAATTTAATAAGGAATGAATACGAAGGATCATTCACCATGCATGTGTTAATCCACATGTAGCATGGTTATTCCAACGTAATAATAAAGAATGGAATAATGTAAGATTCACCATGCGTGAGATAAACTCGCATGCATAAAAGTTATTCCCAAATGAATAATAAATAATGGAACCGAGTTCTAAGGCATAAGCGTCTAAAACAGGATATTAAACGAAAATAATAAATAATGGAATCCGAGTCCCATAAACGCACGCAGACGAGGATATTCCGATAGAATAATAAATAATGGAACCAGTCCGGCGTAGAACGCCCATGACGATGGATATTCAAAGCGAGAATAATAAAGAACGGAATATTAGAAGAATTTCACCATGTATGCGGATACTTATATAAGCAGTTATTCAATGTAATAATAAGAATGGAATAACGAAGAATTTCACCAAGTATAGGGTATCCAGTATACAAGTTATTCCAATGTAATAATAAAGAATTGAATAACAAAAGTTCTCTTCACGAATAAGAAAGAAAGAATACCCTTTACGAAAGTACAACAAATAATATCCCTACCTTAGAAAAACCTGAATCTTTGTAGTGAAGTAGCAAAATACTTTTCTTCTTTCTCTCTCTATAGTTTCTCTCTCTAGAGTTTCAATGAATTCGTAAGAAATAATGAAAGAATGAGCTTCTATTTATAGGAGAATGGACTGAATAGTAACTAATTCATGAACGGTCCAAATTGATTTACTTTTAAACGGACGGTCCATATTGATTTACTATTAAAACTTAAAGCAACGGTCCATCTTGATTTACTATTAAAACTTTAAACCAAATGATCCATATTGATTTACTATTATAACTTTCCACTAATCGGTCCATATTGATTTACTATTATATCTTCAACCAACTGGTCTCAAAAATTAAAGACATCTCCTCATGGAATAATATTGTACTCTAAAATGATTTGACCAAAAAAAGAAATATATCTTACGGTGAATAATAGACCCGTGAATAAGAACTAGAATAGTAACTCGTGAATAAGAACTCGTGAATAATAACTCGTAAATAGTACTCAGACTACCGAAAAAGTGTCCCAATAATTCGATTGAACAATATAACCTCCAGACATTAATTATTATCGAAATAAATATCGATTTCTACTAACACTAATAATCCCAACACAATGGAACTATCAAATTCATCTTTAATCAACACGAACTTATTCATCATTAATATTATAATTCACAATATTTAACAACCGTGTCGCTCTCGGAGAGAGGGCTTTCAATAAGGATTTCTCCTTATTAGCGCGCGAATTAGGTGACCAAACCTCTCCTTGATGTAACTTCTGACATTATCAATATTGCAAATAATAATACGAATAACTTTTGTCGTCTCAATTATTGATTTAATAATATAACATATTATACGATGATACATCTTTGTGACAATATTTGAATCAATAATATGAGAGATGATGATGCAACAATTATTGTAGCAATAATTGAGTATAACCGAGTGACTTATCACGTAAGCATCAATAATCAATACCGCGTGCTACTACGCTTAACCACGCCAGATTCATCGTACTTCTTACAATCGGTAGTTCAACGGTTTTAATTAAACACATCCGTAGTTATTTTTATAAAAGATAATTATGTCGTTTTCTAAATACGACAATACTTCCGTTAATGGGGTCCACCAATGATTGTGTCGTCGCATTTAATATTTTCCTACGACAAAAGAATATTCCCACCAAACGAATATTTTTATAACAACTTGCATACTTTGCAAAATTTATAAATATTACCCACAACTATAACATTATATCAAATCCACACCATAATATTTAAAAATATTTCGAGAAATTTAAATCTTTATTCATAAAATTTAGGGTCTCACAATCTCCCTCCTTATGAAATTTACGCCCTCGAAATTTACGTGACGTACACTGTATCTGTAGAATAGGTGAGGATACCTTGACTTCACTTCAAATTCTAACTCTTGAGGTATAACCTTTGAGTGTTAAATATAATCCTTCTTATCCAAGATTTTAACATTTATCTCCTCATACGTTAAATCTTCTGCTATCTCGTCTAGTTTTAATTCAATAATGTGGTTCGGGTCATCCACATATTTACGTAACATCGATACGTGAAAAAAAAACATTATGAACACGCGACATACTTGGCGGTAAAATGAGTCTATAGGCCACAGTTCTTACTCGATCAAGGATTTCAAATGGGCCAATAAAATCGAGGGTTCAGATTTCCTCTCTTCATCGATTCTTGCTTCTAGAATACCGCCCTCTTGAACCTTCTTCTTAACATTCATCAGCTCTGAGTAAATAGCTTGAGCAGCTTTAACTTTATCGATTAAAGTCTATTCTAATCGTATATTCGTTATCTTCACGTGGGTCCCTAGAGTCTTTAACTCTATCTCCATCATTTGTAAGTTATACTGAAATGGGTCTTTGTGTTAACAACATCACACTCAGAAATGTATATCGATCTTCTACTTAACGCCAACTACCACGCTCGCTTTTCCACGATGGTATTGAATGATATACGATCGTAATCTTCAACAAATTCGAGCCAACGCCTTTGGCACGTTATACGCTCATTTTAGTTGAAGAAATATTTGAGGGTTTTAGAAATGGGTTTTGTCTTTGGGATCAATACAAAATTCGATTTCACGCCTAGGGTAGTGAAAGTCTTCAAGAATACGTCGGAAAGTTTATTAACAATAGAAATATCATTCAAAACTGTGACCCTCATCCAAGACTTGGATAGTACGTCACATTGATACCTATCAACTTGTCATCATCATTCACGACGTCGCCTACAAAAAGTCTGGCTTTGGTGCATTCCACACAAGGAAGTCAACAACGAAAGGCTCGAGGCTCTTTACTTATGACTTGATATGACAATGATTGACTTTAGTGGTTTGGTTGCTTGAATTCGCATAACAGGTTGGTTAGGAATATGAAAGCTAACAACCTTACGAAAAGCATGATGAGTAGTTAACCAATTGATTCCTAAAATTACATCAAAGGCAAGTATTTTCAAAGAGATAAGATCGATAGGTAACGTGAAAGTGTCGATTTGAATCAACAAGATTTATAAACAGTGGAGGTAACGAAGGTTTCTACTATCGAAGTTTCAACCAATAAGTCAAAGTCTAATTTCTCCGAAGTCAAATTTAAACGTTGAGCGCAAGCAAGAGAGATAAAAAAATGGGTAGAACCGGTATCTAATAAGGTATAGACTTCGCAAGAATTTATAATTAACTAACCCGTTCTAACTTTGTTCGGGTCACTCGCTTTTTGAGAAGTCACGAAAAACGCTCTTCCCAAAACCATCGACTTTGTTTTGTCCAGTATCCGCCTTTGGTGCCACCGTCCCAAATTGGACTTGACTTCACTATACGACAAAATTGAGCTAAATGACCTTCTTTTCTGAAATTTCCACTTCTATTATCTTGGCCATGATTACCACCGGAGTGGTTACCATTCTTAGGCATGATAATTTCCCCACGATGGTTATCAATGTTCAATGGCCATTGCCACCCAGATGATTATTATTGTGTTGTTGGTCGTTACCTTTTGGTTGAGCTGACTCAACGGTCTCATGTGCTTCATTGCTTATCTCGACATTTTCAGATGTCATTTTCAAACACTGTCACAAAACAAGGGTTAATTGACATATCACATATTATCCCTATAATCTGACCGACCAATTAAATACCAAATAAACTTAGGTAGGTAATACTAGCGAAGGAATTCCTTGTCTCTCCCCTCCTAGTTCTTGTCTCACATCTCAGCCAGGGATCATATCCCTAAGCTTTGATACCAACTGTGACGCCCCCAAAACAGGTATACATCACCCATATTGGGTCGCCAAATACAAGGTACTGAATTCAAATACAACTTAATAATACAACTATCGTGTACAATACGACAAAACATAACCTGTGAGTTTGAATACAAATATTGTCTACTAGATAGTATAAAAACTCAAAAGGAATCCTCATTACAATTAATATCACACTATTTCACAGAATAGTGAGGACTACTAATGCAAACATCTAGGACCATCACTCTGTTCCCCGATAAGTCCCAGCTACGTTCAAATTTCCTGAAGAGAATAGTGAAAGAAAGGGTGAGCACAACTAGCCCAATAAGAAATATTATGACTAAGATAATGCAGAATAAATTATCATTAGCCTTCAACAATGTTAAACTGATAGAATATAAAAGACAACAAGTTTAACTGCAGCGGAACAAGCAATCCATTAGAAGAGTCAAGTAAAGTATAAAATCTACTATCTTCTATGATTTAAAAATTTTTCATCCACTTTATCATTTGAGACTCAACTTAATAAATAAAATCGAATCATCCTCGCTTCCATGACCAAGGATATTCATGTAATCATCAATGGTCATGACTATACCGAATAATCCCTGGTCATAATCATACCAACAACTGTCCACCAATGAACTACAAGCCAATGAGGACTTTTACCACATCATTTGTCATATTACGGTCATGATTATACCGAATAATCCCTGGTCATAATCATACCAAGTCCATCTATGCACGTAAGCCAAAGATGACTTTCATCACAATATAAGCATGTGGATGATGACAATGACATAATAATTCAATAAAACAAGTTTAAGAATAAATTTTAAAGATCTATAAATTAATCTATCCAAGAACCAATAACGTCCAAATTGTCAACATGATACTGCTTTGTAGAGTAAAATTCAAGAATGCTCAGAAGAATATTTCCATGAAAAGATCTTTGGATGAAGCGCAAAAATATCAAGGTTATTCCACTAATTTCATGGAGTATAGAAGTCAAAACTTTAACCAACCGAGAGTATAATAGAATATATGAAACTCGCAAATGGATTTTCGCTTATCGCCATGCGGTAATCCACGTGACATGCATCATTTCCACAATTTAATAAGGAATGAATACGAAGGATCATTCACCATGCGTGTGGTAATCCACATGATGTGTTATTCCAATGTAATAATAAAGAATGAAATAACGTAAGGATTCACCATGCTGCGATAGATCGCATGCATGTGTTATTTCCAATGAATAATAAATAATGGAACCAGTTCCAGATAAACGCACGTATGTGATATTACGATGTATAATAAATAATGGAACCAAGTCCCAAGCAAACGCATGCGCATGTGATATTCGGCGAATAATAAATAGTGGAACCAGTCCCAGGCGTAACGCATACGCATGAAGATATTCCGCGAATAATAAAGAAACGGAATATTAGAAGAATTTCACCATGTATGCAGATGCAGATAAACAAGTTATTCAATGAGAATAATAAGAATGGAATAATGAAGAATTTCACCAAGTATAGGTATCCCACGTATACATGTTATTCCAACAGAATAATAAAGAATTGAATAACAGAAGTTCTCTTCACGATTAAGAAAGAAAGAATACCCCTTACGAGTACAACAAACAATATCCCCTACCTTAGAAAAACTGAATACTGAAGTAGTGAAGTAGCAAAATACTTTTCTTCTTTCTCTCTATAGTTTCTCTCTCTAGAGTTTCAGAGAATTAAGTAAGAAATAATGAAGGAATGAGCTTCTATTTATAGGAGAATGGACCTAATAAGAACTAATTCATGAACGGTCCAGATTGATTTACTTTTAAACGAATTATGCATATTGATTTACTATTAAAACTTAAAGCAAATCGGTATACTGATTTACTATTAAAACTTTAAACCAGCGATACATATTGATTTACTATTATAACTTTCCACCAACGGTCCATATTGATTTACTATTATATCTTCAACCAACGGTCTGAAAAATTAGCACATCTCCTCATGGAATAATATTGTACCCTAAAATGATTTGGACCGAAAAGAAATATATCTTACGGGTGAATAGTAACTCGTGAATAGTAACTCATGAATATTAACTCATGAATAGTAACGCATGAATAGTAACTCATGAATAGTAACTCATGAATAGTACTCCGACACGAAAAGTGTCCCGAATACCCGATTGAACAATATAACCTCCAGACATTAATTATTATCGAAATAAATATCGATTTCTACTAACACTAATAATCCCAACACAATGGAACTATCAAATTCATCTTTAATCAACACGAACTTATTCATCATTAATATTATAATTCACAATATTTAACAACCAGGTCGTTCCCAGGAAAGAGGGGGCTTTCCAATAAGGATTTCTCCTTATTGGCGCATAATTAGGTGACCAAACCCTCCTTGACAGAACTTCTAGACATTGTCAATATTGCAAATAATAATATGAATTACTTTGTCGTCTCAATTATTGATTTAATAATATAACATATTATACAGATGATACTGTGACAATAATTGAATTAATAATATGAGAGATATGATGCAGCAATTATTATAACAATAATTGAGTATAACTGAGTGACTTATCACGTAAGCATCAATAATCAATACCGTGTGCTACTATGTAACCACGCGTATTACTGTACTTTTACTACCGAGTAGTTCAACAGTTTTAACAGTAACACCTATGTCGTTATTTTTATAAAAAATAATTCTGTCGTTTTCTAAATACGACAATACTTCCGTTGTGGGGTCCACCAATGATTGTGCCGTCGTACGAAATATTCCCTGACAAAAAGAATATTCCCCGACCAAACGAATATTTTATAACAACTTGCATACTTTGCAAAATTTATAAATATTACCCACAACTATAACATTATATCAAATCCACACCATAATATTTAAAAAATTATTTCGAGAAATTTAAATCTTTATTCATAAAATTTGAGGTCTCACAATTTCTATGAGATTTTTTACTTTTATTATAAAACTCTTTCCTTGTATTAATAATTGCTGCAATGTTCGTTCTTTTAGGCACCCAAATCATTTTTCCTTTATAATTTCCATTTCGAGCATTACACATGTGAAAAAGAATGACCATTTCTGTTACAGTAAGAACGTTTAGTAAATGGAGATGTATAATTTTCTTTTTCTTTGCTTTTAACATGATAAAGTCCTTTATTTTTACTACATTCTCCAATGTATCATAGTCCTTCTTTGTTAAATCCACATCTTTGTTGATTAAGCATGACATCAAAATTTTCTTTCCCTTTTGTGAACTTAAGAACTATAAAATTTAAATCATCACATTCTTTAGTTAAAATATTAATTTGATCTATTAAAGAAGAATCTTCATTTTGTTTTTCTAATTCTAACTTTAAAGATGCATTTTCAAAATTGAGATTTTTAATATCTTCACTTAAGTATTTTCATTAATTACAGCAAGTGTTGAATTTTCTATTTCAAGATTTTTATTTATTCTTTTAAATTGTTATAATTCTTCTTTTAAGGAATCATTTTCCAATTTTACTTCATTTAAACTTTCATTAGTTATAAAAAAGGTTGCATTTTCCATTTCCAGATTTTTATTAATTTTAATAAATTTTTCTAATAAAATTTTTAATTCAATAAAATATTCTTTAATAATTTTATTATCTTCATATAAATCATTATATGCTTCTTGTAGTTTATGGTGTTTTTCATTTATATTATTTAAGGTATGCATGATAAATGAAGTACTAGATAATTGATGTTCAAAATGTACATCAGATCTTGGTGATGACTTATTGTTTGCCATTAAGCACATATTTGTAATTTCCTCAGTTTGTTCAGCAACTTCTTCTTGATTTATACGTAAATCTTTGAAAGAAATTCCTTTCTTTTTGATATTTGTATCTGATCCTGCTTTTTCAACTATCTTGTCGACTTCGTGGGCACGCAGATTTCCAATAAGGCTATCAAGAGGATAAGTGTTAGACCCCAACTTTTATGAATAAATAATAATTTTCTCGAAATATATTTTTGAATATTATGGTGTGGATTTGATATAATGTTATAGTTGTGGGTAATATTTATAAATTTTGCAAAGTAAGCAAGTGGTTATATAATATTCGATTAGTCGGAGAATATTTGTTTTAACGAGTGGAATATTCGTATGACGCAATACAATCATTGGTGCACCCTAATAACTAAGTATATGTGTAGTAGAAAAAAAGCATTAATTATCTTTTATAAAAAATAACTACAAAAATGTTACCGTTAAAAAAAAAGCTGTTGAACTACCCGGTAGTAAAAATACGATGTCTGGCGTGGTTGCATAGTAGCACACGGTATTGATTATTGATGCTTGCACGTGAGAAGTCACCCGCTTATATTCGGTTATTGCTATAGTAATTCTTTGCATTATATCTCTCTATATTATTGATTCAATTATTGTCACATTCATCTCATATAATATGTTATATTATTAAATTAATAATTGAGACGACAAATTTATTCATAGTATTATTTACAATATTGACAATGTCTAGAAGTTCTGTCAAGGAGAGGTTTGGTCACCTAATTGCACGCCAATAAGGAGAAATTCTTATCGGAAAGCCCCCTCTTTCTTGGGAACGACCTGGTTGTTAAATATTGTGAATTATAATAGTAATGATGAATAAGTTCGTGTTGATTAAAGATAAAATTGATAGTTCCATTGTGTTGGAATTATTAGTGTTAGTGAAAATCGACATTTATTTCGATAATAATTGATGTCTAGAGATTATATTGACCAATCGGGTAATTAACCAGATAAATGAGCAATTAATTGCTATTAATTCACATACTTATAACTATGTGTTCACACATGTGTACTATTGATTCACATGATTTACTATTAGGGGAGTTGGTGCATGATTGATAATACTTGCATGACTAAATTAAAAATGGAGGTATAGTTGAAGGTACTATACTGTAATTAATTTTTTCACATGATTATACTATTAAGTCACATGAATGAACTATTAATTCACATTATTTACTATTAGGGGAGGTGGTGCAAGTTTGATAATATTTGTAGGACTAATTTAAAAATAAAAAAAAAGAGGAAGGTATTATAATGTAATATTTTGAGCCCCAAAACGTGCAATTATCGAAACTATATTTTCCTATAAATAGAAGCTCATTCTTCCTTCATTTCTCATCAATTCACTAAATCTATAGAGCAATTATTATAGAGAGAAATTATAGAGAGAAGAAGAAGAAGTCTCACTACCTCACTATTCCAAATCTCAGTCTTCTTTCTAAGGTAAGGGGTATTATTCTTTTGTATTCATGAAGAGAGTTATTTTATTTCAATACTGTAAGGGTTGTTATTCCATTCTTTATTATTATGTTGGAATAACTTGTCTATCTGAGTACCGCATACATGGTGAAATTTTACATTATTCTATTCTTTATTATTTTGTTGGAATAACCTATCTGTGCGGTTTATCGCATGCCTGGTGAATTCTATTGTTATTCCTTTATTTATTATTATGTTGGAATATCACATACTATCTTTGATTACGCATGACCGGTTCCATTCTTTATTATTACTGTTGGAATATCACATCATCTTGACGCATTTGACTCGGTTCCATTCTTTATTATTCTGTTGGAATAACTTTTATGCATGCGGATTCATGCACGCTGGTGAATTCTTCTGTTATTCTATTCTTTATTATTACATTGGAATAACTTTTATATGTGGATTATCATGCATGGTGAATGATCCTTCGTATTCATTCATTATTAAATTGTGAAAATGATATGTTTACGTGGATTACCGCATGGCGGGCAAAAATCCATTTGCGGTTTCATATATTCTATTATACTTAATTGGTTAAAGTTTTGGCTTCTATACTCCATGAAATTAGTGGAATATCCTTGATATTTGCGCTTCATCCAGTATGTTTTCATGGAAATATTCTTCTAAGCATTCTTGAATTTTACTCCATAAAGAAGTATCATGTTGACAATTTAGACGTTATTGATTTCTGGATAAATTAAAATTATAAATCTTTAAAATTTATCCTTGAACTTGTTTTATTGAATTATTATGTCATTGTCAACATCCTCATGCTTATATTGTGATTAAAGTCATCTTTGTCTTACGTGCATAGATGGACTTGATATGATTATGACCATGGATTATTCGGTGTAATCATGACCGTAATGTGACGAATGATGTGGTAAAAGTCCTCATGGGCCTGTAGTTCATTGGTGGATAGTTGTTGGTATGATTATGACCAGGGATTATTCGGTATAATCATGACCATTGATGATTACATGAATATCCTTGGCCGTGGAGCAGGGATGATTCGATTTTATTTATTAAGTCGAGTCTCAAATGATAAAGTTGATGAAAACTTTTTAAATCATAGAAGATAGTAGATTTTATACTTTACTTGACTCTTCTAATGGATTGCTTTGTTCACCGCAGCTTAAACTTGTTGTCTTTTATATTCTATCGCTTTAACATTGTTGAAGGCTAATGATAATTTATTCTCGCATTATCTTAGTCATAATATTTCTTCTTGGGCTAGTTGAGCTCACCCCTTTCTTTCACCGTTCTCTTCAGAAATGAGAACCTAAGCTGGGACTAGTCGGGGAACGGGTGACTGTCCGGATGATATAAGCATTAGTAGTCCTCACTATTCTCATTAAATAGTGTGACAATAAATGTAATGAGGACTCCATTGAGTGTGGATATTGTCTAGATGACAATATTCTTATTAAAACTCTTAGATTATGTTTTGTCGTATTTTTACATGACCGATGTTGTATAATTAAGTTGTATTTGAATTTTGTACCATGTATTTGGCTTACTCAAGATGGTGATGTAAACTTTGCTTTGGGGGCGTCAACGGTTGGTATCAAAGCTTAGGAATACGATCCTGGCTAAGATGTGAGACAAGAACTAGGAGGGGAGAGACGGGGAATTCCTTCGCTAGTATGACCTACCTAAGTTTATTTGGTATTTATTTGGTCTGAGTATAAGGATAATATGTGACATGTCAATTAACCCTTGTTTTGTGGCAGTATTTAAAAATGGCATCCGAAAATGTTGAGATAAGCAATGAAGCACATGAGACCGTTGAGTCACCAACGATCAATACCCAGGATAATGTCCATCAGGATGGCAATAATCCTTAAGAAAACAACAACACTGACCAAATGATGAACGATGGAATGTTCAGAGGCTTTATGCAATTCATGCAACATCAAGCGAGAGTGGCTCATGTCCAAAATGTAGGTGGAAACATTGGAAACTTTCGGACGGTCACCGCTAAATAGTTCAAAGAACTGGGACCACCGGAGTTTATTGGAGAGCCAAAACCACTTAAGGCGGAGACGTGGATAAAGCAGATCACTAAGATATTTGATGTCTTGGGATGCTCCGATGAGCAAAAGGTTCCCTTTGCCACCTTTATGTTGCGAGGAGAGGCAAACTACTGGTGGAAATCGGTAAAGTGTACTCAACCTGCCACACTGAAGATGTCTTGGGAGAAGTTCCAAGAACTATTCAACGACAAGTACTTTCCCGAAAGTATTCGTCACATAAAAGAGGTAGAGTTTATCAAGTTGGAGCAGAACAATATGACCGTGTCACAGTACGAAGCTAAGTTTGCCGAGTTGTTCCGGTTTGCGTCTCACTTGGTTGATAATTAGGAGAGAATGACGCGGATGCTTCTAAGAGGTTTGAAACCCGAGATACGTCAATATCTAATTTCTCATAAACTGTGTTTGTATTCAGATGTTGTAAATAGGGCTCAGTTATTGGAGCACGATAATGAGTCAACCCAACCAAGAGAAAGCAGCCGAAAAAATGATAATACCAATAGTGACAGTCATGGAAGCGGTGACAACAAACGTGGAGGGAATCAACATGCCAGAAATGGTAACCACTTCGGTGGTAATCATGGCCAAGACAATAAGAATGGACATTTCAAGAAGAGGAGATTCAACAATGATGGAAAGACGTCAGCACCAACACCCATTGTTAAGGAAGGAGAACGACCACCTATCGTATGTTACAAATGTGGAGGGGAAGGACACATCAGTCCAAACTGCGCGATGCAGTCCAAAGCGTGTTACAATTGTGGAAAAGAAGGTCACCTAACCCAATTTTGTCATGCACCAAAGTCAAGTCTAGCTGGGATGGAGGCATCAAAGGGTGTCGCAGACAAGAAAAAATCGGTAGTTCAAGGGAGAGCATTTGTCGTAACCTCCCAAAAAGTGAGGAATCTGAACGAGGTGATCACGGGTAAGCTAATCATAAACTCTAGTGAAGCTTATAATTTATTTGATACCGGTTCTACCCATTCTTTCATTTCTCCTACTTGCGCTCAACGTTTAAATTTGACTCCAGAGAAATTAGACTTTGACTTATCGGTTGAAACTACGTTGGGAGAAACCTTCATTACATCTACTATTTATAAGTCTTGTTTGATTCAAATCGGTAACAGCACATTACCTATCGATCTTATTTCCTTAAAAATACTTGCATTTGACGTGATTCTAGGGATTGATTGGTTAACTACTCATCATGCTAAAATTGATTGTTTTCATAAGGTTGTTAGCTTTCATATTCCTAATCAACCTATTATGCGAATTCAAGCTACCAAACCATTAAAATCAATCATGGTCATCTCAAGCCATAAAGCTATTCGTTTATTGAAAAACGGATGTCAAGCTTTCTTAGCTCATGTCACATATTTAAACAAAAATACGCCAGATTTGAATGATATTTCTATTGTTAATAAATTCCCCGGACGATTCCTCAAGAACTTCCCCGGCCTACCCCCAGAGCATGAAATCGAGTTTGGTATCGACCTTGAACCTGGTACAAAACCCATTTCCAAAGGCCCATATCGAATGACTCCTATTGAACTTCGTGAGTTAAAAAACCCAACTCTGAGGAATTGTTAGACATCTATTTCATTCTGTCCTAAAGACGTCTCCTTGGGGTGCTCCTATTCTATTCAGGAAGAAGAAAGATGGAAGTATGCGACTTTGTATTGATTATCGGGAGTAAAATAATGTCACCATCAAAAATAGGTACCCATTGCCTCGCATTGATGACCTGTTTGACCAGTTGCAAGGAGCCAAATTATTTTCAAAGATTGATCTTCGTTCCAGATAACATCAGTTGAAGATTAAAACTGATGACATTCCAAAGACTGCTTTCAGAACTCGGTACGGGCATTATGAATTCCTAGTCATGTATTTTGGATTGACTAATGCTCCTGCTGCTTTCATGGACATGATGAACCGAGTATTCAAGGAATATTTGGATCACTTTGTGATCGTCTTTATTGATGACATCCTCATATACTCCAAAACCCGTGAAGACCATGAGCAACACTTGAGGCTGATACTCTAAAAGCTTCGTGAAAACAAGCTATATGCCAAGTTGAAGAAATGCGAGTTCTGGCTTGAGGAAGTTGCATTCCTTGGGCACGTGATATTAAATCATGGAATATCTGTTGACCCAGCGAAGATTGAAGCAATTCAAAGCTGGGAGCAACCAAAATCAGTGACCGAAGTACGTAGATTTCTCGGCTTAGCTGGTTATTATCGGAGATTCATGGAAGGATTTTCTTGAATCGCTACTCCATTAACTCAGCTGACTCAAAAAGATACAAAGTTCGGTTGGAGCGAGGAATGTGAGAAGAGTTTTCAAGAACTCAAGAGAAGACTCATTTCAGCACCTGTTCGGACAATACCATCTGGCTCGGAGGGATTTGTCATCTACAGTGATGCTTCAGGCAAAGGGTTAGGATGTGTTCTCATGCAACATGAGAAAGTCATAGCCTATGCCTCACGATAATTCAAAGAATATGAGAGGAATTATCCTACTCATGATCTAGAGTTGGCGGCCCGATCGTTTTAAGCTTAAGATTTGGAGGCATTACTGTATGGAGAGAAGGTGGAGATCTATACGGATTATAAAAGCCTCAAATATTCTTCACTCAAAAGGAACTCAACATGCGGCAACGACGATGGCTTGAGTTGTTGAAAGATTATGATCATACCATCCAATACCATCCTGGAAAAAGCGAACGTAGTAGTCGGCGCATTGTATCGTAGAAGATCATATGCGGGCACGAGTGCAATATTGTCAACGCAAAGACCCATTTTTTATGACTTGAAAAGGATGGAAATAGAGTTAAAGACTCCAGGGACCCATGTGATGATGACGAATATATGAGTGGAACCGACTTTAATCGATAAAGTTAAAGCTGTTCAAGCTACAGACCTGGAGTTGATGCGTATGAGGAAGAGAGTAAAAGAAGGTGCTATTTCAGAAGCAAGAATCGATGAAGAAGGAATACTTCGAGTCAACTTCAGACTTTGTGTTCCTAACGATTCTGACTTGAAGTATAAAATCATAATGGAGGCGTCAACACACCGCTTTGCAATTCATCTCAGGAGTACCAAAATGTATCATGATCTTGACATACATTTTGGTGGAGCAATATAAAGAGAGAGATAGCGGGGTTTATCTCAAGGTGTCTAACTTGTCAACGAGTCAAGGCGGAGCATCAAGTGCCAAAAGGTCCATTGCAACCACTTGAAATTCCAGAATAGAAGTGGGAGCACATTACCATGGATTTTGTTACTGGTCTTCCCAAGGTTTCTCAAGGCATATATGCAATTTGGGTCATTGTTGATAGATTATCCAAGTCTGATCATTTCCTACCTATACGAGAAACTTATACACTTGAACGTCTTGCTCGTATGTACATAAAAGAGATTGTAAGACTGCATGGTATGCAAGTATCCATAGTTTCTGATCGAGACATAAGATTCACTTCAAGATTTTGGGTTAGTTTGCAAAAAGCTATGGGCACGGATTTACAATTTAGCTCGGCATATCATCCTCAGACAGACGGGCAGTCGGAGAGGACTATTCAAACTCTTGAAGATCTATTAAGACTCTGTGTCCTTAACTTCAAGGGAAGTTGGGGCAAGTTCTTACCATTGGTTGAGTTTTCCTACAACAACAGGTATCAAACAAGTATTGGCATGACTCTGTTTGAGGCGTTGTATGGAAGAAAGTGTCGTTCTCCAGTATGCTGGGATGAGGTGGGTGAAGCAACCGCCCCCAAAATTAGGGATACATTTCCCCATCTTGAGTCGCCAGATATACATGGTACATAATTCAAATACAACTTAATAATACAACCGTCGTAATACAATACGACAAAACATAAACTGTGAGTTTGAATACAAATATTGTCTACTAGAGAGTATACAAACTCAAAAGGAGTCCTCATTACAATTATTATCACACTATTTCACAGAATAGTGAGGACTACTAATGCACCATCTAGGACCATCACTCCGTTCCCCGACTAGTCCCAGCTATATTCTCATTTCCTGAAGAGAACAGTGAAAGAAAGGGTGAGCTCAACTAGCCCAGTAAGAAATATTATGACTAAGATAATGCAGAATAAATTATCATTAGCCTTAAACAATGTTAAACTGATACAATATAACAAACATCAAGTTTAACTGCAGCGGAACAAGCAATCCATTAAAAGAGTCAAGTAGAGAATAAAATCTACTATCTTTTATGATTTAAAAGGTTTTTCATCACTTTTATCGCTGGGACTCAGCTTAATAAATAATCCACATCATCGAATCACCCCTGCACTACGACCAAGGATATTCTTTAATATCACGACCACGAATTATCCATGCACTACGGCTAAAGATAATCATGTTTTCATCAACTATCCCGATCATGCCATAAAACAATTCATCTTTGCACCCTTGGTCAAGAGAATCCATAGCCATAATCATACCAAAAACTCGCCCATCAATGCACTACGGGCCAATGAGGACTTTTTCCACATCATTTGTAAAATTACTACCATGATTACAATCAATAATCCTCGGTCATAATCATACCAAGTCCATCTATGCACCACAGCCACGGATGACTTTCAACAAAATATAAGCATGAGGATGATGACAATGATATAGGAATTCAATAAAACAAGTTCAAGAATTAATTTATCCAGGAACTAATAACGTCCAAATTGTCAACATGATACTGCTTTGTAGAGTAAAATTCAAGAATGCTCGTAAGAATATTTCCATGAAAAGATATCGATGAAGCGCAAATATCAAGGATATTCCACTAATTTCATGGAGTATGGAAGTCAAAGTTTTAACCAACCGAGTATAATAAAGAATGGAATAACAAAAGAAATCACCATGCATGCGATTTTGATGAGATACAAAGTTATTCCAATGTAATAATAATTAATCGGAACCAGTCATCATGCGAAAGCATGCATGTGATGTTCCAAATGTAATAATAAAGAACGGAATAATAATGAAATCACCATGCATGCGAGATTGTGATGACAAAGTTATTCCAATGTAATACCAATAAAGATTTTAACAGTCCCACAGAAAAACGCATGCATACGATATATATTCCAATGTAATAATAATAAAGATTTTAACCAGTCCCATGAAATTCGCATGCATGATATTATTCAATGTAATAATAAAGAATGAAATAATGTAAGAATTTCACCAAGTATAGGTATCCCACATGATACAAAAGTTATTCCAATGTAATAATAAAGAATGGAATAATGTAAGTTCTCTTCATGAATAAGAAAAAAGAATACCCCTTAAGTACAACAAATAATATTCCCTACCTTAAAAAGAAGAAATCGATATAGGAGTAGTGAAGTAGTAGAATACTTTTCTTCTTTCTCTCTATAATTTCTCTATAATAATTGCTCTAAAGCTTTTGTGAATTGGTGAGAAATGAAGGAAGAATGAGCTTCTATTTATAGAAAATATAGTTTCGATAATTGCACGCTTTGGGGCTCAAATATTACAAAGATAATACCTTCCTCTTTTTCTTCATTTTTAATTTAGTCCTGCAAGTATTATCAATCTTGCACCAACTCCCCTAATAGTAAATTATGTGAATCAATAGTACAATCATGTGAATAAATAGTATAATCATGTGAATAAATAGTATAATCATGTGAAAAAATTAATTATTGTATAGTACCTTCAACTATACCTCCATTTTTAGTCATGCAAGTATTATCAATTTTGCACCACCACTCCTAATAGTATAAGAATGTGAATCAATAGTACCCCGTGAATAATAACTCGTGAATTATAACTCATGAATAGTAACTCGTGAATAGTACTCTGACACGAAAAGTGCTCCGAATACCCGAGTGAACAATATAACCTCCAAACATCAATTATCATCGAAATAAATGTCAATTTTCACTAACACTAATAATCCCAATACAATGGAACAATCAATTTCATCTTTAATCAACACAACTTATTCATCATTAATATTATAACTCACAATATTTAACAACCAAAATGCTCCTGTGAAAGAGGGGGCTTTCGATAAGGATTTCTCCTTATTGGCGCAAGCAATTAGGTGACCAAACCTCTCCTCGATGTAACTTCTAGACATTGTCAATATTGCAAATAATAATATGAATAACTTTGTCGCCTCAATTATTGATTTAATAATAATAAATATTATGAAGATGATAATCGTGACAATAATTGAATCAATAATATGAGAGATATGATGCAAACAATTATCGAGTAATAATTGAGTATAACCGAGTGACTTCTCACGTAAGCATCAATAATCAATACCCGCGTGCTACTATGCAACCACGCCAGACATCGTGTATTTTTTTACTACCGGTGTAGTTCAACAGCTTTATTGCAGAACACTTTCACCGTTATTTTTATAAAAGATAATTTTGTCGCTTTTCTAATACGACAATAATTCCGTTATGGGTCCACTAATGATTGTACTGCCGTCGATATTCCCCGACAAAAAGAATATTCCCCACCAATCGAATATTATATAACAACTTGCATACTTTTGCAAAATTTATAAATACTACCCACAACTATAACATTATATCAAATCCACTCCATAATATAAAAATAAAAAATTATTTTGAGAAAATTAAATATTTATTCATAAAATCTGGGGTCTCACAATCTCCCTCCTTATGGAATTTCGCCTCAAAAATTTACGTATGCATTTAGAATGCCAAAGAGATGAGGATACCTTTACTTCATTTCAAATTCTAACTCTTGAGGTATAACCTTTGAGTGTTGAATACGATTCTTCTTATCCAAGATTTTAACACGTATCTCCTCAAACGTTAAATCATCCGCTTATCTCGTCCCGGTTCTAAATTAATAATGTGGTTCGTCGTCCACATATTTACGTAACGTCGATACATCGAAACACGTTATGAACACGCCGACATACTTGACTTGGCGGTAAAACGAGTCTATAAGCCATAGTTCCTACTCGATCGAGGATTTTAAATGGGCCAATTAAATCGAGGGTTGAGATTTCCTCTCTTCGTTGATTCTTGCTTCTAGAATAACGCCTCTCAACCTTTTTCTTCAAATTCATCGATTCGGTGTGTAGCTTGAGCGGCTTTTAACTTTATCGATTAAAGTCGATTCTACTCAGATATTCGTTATCTTCACGGGGTTCGTATATTTGCACTTTCATAAACGATACGATCTTCTACTCAACGCATCACCTACCACTTCGCTCGCTTCCACGATGGTATTGAATGATATGATTGTAATCTTCAACAGCTCGAACCAACATCTTTGGCATATTACACGTTCATTTTAGTTAAATAAATATTTGAGGGTTTAAGAAATGGGTTTTGTACAGGGGTCAATACAAAATTCGATTTCACGCTTTAGGGGTAGGCTAAGAAGTCTTCAAGAATACCTTAGGAAATTTATTAACAATAGAAATACCATTCAAAACTGTGACTCTCATCCAAGACTTGGATAACACGTCAAATTGATACCTATCAACTTGCCATCGCTATTCACACGAGGTCACCTATAGAAAGTCCGCTTCGGTGCATTCCACACAAGAAAGTCAACAACGAAAGGATCGGGGCTCTTTATTTATGGCTTGATATGACAATGATTGACTTTAGTGGTTTGGTTACTTTGAATTCGCATAACAAAGTTGGTTAGAGTATGAAAGCTAACAACCTTACTTAAAAGCATGATGAGTAGTTAACCAATCGATTCCTAAATCACATCAAAGGCAAGTATTTTCAAAGAGATAAGATCGACAAGTAACGTGAAAGTGTTGATTTGAACAAGATTTATAAATAGTGGAGGTAATGAAGGTTTCTCCCAACCGAAGTTTAAACAGATATATCAAAGTCTAACTTCTCCTGAAAGTTAACTTCAAACATTGAACACAACTAGGTGCAATAAAAGAGTGAGTAGAACCAGATATCAACACTTCAGATAGACTTCAAAGAGTTTATGACTAACATACCCGTGATAATTTTATTCAGTTCCTCGTCACGAAAAAAAAAAATCTCTCTTAAACTACCGGCTTTGGCTTATCTGAGACATCCTTTGGTGCCTCCATCCTAGCTGAACTTGTCTTTGGTGAACGACAAAATCGGGCTAAGTGACCTTCTCTTCCACAATTATAGTATGCTTTGACTTGACATCGCGCATTTTTGACCGATGTGTCCCTCCCTCCGCATTTGAAGCATATGATAGGTGGTCGCTTCTCCTTCCTTAACAACGGTGTGGTGTCGACGCGTTTTCCATCATTGTTGAATCTCCTCTTCTTGAAATGTCCATTCTTATTATTTTGACCATGATTACCAATCAAAGTGGTTACCATTTCGCATGTTGATTCCTCCATGCTTATTGTCACCGCTTTGATTGATGACCACATATCACCAGATTTATTATTTTTATGCTCTTCTTTTTTGTTGCGTTGACTCATTATCGCGCTTCCACTAATCGAGCCCTATTTACAACATCCTAATACAAACACGCTTTATGAGAAATAAGATATTGACGATCTCCGGTTTCAAACCTCTTAAAAACATTCGCGTCATTCGCTCCTCATTATCGCACCAAATGGGATGCAAACCGATAACTCCGCAAATTTAGCCTCGATCATGCGACACGGGCCATATTGTTTTGTTCCAACTTGATAAATTCCACCTCCTTCATGTGACGAATGCTTTTGGGAAAGTACTTGTCATTGAATAGCTCTTGAACTTCTCCCAAGACATCTTGAGTGCGTCAAGTCGGGTACGCTTTTACGATTCCCACCCACCAATGATCGCCTCTTCACGCAACATAAAGGTGGCAAGGGAACTTTTTGCTCCTCGGAGCATCCCAAGACATCAAATATCTTGGTGATCTGCTTTAACCACGCCTCGCGCCTTTAAGTGGTTCTGCTTTCCCAAAACTCTCGTGGTCCCAGCCTTTGAATTGCTTAATGTGACCAACCGTGGTTGCCATTGTTTCTCCTCGCATTATGAACAGAGTGGCCTTTCACCGATGTTGCATGAATTCTAAAAGCTCCTAAACGTACTGCATCGCTCATCAATTGATCAGTGTTGGTGTTTACAAGAGGATTATCGCCATCCTGTTGCACATTGTCCTGATTATTGATCTGTGGAGACTCAACGGTCTCCTGTGCTCCATTGCTATTCTCAACATTCTCGGATGTCATTTTCAAATACTGCCACAAAATAAGGGTTAATTGACATCACATATTATCCCTATACTCTGACCGACCAATTAAATACCAAATAAACTTAGGTAGGTCATACTAGCGAAGGAATTCCCGTCTCTCCCTCCTAGTTCTAGTCTCACATCTTAGCCAGGATCATATCCCTAAGCTTTGATACCAAATTGTGACGCCCCCAAAATTAGGTATACATCACCCATCTTGAGTCGCCAGATACATGGTACAGAATTCAAATACAACTTAATAATACAACTGTCGTGTACAATACGACAAAACATAAACTGTGAGTTTGAATACAAATATTGTCTACTAGAGAGTATACAAACTCAAAAGGAGTCCTCATTACAATTATTATCACACTATTTCACATAATAGTGAGGACTACTAATGCACCATCTAGGACCATCACCCATTTCCCGACTCGTCCCAACTTATATTCTCATTTCCTGAAGAGAACAATGAAAGAAAGGGTGAGCTCAACTAGCCCAAGAGAAGAAATATTATGACTAAGATAATGCGAATAAATTATCATTAGCCTTAAATAAATGTTAAACCGATACAATATAACAAACATCAAGTTTAATCAAAACTGCAATGAACAAGCAATCCATTAAAAGAGTCAAGTAGAGAATAAAATCTACTATCTTTTATGATTTAAAAGGTTTTTCATCACTTTTATCGCTGGGACTCAGTTTAATAAATAATCCACATCATCGAATCATCCATGCACTATGGCCAAGGATATTTTTTAGATCACGACCACGAATTATCCATGCACTACTACTAAAGATAATCATGTTTTCATCAACTATTCCCGATCATGCCATAAAATAATTCATCTTTGCACCCTCGTCAAGAGAGAATCCATAGCCATAATCATACCAAAAACTCGCCCATCAATGCACTACGGGCCAATGAGGACTTTTTCCACATCATTTGTAACATTACTACCATGATTACAATCGAATAATCCTCGGTCATAATCATACCAAGTCCATCTATGCACTACAGGCCCACATATGACTTTCAACAAAATATAAGCATGAGGATGATGACAATGATATAGGAATTCAATAAAACAAGTTCAAGAATTAATTTATCCAGAACTAATAACGTCCAAATTGTCAACATGATATCGCTTTGTAGAGTAAAATTCAAGAATGCTCGTAAGAATATTTCCATGAAAAGATATCGGATGAAGCGCAAATATCAAGGATATTCCACTAATTTCATGGAGTATGGAAGTCAAAGTTTTAACCAACCGAGTATAATAAAGAATGGAATAACAAAAGAAATCACCATACATGCGGTAGATTGTGATGACAAAGTTATTCCAATAGAATAATAATTAATCGGAACCAGTGTCATGCGTAAAGCACGCATACGATGTTCCAAAGTAATAATAAAGAACGGAATAATAACAGAAATCACCATGCATGCGGTGCTTGATGATAGACAAAGTTATTCCAATGTAATACTAATAAAGATTTTAACCAGTCCCACGTAAAACGCATGCATAGTGATATTCCAATGTAATAATAATAAAGATAGAACCAGTCCCACAGAAAACGCATGCATACATATATATTCCAATGTAATAATAAATAATGAAATAACAAAAGAATTTCACCAAGTATAGGTATCCCACGTATATAATAAAAATTATTCCAATGTAATAATAAAGAATGGAATAATGTAAGTTCTCTTCATGAATAAGAAAGAAAGAATACCCCTTTATGAGTACAACAAATAATATTCCCTACCTTAAAAAGAAGAAGAGTAACCGATATAGGAGTAAAGAAGTAGCGTATACTTTTCTTCTTTCTCTCTATAATTTCTCTCTATAATAATTGCTTTAAAGCTTTTGTGAATTGGTGAGAAATGAAGGAAGAATGAGCTTCTATTTATAGAAAAATATAGTTTCGATAATTGCACGCTTTTGGGGCTCAAAATATTACAAAGATAATACCTTCCTTTTTTCTTCATTTTTAATTTAGTCCTACAAGTATTATCAATCTTGCACCAACTCCCCTAATAGTAAATCATGTGAATCAATAGTACAATCATGTGAATAAATAGTATAATCATGTGAAAAAATAATTACAATGATAGTACCTTCAACTATACCTCCATTTTTAACTTAGTCATGCAAGTATTATCAATTTTGCACCACCACCCCTAATAGTATAAGAATGTGAATCAATAGTACCCTTGAATAATAACTCGTGAATAGTAACTCGTGAATAGTACTTCAATTACGAAAAGTACTCCGAATACCCGAGTGAACAATATAACCTCCGACATCAATTATCATCGAAATAAATGTCAATTTCCACTAACACTAATAATCCCAATACAATGGAACAATCAATTTCATCTTTAATCAACACAACTTATTCATCATTAATATTATAACTCACAATATTTAACAACCAAAAGTCGCTCCTGTGAAAGAGGGGCTTTTCCGATAAGGATTTCTCCTTATTGGCGCCATTAGGTGACCAAACCTCTCCTCGATAGAACTTCTAGACATCATCAATATTGCAAATAATAATATGAATAACTTTGTCGCCTCAATTATTGATTTAATAATAATAAATATTATGCAGATGATTATTCTTCAACATACTTTACAACTTAACTTCACATTTTATCCCAAGTCAACTTGGCATTATCCTTTTCCTCAGATTCCGTAGTATTCGCCTTATCTCGCAATGTTTTATCATGATATAGCAAGGGTGAGCATGAAAGTTGCCCGAAAGTTTAAAAAAAACAAGGTAAAGATATATCATGATTGAAAGAGTTTGAATAATAAGTCGCTATCCTTCACAATGTAGTTGTGAATTAGCATGAACAAAATTTCAAAGTTTGAATGAACATTGAAAATGAACATAACAATTATATCTCGAATCGACTGGTAATGAAGGTGATCACCTTTTCATACTGATGAATACATGCAATATGTATAGAGTACAATTCATAAGCATATCTCTTCAAAACCACTCTTAAAAGAGTTTAAGTAAAAAGAACTTGAAAAACTTGCTTCGAACCATTGATTCTTAACGCAATATAATACGCTTCTCCTCAAGACCTAATATTAATAATATAGATCTCCAATATTAGAATAATATCATCACCATTATAAAATAACTTAAAACACATTTCCACATACTCCTATCGATCTATACAAAGATATAAAACGATAATAGATCTTTCGGTTAGTCATAACATATAGTTAAGTATTAGACATTAGTTTTAAGTCTTAATATTATTATTATACTTTGATATTCTTTTAATCACATCATAACTTATACTTATAAGTTATTCATTTTATATGTTATCCTAGTAAATTAGATAACATCTTAGTAAACCAAATACCATTTCAAAGAAGACGGATTTTATTTCAAGATCCCGAAATCACTATTCTTTTCACGAAAAATACCAAATCAACTTATTATTTTTTTATCCTTTGGTAAAACATATATACATGTATTTCATACATAAAAAATATTTTTCCGTAATTTTTCAATTTCTTTTACTATTTTTCAAAAATCATAAATAGTGCGTGACTTAAGAAAATTAGTTACCTTGTGCTTAACTCCAGAGATGCCCATCTTTTGACATAACCTAATATATGTTAACGTGATGCTCCATTTTAAATTTTGTGGCAATCGGAGTTGTAGAACTCCGGTTATAGCGATTTCCGTCGGAAAATCACAAAAATTGAAATGGTCATAACTTGGTCGTTTTAAGCCGGAATTAGCTCATTTTTGGACACGAGCTACATATTACCATATATTTTCATTTCCCAAAAGCCTGTAATTTTTCTCATTAACTAAATGTCCAAAACAGCCCTCAGAAAATTTTGGCCAGAAACTTTTTGCACTTTGGCAGTTTTGGAGTCCTTCACCAAAACTTAAATAAAACGAAATCTGTAACTCCGATTAATGATCCGTCAATTTTGTTGGATTATTATCTTTCCGAACTACAGTTTTCATATATCACAATCCATATTTGGATATGTTTAGCTCCTGGAATTTAGCCCGAAGTGACTGTTCCAAAACTGTCCTTTTCACGCTTTTCTTAACTTTGTGTAGTTTGGGAGAAATCCCATAACTCCCTCCTCCGATGTCGGATTTAGTCCGTTTTGGAGTCTATGGAAAGCTTATTGAGTGTACTATAACATATCACAAGTCCAGAATTTTTAGAGCACTCTAACAAATCCGAAATTTTCTGTTTTAGGGCAGCAGTCCACTAACTCATTTAAAACAAAAAAAACTGTTTTGGTTATTCTTCTTTGTTCAAGCCTATCAACCCTAAAAAATGGCAAGATCTAACCACAAAATATCATTTATCATGTAGATCTATAGTTCTCATGTTCAAGATCTTAAACTTATGGTTCAAAATCATAAGTTCAACACTTGATTTAAAACACCATAACATAACACTTGAAACTAACAAGAGTTTTGAGTTTAGAAATTTTTTTACCTTTAGCTTCATGACATATCTTTTTCTTCCAACTATGTGATGGATCTTGGATGGAATGAAAAATCAAAATCTCTTCTCCTTCTTTCTTGGAGTTTCCTAACTCCCCTCTCCCTCTCTCTCTTGTCTCTCTCTTTCTTTCTTAGTTATGTTGGAAAATAAGATGAGAAAAGTGAAGAATATGATTTTTGTTTAGTGTAATAATGTAAGAAATGTATCTATACATTAGTTTGCTTGATAATTGAGGTGTAATAACATAGTAACATGAGTGACTTCTAGAAGCAATTGATTAGCTAGCATAATTGAAGATTCTTATCAACAATGTTACTAATAATACACTAATAAAACAAAAGGGTATACTAGTAATTTCCACATTAATAAATGATTTCTTTTTAATTCTTATTTATTATACCAAATGTCCAATATGTCCCTTCTTATTTGGGCTTAAATTTGGGTCACCATTTTCATCTTTTGGGCTATCAATAAATAATATTTTGGACTTAAAATTTAATTCTTTGGGCCATGTAAATTAACATAGTCCAACACTCTTAATTCTTATCCAACCCAAATCATTTAATTAGGGTTTTATTTTCCTCAATTATAACTTAAATCCTTACTCATGCATTTTTATTTCCTTAACCCAATTAGACTTGCTAAAATTAGGTTATAAAATTAATTAACTGAGATGTATAAAATAAATCTATAATTGGTATATATTCTAAATACCATAATTTTCTCATCTCATAACCCTTAAGTTATTAAATTCTTCATTCCTAATATATAATTAGGATCACATTAGTTTCTTTTATTTGTTTATATAATAAACAATATAAACCATCACATAATCTTCATATTCCTTTACTCACCTATTCGAACAAAATAATTTAATAAATTGTGACATGTTCCACAATTCTCTTAAATTAGGTCACTAATATAAAAATAAAATATTAGGACCACTAAATAACGATAACCATTTAGGTTATTTAATTATCACACCTAATATATATATTAGGTTACATAATTTAATTCTTACTTCACTTTTATATACAAAATAAATGTATTCACATTATATAATGTATATTTATTTAATCATACACATAATTCATATTCATTACACACATAACTTTTAATCCCTTAGGGTTTTATACAAAACATTAGGATTTCTAATTTAACAATTAGAGTTATCCCTAATATATAATCACAAATACTTAAGCCATTATATTTAGCCTTTGACTTCCCAAATTAGGGTTTCAAATACTGAATTAGGATTTCGGATTCCCGGTACTGAAATTAGGGTTTCCAGAACCGATTTCTAGGGTTTCTTATAAATCGTAATAATTTTATAATTGAACGTTGACGTTCTAATAATATTAGGGTTTGACACAGATATAATTTATCTGGTCAACACTTGACCCTTAACCACATTCTGTACACATAATACCGTAATCACGTAATATATACACACATACCCTTAATCTCGAATAATTCACTAAAAGAAATTTTAAATCCTCAAAATTCCTTTACGAAAACATCAAACACATACACTTATTCTCCTGCTCAGGTCATTATTTGACCTTAAACCAATCATTTAAGATTTTAATAATTTTCTAATTTCTCGGGTTGTCACGGATGATCTTGTGACAATAATTGAATCAATAATATAAGAGATATGATGCAACAATTATTGTAGCAATAATTGAGTATAACTAAGTGACTTCTTACGTGGCATCAATAATCAATACAGGTAATGCTCTTATGCAACCACAGCGTATTCTTCGTACTTTTACTACCGGGTAGTTCAACAGTTTTAACGGTAACACTTTCGCCGTTATTTTTATAAAAAGATAATTATGTCATTTTCTAACTATGACAATACTTCCGTTGTGAGGTCCACCAATGATTGTGTCGTCGTACGGATATTCCCCGATAAAAAGAATATTCCTCGACCAAATGAATATTTTATAACAACTTGCATACTTTGCAAAATTTATAAATACTACCCACAACTATAACATTATATCAAATCCACTCCATAATATAAAAATAAAAAATTATTTTGAGAAAATTAAATATTTATTCATAAAATCTGGGGTCTCACAACTGTGGCCTATTCCAAGTCAAAGTTTTATCAAGAAACCACGATGTGGAAGAAATGACCTGAGAGTTAGAATCTGATATGAAGTCAAGATATCATCACCTCTTCGATATACCAGGTACGTACCCTAATTTTGAGGACGAAATTTTATAAGAAGGGGAGGTTGTAAGACCCCAACTTTTATGAATAAAGAATAATTTTCTCGAAATATATTTTTGAATATTATAGTGTGGATTTGATATAATGTTATAGTTGTGGGTAATATTTATAAATTTTATAAAGTAAGCAAGTGTTAATATTCAATTGGTCGGGGAATATTCGTTTTAACAGGGAATATTCGTACGACGGTACAAACATTGGTGGACCCCACAACGGAAGTATTGTCATAGTTAGAAAACGACAAAATTATCTTTTTATAAAAATAACGGCGAAAGTGTTACCGTTAAAAACTGATGAACTACCCGGTAGTAAAAGTACAGTAATACGCGTGGTTGCATAGTAGCACACTGTATTGATTATTGATGCTTACGTGAGAAGTCATTCAGTTATATTCAATTATTTTGTTGTATCATATCTCTCATATTATTGATTCAATTATTGTCACAGTATCATCTGCATAATATGTTATATTATTAAATCAATAATTGAGACGGCAAAGTTATTCATATTATTATTTTCAATATTGATAACGTCTAGAAGTTCTGTCAAGGAGAGGTTTGGTCACCTAATTGTGCGTCAATAAGGAGAAATCCTTATCGAAAAACCCCCTCTTTCCTGGGAATGACCTGGTTGTTAAATATTGTGAATTATAATATTAATGATGAATAAGTTCGTGTTGATTAAAGATAAAATTAATAGTTCCATTGTGTTAGAATTATTAGTGTTAGTGAAAATTGACATTTATTTCGATAATAATTGATGTCTGGAGGTTATATTGACCAATCGGGTAATTAATCGGATAAATGAGCAATTAATTGCTATTAATTCAAATGCTTATAACTATGTGTTCACATGTGTGTACTATTGATTCACATGATTTACTATTAGGGGAGTTGGTGCAAGATTGATAATACTTGCATGACTTAATTAAAAATGGAGGTATAGTTGAAGGTACTATACTGTAATTAGTTTTTTCACATGATTATACTATTAAGTCACATGAATGAACTATTAATTCACATTATTTACTATTAGGGGAGGTGGTGCAAGTTTGATAATACTTGCAGGACTAATTTAAAAATAAAAAAAGAGAGGAAGGTATTATACTGTAATATTTTGATCCCCAAAACGTGCAATTATTGTAACTATATTTTTCTATAAATAGAAGCTCATTCTTCCTTCATTTCTCACCAATTCACTAAATCTATAGAGCAATTATTATAGAGAGAAATTATAGAGAGAAAGAAGAAGAGAAGTCTGCTACCTCACTATTCCAGTATCTAGTCTTCTTCTAAGGTAAGGGGTATTATTCTTTTGTATTCATGAAGAGAGTTATTTTCTTTCAATACTCGTAAGAGTTGTTATTCCATTCTTTATTATTATGTTGGAATAACTTGTCTGTGCATAGTAATCTGCATACATGGTGAAATTCTTCTATTATTCCATTCTTTATTATTTTGTTGGAATAACTTGTTTGTGCGGTCTATCGCGTATGCCTCGGTGAATTTTGTTGTTATTCCATTCTTTATTATTCTCATTGGAATATCCCGCATGCATGCATGGGTTCTGGCATGACACGTTTCCATTCTTTATTATTCTGTTGAATAACTCATGCTGCAAGCGGATTACGCCGCTGGGTGAATTCTTCTCATTATTCCATTTTTTATTATTCATTGGAATAACCTATCTATGTGGATTACCGCATGCATGGTGAATGATCCTTCGTATTCATTCATTATTAAATTATGGAAATGATATGTCTACGTGGATTACCGCATGGCGGGCAAAAATCCATTTGCGGTTTCATATATTCTATTATACTTAGTTGGTTAAAGTTTTGGCTTCTATACTCCATGAAATTAGTGGAATATCCTTGATATTTAAAGCTTCATCCAAATGTCTTTTCATGGAAATATTCTTCTGAGCATTCTTGAATTTTACTCCATAAAGAAGTATCATGTTGACAATTTGGACGTTATTGATTTCTGGATAAATTAAAATTATAAATCTTTAAAATTTATCCTTGAACTTGTTTTATTGAATTATTATGTCATTATCATCATTTTCATGCTTATATTGTGATTAAAGTCATCTTTGGCTTATGTGCATAAATGGACTTGGTATGATTATGACCAGAGATTATTCGGTGTAATCATGACCGTAATGTGATGAATGATGTGGTAAAAGTTCTCATGGGCCTGTAGTTCATTGATGGACAGTTGTCGGTATGATTATGACTAAGGATAATTCGGTATAATCATGACCATTGATGATTACATGAATATCATTGGCCCTGATGGAGGGATGATTCGATTTTATTTATTAAGCTGAGTCTTAGCGATAAAGTTGATGAAAAACTTTTTAAATCATAGAAGATAGTAGATTTTATGCTCTACTTGACTCTTCTAATGGATTACTTGTTCCGCTGCAGTTAAACTTGTTGTCTATTATATTCTATCAGTTTAACATTGTTGAAGGCTAATGATAATTTATTCTGCATTATCTTAGTCATAATATTTCTTACTGGGCTAGTTGAGCTCACCCTTTCTTTCACTGTTCTCTTCAGGAAATGAGAACGTAGCCGGGACTAGTCGGAAACGAGATAACTAGTCCGGATGATAGCATTAGTAGTCCTCACTATTCATCCAAATAGTGTGACAATAAATGTAATGAGGACTCCATTGAGTGTGGATATTGTCTAGATGACAATATTCTTATTAAAACTCTTAGATTATGTTTTGTCGTATTTTACACGACTGTTGTATAATTAAGTTGTATTTGAATTTTGTACCATGTATTTGGCGACTCAAGATGGGTGATGTATACCTGTTTTGGGGGTGTCACAATAAGTAGTTAGGTCTTGCCTTTCCTTAATAGCAATAACCTTCATTTTCCAGATGGATGGAAGGGCTTTGAGAATTCTTCTGTTTTTATCATTAGTTGTATATGCCTTCCCCAGATGTTCCAGTTCATCAATGATTCTGGAAAAACGTGTTTCCATATCAATGATCTTTTCACCTTCTTCCAACTTGAAATTTTCATACTCCTGGATTAGAGCATCTTTTCTGGTTTCTTTGATATGACTGCTTCCTTCATAGGTTAGAATCAATTTTTCCCATATTTCTTTTGCATTCTTGCAATTGCTAACTCTTTTGTATTCTTTTTCAATGAGGGCACTAGTTAGCACTTGTTCAGCTATGGATGCAATGTTCATAGCCTTTTCATCATCATCAGTGAATTCATCAACATCTTTCTCAATGATCTTTTCTCCCACGATTTTTGTCGAAACTTTTACACCTCGTTCTATTGCAAGCCAAACTTTGGTTTAATATATATATAATGATTACTTTTATATACTTATACACACACACACACATATATATATAATATCTATATTTATATGTATATATATTATATAAGTTTTATATAAATTATAAATATATATATACAAAAAGTATATATATATATATATATATATATATATATATATATATATATATATATATATAAGTAATAAAATAATTTTGCCCAATAAAATAATTTTTGAGATTTTTAAATAATAAAAATAATTTGAGAATAAATAAAATATGCCCACAAGTAAAAGAAAAATGATTTACTCAAAATCTCCATCTTCTTTCCAAATTTGGTCAAATAAGCATTTGATGATCAACATATGATTTTTGTCCCACAATGCATGACCTAATTTATTTAACACTTTAAAGCATCAAGATCAAGAAAATCAATTAAATAAGAGTTAGGAAATATTTTTGGTCAAAGTAAATAAGATAATTAAAACAATTATAATAAAAATCCTATGGAGAGGATTCTACCCTTTTAATTAATTTATTTACTAATTATTGTTATCATTAAAATAAATCTAAAAGTTGGAGACCCAACACTCCAAGATTGCAAAACCATTATGCAGTCTCTTAGAGAAAGATTCAGTTTTCAAGTTTGATGAAGATTGTAAGTTAACTTTTGAGCAGTTGAAGAAAAAGTTGACTACAACTCCAGTGATCGTCGCACCGGATTGGACTATGCCCTTTGAATTAATGTGCGATGCGAGCGACTATGCAATAGGGGCTGTTTTGGGTCAACACTGAGAGAAGATATTCCACACCATATAATATGCAAGTAAAACTCTTATGGATGCACAATTGAACTACAAAACTACAGAGAAAGAGCTACTTGCAGTGGTATATGCCTTTGACAAATTCTGGGCATATTTGATAGGGACAAAGGTGGTTGTGACGCCCCCAAAATAGGTATACAACACCCATTCTGAGTCGCCAAATACATGGTATAGAAACAACTACAACTTTATTAATACAATTGTCGTGCAAAATACGACAACACATAAACTGTGAGTTTAAATACAAATATTGTCATCTAGACAATATCCACACTCAAATAAGTCCTCATTACAATTATTGATACACTATTTTACAAAATAGTAAGGACTACTAAAACAACTTCTAGAACTATCATTCCACACCCCGACTAGTACTCGCTACATTCTCGCCTCCTGAGAAGAAAAATGGAATAAAAAGGAAAAGGGTGAGCTCAACTAGCCCAATAAAGAACATTATGGCTAAGATAATATAGAATAAATTATTGCGAGACCCCAGATTTTATGAATAAAGATTTAATTTTCTCGAAATAATTTTTTTTTTATATTATGGTGTTGATTTGATGTAATGTTATAGTTGTGGGTAATATTTACAAATTTTGCAAAGTAAGCAAGTGGTTGTATAATATTCGATTGGTCGGGGAATATTCTTTTTGTCGGGGAATATCCGTACGATGGTACAATCATTGGTGGACCCCATAACAGAATTATTGTCGGATAGAGAAAACGACAAAAATACTTTATGAAAATAACTTGTTGGAAGTTTTACTGCTTTCTTTGTTGAAACACCGGTGTTAAAAGTCTGATATGTCTGGCGTGGTTGCACAAAGAGCACACGATATTGATTATTGATGCTTATGTGAGAAGTCACTCGGTTATACTCAATTATTGCTACAATAATTGATGCATCATATCTCTCATATTATTGATTCAATTATTATTACAGTATCATCTGCATAATATGATTTATTGTTCAATCGGGTATTCGGGACACTTTTTGTGTCGAAATACTATTCATGAGTTACTATTCACGAGTTACTATTCACGAGTTACTATTCATGAGTTACTATTCACCCGGTTACTATTCACTCTAGTATTGTGCATTCGGGTATTTGGGTACAATATTATTCCATGAGGAGATGTGCTAATTTTTCGAATAGTTGGTTGAAGATATAATAAATAGTAAGTCAATATGGACCATTTGGTGGAGTTATAATAGTAAATCAATATGAATCATTTGGTTTAAAGTTTTAATAGTAAATCAAGGTATGGACCGTTGTTTTAAGTTTTAATAGTAAACCAATATAGGCCATCCAGTTTTAATAGTAAATCAATCTGGACCGCTTCATGAATTAATTACTATTCATTCTATTTTTCTATAAATAGAAGCTCATTCCTTCATTATTTCTTACTTAATTCAATTGAAACTCTAGAGAGAATTACAAGAGAACCTATAGAAAAGTATTCTTTACTTTCCTACTCTTATATTCAGTTTTTTTTACGGTAGAGGTATTATTTCTTTTGTATTCATGAAGAGAACTTACATTATTCCATTATTTATTATTACATTGGAATAACCTATATATGCTGTGACTACCCTATACTTGGTGAAATTCTTCATTATTCCATTCTTTATTATTACATTGGAATATCACATGCATGCGTTTCTGGCAGGACTGGTTCCGATCTTTATTATTCTGTTGGAATATCCTGTATTGCGCGTTTCTTGGGACACAGTTCCATCTTTATTATTACGTTGGAATATCCTATCTCATGCGTTTCACGCCGACACGAGTTCCGTATTTATTATTACGTTGGAATATCACATCTGCATGCATTTTACTGTTTGACACTGTTCCGTTATTTATTATTACATTTGGAATAACTCATTTGTCGGCAAGGCCTATCGCATGCATGGTGATTTCTTTTGTTATTCCATTCTTTATTATACCAAGTTGGTTAAAACTTTGACTTATACCCATGAAATTAGTGGAATATCTTTTGATATTTGCGGCTTCATCCAAAGATATCTTTTCATGGAAATATTCTTCCGAGCATTCTTGAATTTTACTCTACAAAGCAGTATCATGTTGACAATTTGAACGTTATCAGTTCCTGGATAAATTAATTCTTGAACTTGTTTTATTGAATTCTTATATCATTGTCATCATCCTCATGCTTATATTATGTTGAAAGTCATCTGTGGCCTGTGGTGCATAGATGGACTTGGTATGATTGTGACCAGGGATTATTTGGTATAATCATGACCGTAATGTTACAAATGATGTGGTAAAAGTCCTCATTGGCCCGTAGTGCATTGATGGACAGTTGTTGGCATAATCATGACCATTAATGAATACACAAATATTCTTGGCCCGTAGTGCATGGATAATTGTGATCGTGATACTAAAGAATATCCTTGGCAGTAGTAGTGCGGGGTGATTCGATGATGTGGATTATTTATTAAAATTTGAGTCCCAAATGATAAAAGTGATAAAAACCTTTTAAATCATAAAAGATAGTAGATTTCATTCTTTACTTGACTCTTTTAATGGATTGCTTGTTCATTGCAGCTTAAACTTGATATTTATTATATTTTATCGGTTTAACATTGTTGAAGGCTAACGATAAATTATTCGCATTATTTTAGTCATAATATTTCTTCTTTGGGCTAATTGAGCTCACCCTTTCTTTCCTTTGTTCTCTTGAAAAATGAGTAACGTGGTGGGACTAGTCGGGGAACAGAGTGATGGTCTTAGATGGTGCATTAGTAGTCCTCACTATTTTGTGAAATAGTGTGATAATAATTATAATGAAGGCTCCTTTTTGAGTTTGTATAATCTCTAGTAGACAATATTTGTATTCAAACTCACGCTTTATGTTTTGTCGTATTGTACATAGCGGTTGTATTATTAAGTTGTATTTGAATTACGTACCATGTATCTCCATGACTTAAGATGGGTGATGTATACCTAATTTTGGGGGCGTCCACAACTTGGTATCAAAGCTTAGGATATGATCCTGGCTAAGATGTGAGAATAGAACTAGGAGGGAGAGACGGGAATTCCTTCGCTAGTATGACCTACCTAAGTTTTTTTTGGTATTTAATTGGTCCGTCAGAATATAGGGATAATATGTTACACGTCAATTAACCTTTGTTTTGTGGCAGTATCTGAAAATGACATCCGAGAATGTTGAGAATAGCAATGGAGTACAGGAAACTGTTGATTCTCCACAGATCAATAATCAGGACAATGTGCAACAAGATGGTGACAATCCTCCTGTAAACAACAACACTGATCAATTGACGAACGGCGATACGTTTAGGAGCTTTTTAGAATTCATGCAACATCAGGCGAAGGCGGCTCCTGTTCATAATACAGGAGGAAACAATGGTAACCCACGGTTTGTCACCGCTAAGCAATTCAAGGAGCTGGGACCACCAGAGTTTTTGGGAAAGCTAGAACCACTTAAGGCGGAGACATGGTTAAAGCAAATCACCAAGATATTTGATGTCTTGGGATCCTCTGAGGAGCAAAAGATTCCCTTTGCCACCTTTATGTTGCGTGAAGAGGCAGATCACTGGTGGGAATCTGTAAAACGTACCCAGCCTGATGCACTCAAGATGTCTTGGGAGAAGTTCCAAGAGCTGTTTAATGACAAGTATTTTCCCGAAAGCATTCGTCACATGAAGGAGGTGAAATTTATAAGGTTGGAGCAAAACAACATGACCGTGTCGCAGTACGAAGCCAAGTTTGCCGAGTTGTCCCGATTTGCGTCCCACTTGGTTGATAATGAAGAGAGAATGACGCGGATGTTTTTAAGTGGTTTGAAGCCGGAGATACATCAATATCTTATTCCTCATAAACTGTGTTTGTATTCAGATGTTGTAAATAGGGCCCAGTTAGTGGAGCGCGATAACGAGTCAACGAAACCAAAAGAGAGCAGCCGGAAAAATGATAATACCGGTGATAACAGTCATCAAAGCAGTGACAATAAGCATGGAGGGAATCAACATGCCAGAAATGGTAACCACTTCGGTGGTAATCATGGTCAAAACAATACGAATGGACATTTCAAGAATAGGAGATTCAACAATGATGGAAAGACGTCAGCACCAACACCCGTTGTTAAGGAAGGAGAACGACCACCTATCATATGCTTCAAATGCGGAGGGGAGGGACATATCAATCCAAACTGTGCGATGCCGTCCAAAGCATGCTATAATTGTGGAAGAGAAGGTCACTTAGCCCAATTTTGTCGTTCACCGAAGACAAGTTCAGCTAGGATGGAGGCACCAAAGGATGTCCCACGTAAGCCAAAGCCGGTAATTTAAGAGAGAGCATTTTTTTCGTGATGAGAAACCTGAATAAAATTATCACGGGTATGTTAGTCATAAACTCTTGCGAATTCTATACCGTGTTGAATCTGGGTTTCTACTCACTCTTTATTGCACCTAGTTGTGTTCAATGTTTGAAGTTAACTCCGAGAAGTTAGAATTTGATATATCTGTTTAAACTCAGTTGAGAGAAACCTTCGTTACCTCCACTATTTATAAATCTTGTTCAAATCAACACTTTCACGTTACCTGTCGATCTTATCTCTTTGAAAATACCTGCCTTTGATGTGATTTTTGGAAACGATTGGTTAACTACTCATCATGATTTTTGTAAGGTTGTTAGCTTTCATACTCCGAACCAACCTGTTATGCGAATTCAAAGTAACCAAACCACTGAAGTCAATCATTGTTATATCAAGCCATAAATAAAGAGCCCCGATCCTTTCGTTGTTGACTTTCTTGTGTGGAATGCAATCGGGCCATACTTTACATGAAACAACGTCGTGAATGAGCGATGACAAGTTGATAGGTATCAATGTGACGTGCTATCCAAGTCTTGGATGAGAGTCACAATTTTTAATGATATTTCTATTGTTAATAAATTTCCTGACGTATTCTTGAAGACTTCTTAGCCTACCCCTAGAGTGTGAAATCGAATTTTGTATTAACCCTAGTACAAAACACATTTCTAAAACCCTCAAATATTTTCTTCACCTAAAACGAATGTGTAATGTGCCAAAGACGTTGGCTCGAACTGTTGAAGATTACGATCGTACCATTCAATATCATCGTGGGAAAAATGAACGTGGTAGTTGACGCATTGAGTAGAAGATCGTATGCGTTTACGAGTGTGATGTTGTTAACATAAAGACTCATTTCGTATAACTTACAAATGATGGAGATAGAGTTAAAGACTCTAGGGACCCATGTAAGACCCTAACTTATTATAAATAAAATTGAATTTCCTCTAATTATTATTATGAATAATAAGGTATTAATTTGATATAATTATCTGGTTATGGGTGAAATGTGCAAATTTTGTAAAATAAGCAAGTGGTTATAAAATAATCATTGTTGTTTCGGGAATATTCGTTTGGTCGTGGAATATTCTTGTTGTCAGAATATATTAAATGCAGCCAGTAGCGAGTCATTTAGTGGGCCCATAACGAGAATAATGGCGGATGAAGAAAACGACAAGTTTGAGTTTTTATAAATAACTTGGTAGTGGTTATTACTAGATTAACACTTTTGGAATACCCGTAGTTAAAATACGATGTCTGCATTGGATGCACAATATTTTGAATTATTGATTCTTACGTATGAAGGGCACTACTCAATAATTGTTACAATAATTCTTTATTCAATATTTTATTTTATTGATTCAATAATTGCTGCGTTGATATTTTATATTATTGTTGTTTCAATAATTATCACTACACAGTATTTCCCATTATCGGATCAATAATTCATATTATTTGAATAATATTATTAGATAGCATTATTGGCAATGTCTATAAAGTTACATCGAGGAGAGGTTTGGTCACCTAATTGCGTGCCGATGAAGGAGAAATTCTTATTGAAAGCCCCTCATTCCTCGAACTACTGGTTGTCATAATTGTGATTCTGTAATATTATTTGTGAATAATTAATTATTGATTTATATGATAAGGAAATATTTATTTGATGTGGATATAAATGATGGATATATTTATTTTTATGTGGATAAAAATGAAGGAATTAATGCTGAGGTGTTTTATCAATTATTTTGTTTGATTGTAGAGTATTATTAAAAATCATCCGTTTGTGGATTTCGGATATTTTATGTTTGGAATTTGGAAAAAATCAAAGCTACAAAGTTGTAGAGAATTTGATTTCAGGCAGAATGGACATAAAATTCGTATTTTTCTGATAAACGGGCTATTTTCTATGAATTGTTGAAGTTTCAGAAAATAAAATAATTTTTATTAAATTATGGGATGTGACCCACTTTGGTTTTATCACATGTGGGCTGCAAATTGGTTCAAAGGTGGCTAGCTTGAATTGTCAACAAAGGATGGCATGCGTAGAATTATTTTAAATAATATTATTTTATTATTTTAGTCTCCTATGGCGTTCTAACATTTTTCTATAAATAGAAGCTTAGGTTAGAATTGAAAATCACACCAGAAACAAGTTTTCTTTCTCTCTAGATTATTGAGCGTATATTTGTGAGTATTTTGATACTTTGAGAGTTCCTATTCAGTGCAAGTTTCTGTCAGCACTATATCTGAAATTCAGTCAGAAGTACGGTTATTTTGAGGTAAGGGATGTTATTTTGTTCTTAAATGATATTATTTTCTTCAATATCATTATGCCAAAATATTGGTGAACGTTTTTATCAAATTTGGAACTTTTTGTGTCGGGTTACTATTCACGATATCGGCACTATTCAAGCGATATAATGACACTATCCACGAATACTGACTTTATTCACTTAAAAATGAAATTTTCTTCTTTTTGTTCAAGATGTCTATTATGGTTACTATCTTTGATTGTATCCATGTTTTGATCTTTATTTTTGAATTATGCTTCAAAATTGGTTATTATGGAGTATTATTGATCTTAGATAAACTGTGATATGAATCCCTAATATTTGTCCTTCTGTCTCATTGGATTCGTTTTCTTTAAAATATTTTTCATCATCCTCAATCCTAAATGATGATATTCTTTGAATATCTTTGGCACAGTAGTGCAAGATGAATGATTACCTAATGAATATCTTTGGCCAGTAGTATAAAAAGATGAGCAGTGTTGAGATGAACATGACCAATTTGGTGATATGAATGAATATCTTTGGCCTATAGTGCAAAGATGAATATTTGATTCAAGATGTATATTGATTGATGTTACAGTGGATAAAATATTGATGATGGACTTTTAAATCTTAGAAGATAGTAGAATTCTTTCTCTACTTGACTCTTCTAATGGATTGTTGTTTCTAACTGCGAGTTGTTGATCTAAAACTTGTTGTCTATTATATTTTATCGATTTTCCTGTTGAAGACTAATGATAATTTGTTGTATATTATCTTAGTCATAATATTCTTTACTTGGGATAGTTGAGCTCACCCTTTCCTTTTTGTTCCATTTTTTCTCTCTAGGAGGTGAGAACATAGCGAGGATCTAGTTGGGGTATGGAGTGATGGTTCTAGAAAGATATTTTAGCAGATCCTCTCACTATTTCTGTAAAATAGTGTTTGAATAATTATAATGAGGACTTATTTGAGTGTGGATATTGTCTAGAAGACAATATTTGTATTTAAACTCACAGTATGTGTTGTCGTATTTTGCACGACAATTGTATTATTGAAGTTGTAGTTTGCTTTCTGTACCATGTATTTGGCGACTCAGAATGGGTGTTGTATACCTATTTTGGGGGCGTCACAACCCACGTGATGATAACGAATATACGATTAGAATAGACTTGAATCGATAAAGTTAAAGCTGCTCAAGCTATATACTCAGAGCTGATGAATGTGAAGAAGAAGGTTCAAGAGGGCGTTATTCTAGAAGCAAGAATCGATGAAGAGAGGAAATCTCAACCCTCGATTTTATTGGCCCATTTGAAATCCTTGATCGAATAGGAACTATGGCTTATACACTCGTTTTACCGCCAAGTATGTCGCGTGTTCATAACATTTTTAACGTATCGATGTTACGTAAACATGTGGACGACCCGAACCACATTATTAATTTAGAACCGGACGAGATAGCAGAAGATTTAACGTAAGGAGATACATGTTAAAATCTTGGATAAAAAGGATCGTATTCAACACTCAAAGGTTATACCTCAAGAATTAGAATCTGAAATGAAGTCAAGGTATCCTCACCTCTTCGGCATACCAGGTACGTACGTAAATTTCGAGGGTGAAATTTCATAAGGAGGGGAGATTGTGAGACCCCAGATTTTATGAATAAAGATTTAATTTTCTCGAAATAATTTATTTTTATATTATGGTGTTGATTTGATGTAATGTTATAGTTGTGGGTAATATTTACAAATTTTGCAAAGTAAGCAAGTGGTTGTATAATGTTCGATTGGTCGGGGAATATTCTTTTTGTCGGAGAATATCCGTACGACGGTACAATCATTGGTGGACCCCACAACAGAATTATTGTCGGATAGAGAAAATGACAAAAATACTTTATGAAAATAATGGAGGAAGTTTTACCGTTAACTGTTGAAACACCCGGTGTTAAAAGTACTATAATACGCATGGTTGCACAGTAGCACACAATATTTATTATTGATGCTTACGTGAGAAGTCACTCAGTTATACTCAATTATTGCTACAGTAATTGCTGCATCATATCTCTTATATTATTGATTCAATTATTGTTATAGTATCATCTGCATAATATGATTTATTGTTCAATCGGGTATTCGGGACACTTTTCGTGTCAGAGTACTATTCATGAGTTACTATTCACAAGTTACTATTCATGAGTTACTATTCACGAGTTACTATTCACGAGTTACTATTCATGAGTTACTATTCACGAGTTACTATTCATGAGTTACTATTCATGAGTTACTATTCACCCGGTTACTATTCACTCTAGTATTGTGCATTCGGGTATTTGGGTACAATATTATTCCATGAGGAGATGTGCTAATTTTTCAGACCGTTGGTTGAAGATATAATAGTAAGTCAATATGGACCGCTGGTGGAGTTATAATAGTAAATCAATATGAATCGCTGGTTTAAAGTTTTAATAGTAAATCAGTATGGACCGTTGTTTTAAGTTTTAATAATAAACCAATATGGACCGTCCGTTTAATAGTAAATCAATCTGGACCGTTCATGAATTAGTTACTATTCATTCTATTTTTCTATAAATAGAAGCTCATTCCTTCATTATTTCTTACGAATTCACTGAAACTCTAGAGAGAATTACAAGAGAACCTATAGAAAAGTATTCTGCTACTTTCCTACTCTTATATTCAGTTTCTTTTACGGTAAGGGGTATTATTTCTTTTGTATTCATGAAGAGAACTTCAGTTATTCCATTATTTATTATTCATTTGGAATAACCTATATCGCCGGCTACTACCTATACTTGGTGAAATTCTTCCATTATTCCATTCTTTATTATTACATTTGAATATATCACATGCATGCGTTTTTACTGTGGGACTGGTTCCAGATCTTTATTATTACATTGGAATATCCTGTGTGCGCGTTTCTGTGGGACACGGTTCGATCTTTATTATTACATTGAATATCCTATTCGTGCGTTTTTACGCCGGACACAGTTCCAGTATTTATTATTACGCTGGAATATCCATCATGCATGCATTTTACGCCGGACCTGGTTCCGTTATTTATTATTCTGTTGGAATAACCTGCCTGTGCGGTCTATCGCATGCATGGTGATTTCTTTTGTTATTCCATTCTTTATTATACCAAGTTGGTTAAAACTTTGACTTCTATACCCATGAAATTAGTGGAATATCTTTGATATTTGCGCTTCATCCAGTATCTTTTCATGGAAATATTCTTCTGAGCATTCTTGAATTTTACTCTACAAAGCAGTATCATGTTAACAATTTGAACGTTATCAGTTTCTGGATAAATTAATTCTTGAACTTGTTTTATTGAATTCTTATATCATTGTCATCATCCTCATGCTTATATAATGTTGAAAGTCATCTGTGGCCTATAGTGCATAGATGGATTTGGTATGATTATGACCATGGATTATTCGGTATAATCATGATCGTAATGTTACAAATGATTTGGTAAAAGTCCTCATTGGCCCGTAGTGCATTGATGGATAGTTGTTGGCATGATCATGACCATTAATGAATACACAAATATTCTTGGCCCGTAGTGTATGGATAATTGTGATCGTGATACTAAAGAATATCCTTGGCGTAGTAGTGCGGGGTGATTCGATGATGTAGATTATTTATTAAGTTTGAGTCCCAAATGATAAAAGTGATGAAAAACCTTTTAAATCATAAAAGATAGTAGATTTCATTCTCTACTTGACTCTTTTAATGGATTGCTTGTTCATTACGCAGCTAAACTTGATATTTATTATATTTTATCGCTTTAACATTGTTGAAGGCTAACGATAAATTATTCTCGCATTATTTTAGTCATAATATTTCTTCTTTGGCTAGTTGAGCTCACCCTTTCTTTCACTTGTTCTCTTCAGAAATGAGAACGTAATGGGACTAGTCGGGAACAGGTGATGGTCCTAGATGGTGCATTAGTAGTCCTCACTATTACGTGAAATAGTGTGATAATAATTGTAATGAGGACTCCTTTTGAGTTTGTATAATCTCTAGTAGACAATATTTGTATTCAAACTCACAGTTTATGTTTTGTCGTATTGTACACGACAGTTGTATTATTAAGTTGTATTTGAATTCTGTACCATGTATCTGACGACTCAAGATGGGTGATGTATACCTAATTTTGGGGGTGTTACAATTATCGTTAGTCCTCAACAGGGAAAAATTTAATAGAATACAATAGACAACTAGTTTTAAATCAATATTCGCAACAGAAATAATAATTCACTAGAAGAGTTAAGTAGAGAATGAAATCTACTATCTTCTATATATGAATTTAAAAGTTCATCGTCAATATTTTATTCCTGTAACATCAATCAATATACATCTTGAATCAAATATTTATCTTTGCACTACAGGCCAAAGATATTCATTTATATCACCTGTTGGTCATGTTCATCTCAACACCTGTACATCTTAGCACTACGGGCCAAAGATATTTATCAAGAAATCATTCATCTTTGCACTACAGGCCAAAGATATTCAGTAATATCATCATTTAGGACTGAGGATGATGAAAAATATTTTAAAAAAAACGAATCCAGTGAGACAAAAGAACAAAAATTTGGGATTCGTACTTCGGTTTATCTATGTACAAAAACACCCCATAATATACCATAGTGGAGTAAAACTCAAGAATAACGATCAAAACATGGATACAATCAAATATAGGAACCATAATAGACAATCATGGACACAGAAAAGAAAATTTAATTTTTTCCTCTGAATAGTGTCGTATTCATGAATAGTGCCGTATACGTGAATAGTGTCGCATACATGAATAGTAACTCTGACACTAAAAGGTAGAAATTCCATAAGAAAAAAATATCATGCTTCGTGAATAGTACTCATTAATAGTAACTCGTGAATAGTACTCGTGAATAGTAACTCATGAATAGTAACTCGTGAATAGTAACTCGTGAATAGTAACCCCGACATAAAAAGATAAGAATTTCATAAGAAAAATCTTACCAATATTCAGGTATAATGATATTGAAAGAAATAATATCATTTATAAAAAAAATAACACCCCTTACCTCAAAAAGACAGTACTTCTGACTGAATATCGGATATAACGCTGAAAGAAACTTGTAAGACCCCAAATTATTATTAATAAAATTGAATTTCCTCTAATTATTATTGTGAATAATAAGGTGTTAATTTGATATAATGCTTTGGTTATAGGTGAAATGTGAAAAATTTTCAAAATAAGCAAGTGGTTATAAAATATTCATTGTTGTCGGGGAATAACTGTCGGATGAAAAAAATGACAAAGTTTGAGTTTTTATAAGTAACGGCGTAATTGTTACCGTTAATACTGTTGGAATACTTGGTGGTTAAAATACAGTAATACGAGTGGTTGCACAGTAGCACACGGTATTGCACAGTATTGTTGAATTATTGATTCTTACATAAGAAGGCACTACTCAATAATTGTTACAGTAATTACAGTTCAATATTTTATTTTATTGATTCAATAATTGCTGCGTTGATATTTTATATTATTGTTGTTTCAATAATTGTCACTTGCATGAAGATTTCCCATTATCGGATCAATAATTCATATTATTTGAATAATATTATTAGATAACATTATTGACAATGTTTAGAAAGTTCTGTCAAGGAGAGGTTTGGTCACCTAATTGCTACCCAAGATGGAGAAATTCTTATCTGAAAGCCCTCTTTCTTGGGAACCTACACGTTGTCATAATTGTGATTACAGTAATATTATTTGTGAATAATTAATTATTGATTTATATGGTAAGAAAATATTTATTTGATGTGGATTTAAATGATGGATTTATTTATGTGGTTATAAATGAAGGAATTAATGTTGAGGTGTTTTATCAGTATTTTGTCGGAATGGAGGTATTAAAAATCAAACCAGTGTTCTTGAGATATATTGCGTGAGTTATAATTTTTAAATCCGACCGTTGGATCGTTGTGATTTTTGGATATGTTATACATATATAAGTTGAGTATATGTCCACAAATTTTGAACCGTTAAAAATGAACATATTATTTGTTATGAATTTAAGAGGTGACTGATTCAGAAATTGCTGAAGTTTTAGAATTTATCATTTTGGTGGAAAATTCTAGAATTGGTGGGCCCCACTTTTAGTTAGTGAGAAATGTGCTCAAAGAAAACGTAGTAGCTGACGCATTGAGTAGAAGATCATATGCGGGTACGAGTGCAATGTTGTTAACACAAAGGTCCATTTTGTATGACTTGCAAAGGATGGAGATAGAGGTAAAGGCTCCAAGTACCCACGTGATGATATCAAACATACGAGTAGAATCGACTTTAATCGATAAAGTTAAAAATTTCTCTCAAGCTACTGGATATGTGGTGATGCGTATGAAGAAAAAAGTCAAGAAGGTGCTATTCGAGCATAAGAATCGATGAAGAAGGAATACTTGGTCAACTCCAGGACTTTGTGTTCTAACGATTACGACTTGAAGCATAGAATCATGATGGAGGCATACAACACACCGTTTGTAATCCATCCTGGGAGTACCAAAATGTATCATGATCTTCGACATACATTTTGGTGGAAAAATATGAAGAGAGAGATCGCTGAGTTTATCTCAAGGTGTTTAACTTGTCAACGTGTAAAGGCGAAGCATCAAGTGCCTAAGGGTCCATTGCAACCACTTGAGATTCTGAAATGGAGGTGGGAACACATTACCATGGATTTTGTTACGGGTCTTCCCACAGTTTCTCAAGGCATAGATGCGATTTGGGTTACTGTTGATAGATTAACCAAGTCTGCTCATTTCTTGCCTATACGGGAGACTTATTCCCTTGAACGTCTTGCTAGGATGTACGTGAATGAGATTGTAAGATTGCATGGCATGCCAGTATCCATAGTTTCGGATTATGACCCAAGATTCACTTCACGATTTTGGGTTAGCTTGCAGAAAGCTATGAGCACGGATTTATGATTCAGTTCGTCATACCATCCTCAAACGGATGGGCAATCAGAGAGGACTATACAAACTCTTGAAGATCTATTAAGACTCTGTGTCCTAGATTTCAAAGGGAGTTGGGATAAGTACCTACCATTGGTGGAATTCTCCTACAACAACAGTTATCAGGCAAGTATAGGTGTGGCTCCATTTGAAGCATTGTATGGATTTAAAGTGTCGCTCTCCAAGATCTTTGGGGCGAGGTGGGTGAAGCAACGTTGTTGGGACCAGAATTGGTACGCATAACTACAGAGAAGATCCAAATAATCCGACAACGTATACAAACGGCACATGATCGACAAAAGAGTTATGCGGATCTTCATTGAAAGGACGTGAAATTTAATATTGGGGATCATGTATTGTTACGTGTTGCACCATGGAAGGGAGTTACAAGATTTGGGAAGAGAGGAAAGCTCAATGCACGATTTGTTGGTCCATTTGAGATTCTTGACCGAATAGGAAATGTGGCCTATAGACTCGCATTACCTCCAAGCATGTCTCGTGTTCATAATGTTTTTCACATATCTATGCTTCGTAAATATGTGAAAGACCCAAACCACATTATTGAGTTAGAACCGGACGAGATAGCAGAAGATTTAATGTACGAGGAGGTACCTGTTAAGATCTTGGATAAGAAAGAGCATGTCCTACGCACCAAGATTATACCACAAGTTAAGGTGTTGTGGAGAAACCATGCTATTGAAGAAATGACCTGGGAGTTGGAATCAGAAATGAAAGTGAGGTATCCTCACCTTTTTGAAACACCAGGTGCGTACGTTAATTTCGAGGACGAAATTTCATAAGGAGTGGAGGTTGTAAGACCCCAACTTATTATTAATAAAATCGAATTTCCTCTAATTATTATTGTGAATAATAAGGTGTTAATTTGATATAATGCTTTGGTTATGGGTGAAATGTACAAAATTTTCAAAATAATCAAGTGGTTATAAAATATTCATTGTTGTCGGGAAATATTCGTTTGGTCGTGGAATATTCTTGTTGTCGGGGAATATTAAATGCGGCCAGTATGACCATTTAGGGCCCCATAACTGCATAACTATCGGATGAAAAAAATGACAAAGTTTGAGTTTTTATAAATAACGGCGTAATTAATACCGTTAACACTGTTGGAATACGGTGGTTTAAAATAAAGAATGTCGTGTGGTTGCCACATGGCACACGATATTGCGATGATTGTTGAATTATTGATTCTTCGTGAAGACACTACTCAATAATTATTACGATAATTACTATTCAATATTTTATTTTATTGATTCAATAATTGTTTGCGTTGATATTATATATTATTGTTGTTTCAATAATTGTCACCGCATGATTTCCCATTATCGGATCAATAATTCATATTATTTGAATAATATTATTAGATAACATTATTGACAATGTTTAGAAAGTTACATCGAGGAGAGGTTTGGTCACCTAATTAAGCGGCGCCAAAGAAGGAAAAATTCTTATCGAAAGCCCTCTTTCACGGGACCTGCTTTGGTTGTCATAATTGTGATTCTGTAATATTATTTGTGAATAAATAATTATTGATTTATATGGTAAGGAAATATTTATTTGATGTGGATTTAAATGATGGATTTATTTATGTGGTTATAAATGAAGGAATTAATGTTGAGGTGTTTTATCAGTATTTTGTCGGAATGGAGGTATTAAAAATCAAACCAGTGTTCTTGAGATATATTGCGTGAGTTATAATTTTTAAATCCGACCGTTGGATCATTGTGATTTTTGGATATATTATACATATATAAGTTGAGTATATGTCCACAAATTTTGAACTTTTAAAAATGAACGTATTATTTGTTATGAATTTTAAGAGGTGACTGGTTCAGAAATTGTTGAAGTTTCGGAATTTATAATTTTGGTGGAAAATTCTAGAATTGGTGGGCCCCACTTTTGGTTGGTGAGAAATGTGCTCAAATTGAATTTCAAATGTGGTGGGTGGAAATAGTAGCGGTAAAAGCCATCGGTGGCAGGTCAAAATCCAGCTTTCACGTCTAACATTTTCCTATAAATAGAGGGCTAAGTTAGAATTAAAATCACACCAGAAATAAGTTTTCTTTCTCTCTATATTATCAAGCGTATTTTGTGAGTATTTAGATACTTTGAGAGTTGTTATTCAGTACAAATTTTATTCAGCATCATATCCGATATTCCATTCTGAAGTACGGTTTCTTTGAGGTAAGGGATGTTATTTTCTTCTAAAATGATATTATTTTCTTCAATATCATTATGCCGAAATATTGGTTTGAACTTTTTATCAAATTTGGAACTTTTTGTGTCGGGGTTACTATTCACGTATACGGCACTATTCACCGAAAAATGAAATTTTCTTCTTTTGTCCAAGATGTCTATTATGGTTACTATCTTTGATTGTATCCATGTTTTGATCTTTATTTTTGAATTATGCTTCAAAATTGGTTATTATGGAGTATTATTGAACTTGAATAAAACCGTATGTCTGAATCCCTAATATTTGTTCTTTTATCTCATTTGGATTCATTTTTTAAAGATATTTTCATCAAATGATGATATAATCGAATATCTTTGGCACATAGTTCAAAGATGAATGATTACCTAATGAATATCTTTGGCCGTGTAGTGCAAAGATGAGCAGTGTTGAGATGAACATGACCAACTGTTGATATGAAATGAATATCTTTGTCTCAGTAGTACAAAGATGAATATTTGATTCAAGATGTATATTGATTGATGTTACAGGGATAAAATATTGATGATGGACTTTTAAATCTTAGAAGATAGTAGAATTCTTTCTCTACTTGACTCTTCAAATGGATTGCTGTTTTCGCTGCAGTTGTTGATCTAAAACTTGTTGTCTATTATATTTTATCAGATTATTCCATGTTGAAGACTAATGATAATTTGTTGTATATTGCCTTAGTCATAATATTCTTTACTGGGGTAGTTGAGCTCACCCTTTTCCTTTTTGTTCCATTGTTCTTCTCAGGAGGAGAGAATTTAGCAGGAACTAGCCGGGTTATGAAGTGATGATTCAAGATAGTTGTTTTAATAGTCCTCACTATTTTGTAAAATAGTGTATCAATAATTGTAATGAGGACTCCTTTTGAGTTTTTATACTCTCTATTAGGCAATATTTGTATTTAAACTCACAGTATATGTATTGTCGTATTTTATACGATAATTGTATTCTCGAAGTTGTATTTGTTTCTATACCATGTATTTGCTACTCAAAATAGATGATGTATACCTATTTTGGGGGCATCACAAAACTTGCACCGTATAGAAACACTCAAAGTATCAAAATACTCACAAGAATACGCTCAATAATATATAGAGAGAAAACTTTAGATTCTGGTGTGTTTTTTAATTCTAACCTAAACACCCTATTTATAGGAAAATGCTTAGAACACCAAAGCAGAAAATTTAATAAAATATTTATATATATTAAAATTTTCCTACGCCCACTTAGACTTCTGAATTCAGCATGTTTACAACACATGTGGGGCCCACCCAATTGCAAAAAATGTTTTTATTAAAAAAAATAATTAAAACTTCAAAAATCAATTATTTCGGAACTTCAATAATTCATAATAAATAGCCCTTTTATCAGAAAAATTCAAATCTTATGTCCTTCCATAGGAAATTCAATTCTCTACAACTTTTAAAGTTTAAGTTTTTCCAAATTCCAAGCAGAAATTGACTGAAATTCACATACGGATAATTTTGCAAGCTATAATCAAATTTCAGTCAAGAAATGGGGCCCACCAACACATAAAACATGTGTTAAATATTTTTAATAACAAAAATATTCTTCCTCATTTATTCATATATCCCACATTCATTGTAAAAATATCACCATTATTATATTATTGAAATATAATAATATATTTAAATGAATTATTTTATCAGAAAAGATAAAATATCAATTTTCAACAATTGTCACTTTTCTAAAAAATTCCTCCATTTATATCCGCATAAATAAATATTTTCCTTATCATATAAATCAATAATTAATTAATCACAAATAATATTACAGAATCACAATAATGACAACCAGGCCGTTCCCAGGAAAGAGGGGGCTTTCTAATAAGGATTTCTCCTTACTGGCGCGCAATTAGGTGACCAAACCTCTCCTTAGACAGAACTTTCTAGACATTGTCAATAATGTTATCTAGTAATATTATTAAAATAATATGAATTATTGATATGATAATGGGAAATACTGTGTAGTGACAATTATTGAAACAATAATAATATAAAATATCAACGTAGCAATTATTGAATCAATAAAATAAAATATTGAGCGATAATTCATGTAACAATTATTGAGTAGTGCCTTCTTACGTAAGAATCAATAATTGGTGCAATACTGGTGTCTTTCTTGTGTAACAACGCCAGACATCGTGTTTTAACCAAGGGTATTCCAACAAGATTAATTCAGTAATAACTATGTCGTTATTTATAAAAACTCATACTTGTCGCTTTCTTCATCCAATCGCTTTTTAGTTATGGGGCCCACAAAAAGTTGCTGGCAGTCATTTAATATTCCCCAACAGGAATAATATTCCACGACCAAACGAATATTCCCCGATAACAATGAATATTTTATAACCACTTGCTTATTTAAAATATTCGCGCATTTTACACATAACTAACCACATTAATCAAATCAACCCTTACTATTTCTAAATAATAAATAGAGGAAATTCAATTTCATTTATAAAAAAGTTGGGGTCTTACAACCTTCCCTTCTTATGAAATTTCGTCCTCAAAATTGGACGTGCGTGCACTGGAGAGTTTCAAAAGGTGATGATACCTCGTTTTCATTTACGATTCCAACTCCTGGTCGGGTTCTTCAATAACATGGTTCTTCCACAAAACTTAACTTGTGGTATAACCTTGGTGCATAGGACATGCTCTTTTTCATATCCAAGATCTTAACAGGACCTCCTCATATGTTAAATCTTGACTATCTCGTCTGTTCTAACTCAATATAGCGTGGTTCGTGTCCTTCACATATTTACAAAGCACATATATGTGAAAAACATTATGAACACGAGACATGCTTGGAGGTAACACGAGTCTATAAGCCACATTTCCTACTCAGTCAAGAATTTGAAATGGACTAATAAATCGTGGATTGAGCTTTCCTCTCGTCCCCAAATCTTGTAACTCCTTCCATGGAGCCACACGCGCACAATACATGATCCACAATATCAAATTCCACGTCCTTTCGATGAAGATCCGCATAACTCTTTTGTCGATCCTGTGTCGTTTGTATACGTTGTCAAATCATTTGGATCTTCTCTATAGTCATTCGTACCAACTCTGGTCCCAACAACGTTGCTTCTCCCACCCCATCCCAAAGATATCTTTGGAAGCGACACTTTCGTCCATACAATGCTTCAAATGGAGCCACACCTATACTTGACTGATAACTGTTGTTGTAGGAGAATTTCACCAATGGTAAGTACTTATCCCACCTCCCTTTGAAATCTAGGACATAATGTCTTAATAGATTTTAAGAGTTTTTATAAATAACGGCGTAATTAATACCGTTAACACTGTTGGAATACCTGGTGGTTAAAATACTGATGTCTGGCGTGGTTGCCGCATGTAGCACGATATTGCACAGTATTGTTGAATTATTGATTCTTACGTAAGAAGACACTACTCAATAATTGTTAAAGTAATTACTATTCAATATTTTATTTTATTGATTCAATAATTGCTGCGTTGATATTATATATTATTGTTGTTTCAATAATTGTCACTGCACAGTATTTCCCATTATCAGATCAATAATTCATATTATTTGAATAATATTATTAGATAACATTATTGACAATGTTTAGAAAGTTCTGTCAAGGAGAGGTTTGGTCACCTAATTGCTTGCCAAGATGAGAGAAATTCTTATCTAAAGCCCTCTTTCTTGAACCTGCTGGTTGTCATAATTGTGATTCTGTAATATTATTTGTGAATAATTAATTATTGATTTATATGGTAAGAAAATATTTATTTGATGTGGATTTAAATGATGGATTTATTTATGTGGTTATAAATGAAGGAATTAATGTTGAGGTGTTTTATTGAAGATTTTGTCGGAATGGAGGTATTAAAAATCAAACCAAAGGTTCTTGAGATATATTATGTGAGTTATAATATTTAAATCAAATAGTTGGATCATTGTGATTTTTGGATATATTATACATATATAAGTTGAGTATATGTCCACAAATTTTGAACTTTTAAAATGAACGTATTATTTGTTATGAATTTTAAGAGGTGTTGGTTGAGAAATTGTTGAAGTTTCAGAATTTATAATTTTGGTGGAAAATTCTAGAATTGGTGGGCCCCACTTTTGGTTGGTGAGAAATGTGCTCAAATTGAATTTCAAATGTGGTGGGTGGCAATAGTAGTAGGTAAATCCATCGGTAAATAGCGAGTCAAGTCTGCCTTGGCGTCTTAACATTTTCCTATAAATAGAGGGCTAAGTTAAATTAAAATCACACCGTAAATAAGTTTTCTTTCTCTATATTATCAAGCGTATTTTGTGAGTATTTAGATACTTTGAGAGTTGTTATTCAGTACAAGTTTTATTCAGCATCATATCCGATATTCCATTCTGAAGTACGGTTTCTTTGAGGTAAGGGATGTTATTTTCTTCTAAAATGATATTATTTTCTTCAATATCATTATGCCGAAATATTGGTTTGAACTTTTTATCAAATTTGAAACTTTTTGTGTCGGGGTTACTATTCACGTATACAACACTATTCACCGAAAAATGAAATTTTCTTCTTTTTGTCCAAGATGTCTATTATGGTTACTATCTTTGATTGTATCCATGTTTTGATCTTTATTTTTGAATTCTGCTTCAAAATTGGTTATTATGGAGTATTATTGAACTTGAATAAAACTGTAATACAAATCCCTAATATTTGTTCTTTTATCTCACTGGATTCATTTTTTTAAAGATATTTTTCATCAAATGATGATATAACTGAATATCTTTGGCCTGTAGTTCAAAGATGAATGATTACCTAATGAATATCTTTGGCCCGTAGTGCAAAGATGAACAGGTGTTGAGATGAACATGACCAACTGTTGATACAAATGAATATCTTTGGCCTGTAGTACAAAGATGAATATTTGATTCAAGATGTATATTGATTGATGTTACAGGGATAAAATATTGATGATGGACTTTTAAATCTTAGAAGATAGTAGAATTCTTTCTCTACTTGACTCTTCTAATGGATTGCTGTTTTCGCTGTAGTTGTTGATCTAAAACTTGTTGTCTATTATATTTTATCAGATTATTCCATGTTGAAGACTAATGATAATTTGTTGTATATTGCCTTAGTCATAATATTCTTTACTAGGGTAGTTGAACTCACCCTTTTCCTTTTTGTTCCATTGTTCTTCTCAGGAGGAGAGAATTTAGCGAGAACTAATAGGGGTTATAAGTGATGATTCAAGATAGTTGTTTTAATAGTCCTCACTATTTTGTAAAATAGTGTATCAATAATTGTAATGAGGACTCCTTTTGAGTTTTTATACTCTCTATTAGGCAATATTTGTATTTAAACTCACAGTATATGTATTGTCGTATTTTGCACGATAATTGTATTACTGAAGTTGTATTTGTTTCTATACCATGTATTTGGCGGCTCAAAATAGATGATGTATACCTATTTTGGGGGCATCACAAAACTTGCACCGTATAGAAACACTCAAAGTATCAAAATACTCACAAGAATACGCTCAATAATATATAGAGAGAAAACTTTAGATTCTGGTGTGTTTTTTAATTCTAACCTAAACACCCTATTTATAGGAAAATGCTTAGAACACCAAAGCAGAAAATTTAATAAAATATTTATATATATTAAAATTTTCCTACGCCCACTTAGACTTCTGAATTCAGCATGTTTACAACACATGTGGGGCCCACCCAATTGCAAAAAATGTTTTTATTAAAAAAAATAATTAAAACTTCAAAAATCAATTATTTCGGAACTTCAATAATTCATAATAAATAGCCCTTTTATCAGAAAAATTCAAATCTTATGTCCTTCCATAGGAAATTCAATTCTCTACAACTTTTAAAGTTTAAGTTTTCCAAATTCAAAGCAAATTGGTGAAATTCACATACGGATAATTTGGCATTTATAATCAAATTTCAGTCAAGAAATGGGGCCCACCAACACACAAAACATGTGTTAAATATTTTTAATAACAAAAATATTCTTCCTCATTTATTCATATATCCCACATTCATTGTAAAAATATCACCATTATTATATTATTGAAATATAATAATATATTTAAATGAATTATTTTATCGAAAAAGATAAAATATCAATTTTCAACAATTGTCACTTTTCTAAAAAATTCCTCCATATATATCCGCATAAATAAATATTTTCCTTATCATATAAATCAATAATTAATTAATCACAAATAATATTACGGTAATCACAATAATGACAACGGTAGTTCCCGGAAAGAGGGGCTTTCGATAAGGATTTCTTCTTCTTTGGCGCACAATTAGGTGACCAAACCTCTCCTTAGACAGAACTTTCTAGACATTGTCAATAATGTTATCTAGTAATATTATTAAAATAATATGAATTATTGATCTGATAATGGGAAATACTGTGTAGTGACAATTATTGAAACAATAATAATATAAAATATCAACGTAGCAATTATTGAATCAATAAAATAAAATATTGAACAGTAATTACTGTAACAATTATTGAGTAGTGCCTTCTTACGTAAGAATCAATAATTGGTGCAATACCGTGTTTCTTTGTGTAACAACGCCAGCGTATTCATGTGTTTTAACCATAAGATTATTCCAACAAGATTAACGGTAACAACTATGTCATTATTTATAAAAACTCATACTTGTCGTTTTCTTCATCCAATCGCTTTTCGTTATGGGGCCCACAAAAGGCTGCGCCGTCGTACGAATATTCCCCAACAGGAATAATATTCCACGACCAAACGAATATTCCCCGATAAAAATGAATATTTTATAACCACTTGCTTATTTAAAATATTCACGCATTTTACCCATAACTAACCACATTAATCAAATCAACCCTTACTATTTCTAAATAATAAATAGAGGAAATTCAATTTCATTTATAAAAAAGTTGGGGTCTTACAACCTTCCCTTCTTATGAAATTTCGTCCTCGAAATTAACGTACGTACCTGGAGTTTCAAAAAGGTGATGATACCTCGTTTTCATTTCTGATTCCAACTCCCAGGTCAGTTCTTCAATAGCATGGTTCTTCCACAAAACCTTAACTTGTGGTATAACCTTGGTGCATAGGACATGCTCTTTCATATCCAAGATCTTAACAGGACCTCCTCGTATGTTAAATCTTCAGCTATCTCGTCTGGTTCTAACTCAATAACGTGGTTCAGGTCCTTCACATATTTACAAAGCACGATATGTGAAAAACATTATGAACACGAGACATGCTTGGAGGTAACACGAGTCTATAAGCCACATTTCCTACTCAGTCAAGAATTTGAAATGGACTAATAAATCGTGGATTGAGCTTTCCTCTCGTCCCAAATCTTGTAACTCCCTTCCATGGAGCCACACGCAACAATACATGATCCACAATATCAAATTCCACGTCCTTTCGATGAAGATCCGCATAACTCTTTTGTCGATCCTGTGTCGTTTGTATACGTTGTCAAATCATTTGGATATTCTTTATAGTCATTCGTACCAACTCTGGTCCCAACAACGTTGCTTCTCCCACCCCATCCCAGCATACTGGAGAGCGACACTTTCGTCCATACAATGCTTCAAATGGAGCCACACCTATACTTGACTGATAACTGTTGTTGTAGGAGAATTCCACCAATGGTAAGTACTTATCCCACCTCCCTTTGAAATCTAGGACATAATGTCTTAATAGATTTCAAGAGTTTGAATAGTCCTCTCGATTTCCGTCCGTCTTCGAGGATGGTATCTTTGAATCGAATCAGAATAAATGCGCTGCCCATAGCTTTACGCAAGCTAACCCAAAATTGTGAAGTAAATCTTGGGTCACGATCCCAAACTATGGATCTTGGCATGCCATGCAATCTCACAATCTCATTTACGTCATATACTGAGCAAGACGTTCAAGGAATAAGTCTCCGTGATTAGCAAGAAATGAAACAGACTTAGTTAATCTTTCAACAATAACCCAAATCGCATCTATGCCTTGAGAAACCGTGGGAAGACCCGTAACAAAATCCATGGTAATGTGTTCCCACTTCCATTTTAAAATCTGAAGTGGTTCAAGTGGACCCTTTGGCACTTGATGCTCCGCCTTTATACGTTGACAAGTTAAACACCTTGAGATAAACTTCGCGATCTCTCTCTTCATATTGTTCCACCAAAATGTATGTCGAAGATCATGATACATTTTGGTACTCCCAGGATGGATTGCAAACAGTGTGTTGTGTGACTCCATCATGATCTTGTACTTCAAATCAGAGTCGTTAAGAACAAAAAATCTGGAGTTGACTCGAAGTATTCCTTCTTCCTCAATTCTTGCTTAAGGGATAACACCTTATTGTACTTTTTTCTTTATACGCATAAGCTTCGGGTCTGTGGCTTGAGCAACTTTAACTTTATCGATTAACGTTGGTTCTATGCGTATACTTGACATCATCGCATGGGTCCCCAGAGTCTGGAATTCTATCTTCATCCTTTGTAAGTCGTACAAAATTTTGCGTTGATAATATCGCACTCGTACCCGAATATGATCTTCTACTCAATGCATCAGCTACCATGTTTGCTTTTCTAGGATGGTATTGGATGGTATGATCATAATCTTTCCATAGCTCGAGCCAACGTCGGTGTCGCATGTTGAGTTCTTGGAAGCTTTTCTCGCATTCCTCGGTCCATTCGAAGTTTGTATCTTTTTGAGTCAGCTGAGTTAATGGAGTAGCGATTCAAGAAAATCCTTTTACGAATCTCCGATAATAACCAGCTATGTCTAGAAAGCTACGTATTTCGATTACAGACTTAGGTTGCTCTCAACTGTGACTCATATCCCAATCTTGGATAGCACGTCACAATGGCACCTATCAGTTTACTACCACACGAATATGACGTCCCCTACAGAGAGTCTGGCTTCGATGCATTCCACAAAGGAAGTCGCCATATATAGGCTAAGGTACCAACTCCTGTAGTTAGGTTTTTAACTCCTGAAGTTCAATAGGAGCCATTCGATATGAGATTTTAGAAATGGGTTTTGTACCGGGTTCAAAGTCGATACAAAATTCAATATCACGCTCTGGGGGTAGGCCAGGAAGTTCTTCAGGAAATACGTCATGAAATTCACTAACAACATAATATTATTCAATTCTGACGTATTCAAGTCCATGACATGGGTAAGAAAGCTTGATAACCGTTTTTCAATAAACGAATGGCTTTATGGTTTGATATGACAGTGATTGACTTTAATGGTTTGGTTTCTTGAATTCGTACAACAGGTTGGTTAGGAATATGAAAACAAACAACCTTACGAAAAATAATCAATTTTAGCATGATGAGTGGTTAACCAATCAATCCCTAAAATCACATCAAATGCAAGTATTTTCAACAAAATAAGATCGGCAGGTAATGTGATGGTTCCAAATTGAATCAAGCAAGATTTATAAACAGTAAATGTAATGAAAGTTTCTCCTTACGGAGTCTCAACAGATAAGTCAAGGTCTAATTTCTCCGGAGTCAAGTTTAAAAGTTGAGCACAAGTAGGAGAGATAAAAGAATGGGTAGAACCGGTATCTAATAAGGTATAAACTTCGCTAGAATTTATGATTAACTAACCCGTGATACCTTTGTTTGGGTTCCTCGCATTTTGGGCAGTCACGACAAACGCTCTTCTAGGAACCGCTGACTTTGACTTGTCCGTATCCGCCTCTGGTGCCATCGTCCCAACTGGACTTAACTTTGCTATAGAGTACATTCCACCCTTCATTGCTTCGTCGCATTTCTGATCCATGATTTGAATCATTACTCTCCGATCCATATCGAATTGGGGTTGACCACTCTGCACAGGGTAATTCTGAACTCGATGTTGGATTCTCCCAATTGCTGTCCAAAAAGCGAAATCCATTTCATTTATTTTGGCCTTATTGGATCGGACGTCTTTTTCTACAATATCAACGCGTCGTGCGGCTTTTACCCATGCATCCTCCATCCTCATTCGTTCGGTTGCTTCTTCTTTCATCAGAATTTTGATTATAGCATTCTCAGATTCCATCTCTAATATCTTATACTTTGCCAAAGAGTGCTTTTGTTCAAGCATCGCACATCGGGTAACACAATTTTGAATTGTTGCATCTCTTTGCTCCACGCATCACCAAGTTCTTGACCGCTCTTCTAACTCATGAATACGATTTTTTAATTCTAAATTTCGATCATAAAATTCTTCTAATAAATTCTCCTCGTGTTCCTCTTCTTCCTCTTCTTCCTCACTCTCACCGCCACCTCTCTGCGACTATCTCTAAAAAGTAACTATTAATTCTTCACTCATCACATGGATATCTCTAATTCCTTTTTTCGCCTAATATCACATTATCCTGGTTGGCGATTAGAGGTGTCTCCACGGTCTCATTCATTCCATTGTTAATATTTTCAGCTGCCATTCTCAAATACTGCCATAAAATAAGGGTTAATTAAAGAAATTGACATACAAAATAATAACCCTATACTCTGACTAACCAACAAATAAGCTTAGGTAGGACACATTAGCGAAGGATTTACTCGTTTCTCCCCTCTTAGTTCTATTCCCCGATCTCCGCCAGAGACCATATCCCTAAGCTCTGATACCAACAGTGACGCCCCTAAAATAGGTATACAACACCCATTCTGAGTCGCCAAATACATGGTACATAAACAACTACAACTTTGTTAATACAGTTGTCATGCAAAATACGACAACACATAATCTGTGAGTTTAAATACAAATATTGTCATCTAGACAATATCCACACTCAAATAAGTCCTCATTACAATTATTGATACACTATTTTATAAAATAGTGAGGACTACTAAAACAACTTCTAGAACCACCATTCTACACCCCGACTAGTACTCGCTACATTCTCGTCTCTTGAGAAGAAAAATGGAACAAAAAAGAAAATGGTGAGCTCAATTAGCCCAGTAAAGAACATTATGACTAAGATAATATAGAACAAATTATCGTTAGTCCTCAACAGGGAAAAATTTAATAGAATACAATAGACAACCAGTTTTAAATCAATATTCGCAGCGGAAATAATAATTCATTAGAAGAGTTAAGTAGAGAATGAAATCTACTATCTTCTATATATGAATTTAAAAGTTCATCGTCAATATTTTAACTCTGTAACATCAATCAATATACATCTTGAATCAAATATTCATCTTTGCACTACAGGCCAAAGATATTCATTTATATCACCTGTTGGTCATGTTCATCTCAACACCTATACATCTTAGCACTACGGGCCAAAGATATTCATGAGGAAATCATTCATCTTTGCACTACAGGCCAAAGATATTCAGTAATATCATCATTTAGGACTGAGGATGATGAAAAATATTTTAAAAAAAACGAATCCAGTGAGACAAAAGAACAAATATTTGGGATTCGTATTTCGATTTATCCATGTTCAAAAACACCCCATAATATACCACAGTGGAGTAAAACTCAAGAATAACGATCAAAATATGGATACAATCAAATATAGGAACCATAATAGACAATCATGGACACAGAAAAGAAAATTTAATTTTTTCTGTGAATAGTATCGTATTCGTGAATAGTGCCGTATACGTGAATAGTGCCGCATACGTGAATAGTAACTCTGACACTAAAAGGTAGAAATTCCACAAGAAAAAAACATCATGCTTCGTGAATAGTAACTCGTGAATAATAACCCCGACATGAAAAGATAAGAATTTCACAAGAAAAATCTTACCAATATTCAGGTATAATGATATTGAAAGAAATAATATCATTTATAAAAAAAATAACATCCCTTACCTCAAAAAGACAGTACTTCTGACTGAATATCGGATATAACGCTGAAAGAAACTTGCACCGTATAACAACACTCAAAGTATCGAAATACTCACAAGAATACGCTCAATAATATATAGAGAGAAAAGTTCAGATTCTGGTGTGTTTTTCAATTCTAACCTAAGCACCCTATTTATAGGAAAATTCTTAGAACAGCAAAGTAAAAAATTTAATAAAATATTTATATATATTAAAATTTTCCTACGCCCACTTAGACTTCTGAATTTAACATGTTTACAACACATGTGGGGCCCACCCAATTGCAAAAAATGTTTTTATTAAAAAAAATAATTAAAACTTCAAAAATCAATTGTTCCGGAACTTCAATAATTCATAATAAATAGCCCTTTTATCAGAAAAATTCAAATCTTATGTCCTTCCATAGGAAATTCAATTCTCTACAACTTTGTAAGTTTAAGTTTTTCCAAATTCCAAGCAAAAATTGACCGAAACCCACATACGGACGATTTTGCAAGCTATAATCAAATTCCAGTCAAGAAATGGGGCCCACCAACACACAAAACATGTGTTAAAATATTTTTAATAACAAAAATATTCTTCCTCATTTATTCATATATCCCACATTCATTGTAAAAATATCACCATTATTATATTATTGAAATATAATAATATATTTAAATGAATTATTTTATCAAAAAAGATAAAATATCAATTTTTAACAATTGTCACTTTTCTAAAAAATTCCTCCATTTATATCCACATAAATAAATATTTTCCTTATCATATAAATTAATAAATAATTATTCACAAATAATATTACAGAATCACAATAATGATAACAAGTAGTTCCTGTGAAAGAGGGGACTTTCCATAAGGATTTCTCTCACTCTTGGTAATTAGGTGACCAAACCTCTCCTTAGATGCGAGAACTTTTTAGACATTGTCAATAATGTTATCTAGTAATATTATTAAAATAATATGAATTATTGATCTGATAATGGAAAATACTGTGTAGTGACAATTATTGAAACAATAATAATATAAAATATCAACGTAGCAATTATTGAATCAATAAAATAAAATATTGAACAGTAATTACTGTAACAATTATTGAGTAGTGCCTTCTTACGTAAGAATCAATAATTGGTGCAATACCGTGTGCTACTGTGTAACAACGCGTATTATTGTGTTTTAACCACCGGGTATTCCAACAGGATTAACGGTAACAACTACGCCATTATTTATAAAAACTCATACTTGTCGTTTTCTTCATCCAATTGCTTTTCGTTATGGGGCCCACAAAAGGTTGCGCCGTCGTACAAATATTCCCCGACATAAATAATATTCCACGACCAAACGAATATTCCCCGATAACAATGAATATTTTATAACCACTTGCTTATTTAAAATATTCGCGTATTTTACCCATAACTAACCACATTAATCAAATCAACCATTACTATTTCAAAATAATAAATAGAGGAAATTCAATTTCATTTATAAAAAGTTGGGGTCTTACGGTGGTGGTTTACATTGATCACTCGGCAATTCGCTACTTGATTTCGAAGAAGGATGCTAAGCCTAGACTTATCCGATGGATCCTTCTTCTTCAGGAATTCGATTTAGAAATAAAGGATAGGAAGGGGATAGAAAACCAAGTAGCAGACCGTCTATCGAGGCTGGAAAATCTGGATAGAGATAACGTAGATAAGTGTGTGATCAATGAATCGTTCTCGGATGAACAACTATTTAGAATTTCCGTGGTATGCAGATTTTGCAAACTATTTGGTGAGAAATATCCTTCCCCCTGATTTGACGTGATAGCAAAAAAAGAAATTCCTATATGACATCAAATGGTACATGTGGGATGAGCCGTATTTATTCAAACAGTGCGCCGGCAAGATGATCCGCAGGTGTGTGCCATACAGTGAAGTGAAGAATATTCTACACGAGTGTCATGCATCTGCATATGGGGGACATTATGGTAGTGAACGGACATCGACCAAGGTACTTCAGTCAGGATTCTATTGGCCTACAGTGTTCAAGGATGCCCACCAGTTTGTGAAGACTTGCGATAGATGCCAAAGAGTGGGAAACATATCAAAACGTAATGAGATGCCACTACAGACTATCATGGAAGTGGAAATTTTTGATGTATGGGGAATAGATTTTATGGGGCCATTTCCTTCATCTTTCAACAACCTATACATCTTGCTAGCGGTTGATTATGTGTCAAAATGGGTTGAAGCCGTAGCACTCCCCACAAATAATGCCAAAGTGGTTATCAAGTTTTTGCACAAGAATATTTTTACAAGATTTGGCACGCCAAGAGCTATTATTAGTGATGAGGGTAGTCACTTCTACAACAGATCGTTTACAGCTCTTTTAGCAAAATATGGGGTCAACCATAAGGTGGATACAACATATCACCCCCAAACAAGTGGGCATGCTGAGGATTCGAACAGGGATGTGAAGAAAATCTTAGAGAAGGTAGTCAACTTTATACTTCATTTCCTCAAAACTCGATTTGGTGTTCATTTAATCAAAACATTCATTTATAACTACCCCCCAATTATAATAAAATTGAATAATAAAAACACCATTTATAACTACCCAGTTAAACTTAAATAAAAATTAAATAAAATCTCCCAGGTTATCTAACCTTTAACAACAATCATTTAAATGCGAAAAAATAAAACTTCATTACAATCTTTAAACCAAAGTCCGAAAATAAACTATCAAAACTATTACAAGTCTTGATTATTTATTCATCTTTCCTTTTCCTTCTTTGGTGCTAGGTACGTCACCCATTTCAACTTTAGTCATAAGAAATTTTACGAGCAAGAGAAAGAGCAAACAAGGCCCACTTGAAATAACAATAAATAAATCTTTAAACTTTTACATCAATTGCAAATATTAGGCTCAATAGAACCGAACAATATATTTTATTAACTTTACGAAAATTATAACATTCATTTGAGGGTCTAATGACCACGAATCATGTCCACGATTATAAGTAATCTTTCAACTTTAACTTTAATATCGTAAGACTATAAGGACTCCACGTACTTTGGGGGATCAACCTTCATACAATGTATTTTGCACAACCATTTCAATGCTAAGCGTAAACCTCTATTAAAAGAGTTGTTCATCTCGAAGATTTAGAATACAAGTCCGCACTAAAGTAAGTTTGGTTTGGATACATTACGAGGTAATTTAGGATTCAACGATAATCAAACTAAGGATTAGTTGATTACAAAAAAAATAACTATATGCTATGGAATAATCATAACCGAATTGATATTTGTAAATTAACATTATGCTTTAGGAATAATCTAATAGCATAAGCATTGAATAATCATAACATTCAAGGTTATTGAGAATTTTGGGTATTAAACATGTATATTGAATAGAAATTTGAGCGATAGAGTTGTTCATACTAGAATATTAAATTAGAACAACTCAGATGCTAAATCACAAGTTACATATTAAAGAACTTGCTCAATAATATAAGATTTGGAATACTTGTATTCACATGAACCAATAGATACAAGAGTTTTATCAATAATAAACAATCTAACTCTACGAAAGTGTAAAGTTAGCAACTTGTACAATTGAAATGGAATTAAAAGCAATAATGTGCTCAATGAAATTTAAACTTGTACAACGAAGTTTTAGAGTTAGAAAACTTGCCTTTAGCACAAGCTAAACCTTACAACTTGAATCAATACCCTATACATATGTCATCATGACATAATTAGTCATTACAAACATTTTAACCAAAATATATACATCATGTAGGTTAAATCACATAATCAAACTATATTAATACTAATTAACTCTTGATAACATGCTCATTCATACTTTAATACTACTGAAATCATCATTTAACATTCATATTATTAACACATAACATTTATTTTCAAGTTTTGTATACATAAACAAAACTGTCAGAACATTTTGTTAACTTTCTCATGTCATGCGCCACGCTTTACATGTGGGTCGCGCTTACTGGCGTGATGATGATGAAGCTGGTGATTATACTATGATAGCGTCTTCTTGGACATGCGCCCGTGCAAACTTCAAAACTTCGATGTCGATTGTGACGGCTTGACAATCGTGCAAGAAAAAGCTAATTTGGCCTACAAGCTCATTTCTAACAGACTAATTCACATGCAATTCATACAATAACTTCATGTAAACATAATTCAAGAACTTCTAACATATTTTTACCCATACAACAACATAAACAACCAATTTAAAACATCCAATTTGACTGTTTTTGACAAAAACTCCATTTTTGATATTTTAATGAAAACCAACACTGTAAATTTTGTTTTTCAACCAAAACAATTAATTCAAAGCATCTTATCAATAATTATGCATACTCTATCAAATTAGACGATCAATTTATCAATTAAACAACTAATTGACTCTCAATTTCTACCTTAAGCTTCACAATATATATTCACAAAAACTCTCTGTAAAAATACTTTTTCTTCACAACCATATACATAATATAAATTCATGGACTATTCTCAATTATAGCTTAAGAAAATAGTTTAATAACACTAGATTATCATATAAAAACCTATACATAACAAAATTCCACTTCTACAAAGCTTTCATGGAGAAAATTGGGAGAGAGAGAATACAACTATAATTTTGAAAAGAACAACTATAATAGAGTTTAGATGATACCTTGTTTGAAGAAGATGATGGTCAACCCTTTTTGATTCTCAAGCTTCTTCTTATCTCAAATTCCCTCTCACTTTTCTTCTTCTCTTCTTCTTCTTCTTCTTCTTCTTCTTCTTCTCTGAGTTATTTTTCTCCCTAACTCTAACTACGTACTAGATATCTAACGTATATAGGATATAATATATATTAAATATATAATATAATACTAACTTAACTGACATCAGTTATAATTTCTTTTGAAATCAAAAGCCATAAGGCTTGTTTGGTTAACTAACTTAAAAATAACTCATTAATCCTTATGCCTTGTTTGGTAAAACCCAATTAGATAAAAGACTTAATAGGCATTAGGCCTTGTTTGGCAAAACTGAATTAAACTCCCTTAATTTATTTTAATAACTCCTTTATAGCAAGGTTATTTGTCACACTTCTATTTAATTAAATAATCAATTCAAATATTAATCTATTGAATTACTTTAATACATAAATCATTATCACAAAACTATAATTTCTTTATAATTATAATTTTATTTAATCAACTAACACTTTATTTTAATCACAATTCCAATTAAAATACTATAATTCATTTAATCATTATTAGCTCTCTAACTTAATTATTAAATTAAATTAGTATATATCCTCATAACAATTAATTTTCTTAGCTCCTTAATTATTTATTTCACAAATAATTAACTAAATCACATCAACTCAAAAATTTTAATTTAATATTTAATTTTTATTCAACAATAAACATAATCCATTAAATACTTATATAAATCAATAAATATTTAATATTACACTTTAAAATTCTGGAATGTTACATCATTCCCTCCTTACAAGGATTCTGTCCTCAGAATCACAACTCAAACAAATCATTCGTTACATTCTTCCCTACTTACAAAGATTATGTCCCCAGAATCGAAGACACAGATTAAACAAATAACTCAGGGTATTCTTTCAACATTTTCTCTTCGAGTTCCCACGTAGCTTCTTCAGCGTTGTGGTTCCTCCATATCACCTTCACAGAAGGTATCACTTTATTCTTGAGCACTTGTTCTTTCTTGTCGACTATCTGGATAGGAACCTCTTCATAAGACAAATCTTTCTCGAACTGCAATGGTTCATACTCGATCACATGTTTGTAGTCGGGTTTATATGGTCATAACACCGAAATGTGAAAAACATTATGAATGTTTTCCAACTCTGGAGGTAGAGCTACCTCGTAAGCCACTTCTCCCCACTCTTCACAAAGACTTCAAAGGGTCCAATAAACCTCGGGCTTAGCTTTCCCTTTTTATTGAAATGAATTTTCCCTTTCCAGGGAGAAACTTTTAGGAATACAAAAGTTCTACGTCGAATGCACGATCTTGTCTGTGTTGATCGGCATACTTTTTTTGTCATGCATTGAGTTGCTACTAATCTTGTCTGATGAGTTTAACAACGTCGGCAGTGATTTTTTATACTAGTTCGGTCCTAACAATTTGGCGTTCACCGACTTCATCCCAAAGACGGTGGAGTTATGCACTTTCTGCCGTCTGATGCCTCGTAAGGTGGCATCTTGATGCTGCTCACGTAATGTAATAGCTGTTGTTGTAAGCAAATTCCACCAATTGTAAATGTTCTTCCCAACTTCCTTTAAAGTCCATGACGCATGCTCTTAGCATATCTTCCAATGTCTGAATTGTTCGTTTGCTTTGGCCATCTGTTTGTGGATGATAAGCCGTACTCATTCGCAACTGTGTCCCCATGCATTCTTGTAGTCTCTTCCAGAAATTTGATGTGAATCGCGGATCTCTATCGGACACAATTGATACTGGCACTCTGTGCCTCGAAACGACCTCCTTAATGTACAATCTTACCAACTGATCAAGATTGAATCTAATCTTTATTGGTAGAAAGTGTCTTTGATTTAAATCCGATCATCCACTATCACCCAAATCGCATCGCATCCTCTCTGAGTAGTTGGAAGACCCACCACAAAATCCATTGTGATGTGTTCCCACTTCCATTTCGGTATTTCCAATGGTTGGAGTAATCCGCTGGGTCTTTGATGTTCGACTTTTACTCTCTGGCATGTCAAGCATTTCGCTACGCATTCAGTAACATCCCTTTTCATGTTTGGCCACCAAAAATGTCGGCACAAATCTTGATACATTTTCGTGCTTCCTGGATGAATTGAATATTTTGAGCTATGAGCTTCGGTCAAAATTTCTTCTTTTAGTTCTAGCACTTTGGAACCCCATTCTTCCCTCGAACCGTAGTAGTAATCCTTCTATGATCGACCTTGTATTTTACATCACCGCCTTTACAAGATTCTCTTTGATTTTCCCACACTCTTCATCTTGTAGTTGAGCATTCTTCACTTTGTCCACTAAAGTTGGACCAACTTCTATCTGGAATAATTGTTCATCGATTATTTTGAAATTTGATTTCCAACTCGCTTTTGTCATTCTTTGAAATGAGCTCCTCCCGAGTTGTTATCGACATCGCCTTCTCTCGACCTTTCTGCTTAAAGCATCTGCGCAACCACATTCGCTTTTCTGGATGATAAAAGATCTCACAATCGTAATCTTTTATCGGTTCCATCCACCTTCTTTGACGCATGTTCAAATCCTTCGAGTGAAAATATACTTGGACTTTTGTGGTCTCTGTAGATCTCACATTTCTCTCCATAAAGATAGTGTCTCCATATCTTCAGAGCAAATACAACTGCAGCCAATTCCAAATCATGAGTCGGATACCCTTTCTCATAATCCTTTAGTTGTCTTGATGCATACATAATAACTTTTGCTGCTCGCATAAGAACACAACCCAACCCTTTATGTGAGGCATCACTATACACCACAAAATTTCCTGTATTATCTGGTAATGTCAACACATGTGCCATACTTAACTTCTTCTTCAAATCTTGGAAACTCTCTTCACATTTCTCCGTCCAAACGAATTTTACAGCTTTCCTTGTCAAATTTGTTAGCGGAGTGGCTATCTTAGAAAAATCTTGAATGAATCTTCTATAATAATCGCCAGCCGGCCCCAAGAAACTCCTCACTTCTGATGGTGTTCTTGGTTGTTCCCAATTGATCACAGCTTCCACTTTTGACGGATCCACTGAAATCCCATCTTTGTCAATAACATGACCCAAAAATTGTACACGGTCGAGCCAAAATTCGCACTTAGAGAATTTCGCGTACAACTTTTCCTTCCTTAGTGTTTCCAATGTCAAACGTAAATGTTCCACGTGTTCTTCTTGAGTTTTGGAATACACCAGAATGTCATCAATAAATACCACTACAAACTTGTCTAAGAATGGTTTAAACACCTGCTCATCAAAAATCCATGAACGCAGCAGGGGCATTAGTTAAACCAAAAGACATCACCAGAAACTCGTAATGTCCGTACCGAGTTCTGAATGCCGTTCTAGGTATATCCTCCTTTCTTACCTTCAATTGGTGATACCCACTTCTCAAATCAATTTTCGAGAAATATTTAGCACCCTTCAGCTGATCAAACAAGTCATCTATTCTAGGCAACGGATACCTATTCTTAATAGTGACTTTATTTAACTCTCTATAATCAATGCAAAGACGCATTGTTCCATCCTTCTTCTTAACGAATAAAATTGGCGCCCCCCTACGTCGATTGCTTGGTTGAATATATTTCTTGTCTAGCAACTCTTGCAACTGTACCATCAGTTCCTTCATTTCTACCGGAGCCATTCTATACGGGGCCTTCGATATCGGTGTTGTTCCCGGCGCTAAGTCGATCACGAACTCAATTTCTCTGTCAGGCGAAAGTCCTGGCAAATCTTCTGGAAACACGTCTTCGAATTCTCTCACTACTAGTATTTCTTCTAATTTCACACCCTTCTTCTGAGTATCGACTATGTAAGCTAAATAGCCCACACAACCTTGACTCAACAACTTCTTGGCCTACATAGTCATCAGACATTTCATTTGTCTAGGCGACTTTCTACCATAAAATACTACCTTTGACGGGGTCATAAGGTTTACACACTTCTTGTGACAATTGATTACTGCTCCATATTTGAACATCCAATCCATTCCCAAAATTACATCAAACTCCCCGAGTCTAATCGGAATCAAATCTACCAACAAGATATTCTCCTTAATGTTCACCCTATAGTTCTTGTATACGAATCTAACAGGGATTACTTCCTTATTCGCAATTTCTATGTTCAAAGGAAAATTCAGTTCTTCTCTAGGCAATTCTAACCTCTTAGCAAATTCATCGATATATAAGCGAACAAGTAGCACTCTTAATCAATCGAATAATACATAAGCATTTATATCATTGATTGGGATAATACCTGACACTACATCTTTTGATTGCATAACATCTTGCACAGTCATGTTGAAGGTTCTGGCTATGGGTTTGTTTGATGCTGCAGGTCCTGCAATGGCCCATGTACCTCCATTGTTACCTCCATTTCTTCTGGTTGTCACTCCTTCCCTCTTCTTAGGGCATTCACGAGCAAAGTGATCCTTGGATCCGCACGTGAAGCATACATTCTTCTTCGGTTGAGTGCAATTTGGGGCGATGTGACCCTCCTGGCCACAATTGTAGCATACTCGCTTCCCTATCAAGCACGCACCCTTATGGAATTTCCCGCATGTCGCACATGCTTCAAACTTTTTGTTTTGCTGGTTACCTGCTTGGTTTCCGGACCCACGTTTCCACTTCCTCTTCATGCCGTTTCCTCTTGTTGTTGTTGTTGTTGTTGTTGTTGTTGTTGTTGTTGTTGTTGTTCCACCACTACCACCACCTCCATTCTTAATCTCATTCTCATTCTTCTTCTTCTTTTGTTCTGGTTGAACTTTGTCACTTTGCCTCGCCTCCACCTTCGATGAGTCTTCTTGCTTTCTCCATCACCATTGTAAATGTCTTCAATCGAACAGGGAGACCCTCTTTGTCTGACCAGGGCTTCATCCTGTTCAAATCTCTTCGCCTTACGCTCGTCTGTGCTGACCTGATATGGTGCAAACCTCGCCAATTCGTTGAACTTCGCGGCATACTCAGATACCATCATCGTTCCTTGCTTTAGTTCCAGAAACTGTACTTCCAGCTGACTCTTCGAACTCTCTGGGAAATAAGTCTCGAAGAACAACTCCTTGAACCTATCCCAGGTCATCACTCCTGGCCCTTCACGAGTTTTATTGGCCTGCCACCAATAACTAGCTTCTGCTTTCAACATGAATGTTGCGAAAGCAGTCTTCTGATCATCCCCTACCCTAGCGACATCGAACACCTTTTCTATCTCCATAATCCAGGTCTGTGCTTCGACTGGATTCATAGACCCACGGAATTCAGGTGGTCCAACCACCTTGAAATCCTTAAACGTTGTACCATGGTTTTGTGGTTGATTCTGCAACGCTCCTGTCAGTAGTGTCACTAGTTGTTGAATGGGGTTACCGTCAACATTGTCGTTATTGGTAGTTCTCTCATTGTTTCTCTGTCGGGGTGGTTCACGTCTGGGAGGCATTTTCTGTTAAAACAAAACATCTATTAGACTATTACTCAACTTCTTTAAGTATTTCTAATTAACTTGCCTCCATAAAAAGAAATAACCACATAACACATAACACTTTGAATAAAATAATAACTTTTATTTATTCATCATTACTTGAAAAAATATAAAAAAATAATAGCATCACTTTATATTTACATTCCTTTCTGAACTACAAAAGTTACAGACAACATCATTATTATCATATCCCATGGTTACTTAACACTAGGGATTTACACATTATTTAATACTTATTACGTGCTTTACAGGCACATTTTCTACGATAATCTATTAAGATACTTCTTAGCCCTATCACGTTCTTTCTACATGACTTGAAACATTGTCCTACGATCTAATACATATGATGGCAGCGTCTCGAACTGAATCGGATATCCCATGACCCGATCTTGAGCTCGATTAATTGCGGTGTCAAATACTTTATCCATCTCTTCCATCTTCATCCTTTTCTCCTGTGAGTTCCTTTACTGCGCTTCTTCCAGTTCGTTGATAAGCTTCCTCGTATGCATCTTCAGCTCTTGCCTCTTAGCAACTTCTTCTCTCGACTTGTTCTTCATTCGTAAACCATCTCGATCAATTGTTCTTTCTCTCCTTCAGTCTGTATTAGTTTCTCCTCGGCGTTTGTCAGTCGTTCCTCACGATCCTGGATCTCGCCGTCTTTTTGTGTCATTGCAGTCTGTTGTTCAGCTACTATCTCCTGCAACTCCTCAACTATATCCTGAAGTTCTACGTTACGGTCATGCACCTCATCGTATATACGGCCAGCTATCGAGTTAAGTGGAATCCTTTCCTCCTCGTCCTCGTCATCCTCATCCTCCTGTGGTAACTCAACGGGATCCTCCTCGTCTGTCTCCACATCATCATCCTCATCTTCAACTACTGTGACCAACGGGGCTGACTCCCGTGGCAGTAGTTGTTCCCAAACTACCTGAATGTCGCGAGGCTCCTCCTCTATAGGCATTTGAGGTCCCTCCTCCCTAGCCTGACTGGATTCTCCGACATTAGTCATCCTGACAACAAAGTTTTAAAGTTTTAATTATTAATCATTACTACTCGACACTCACGAATACATAAACTATAAACACATAAGCACATAAGTGTTTTATTACTTCTTTCTTAAAACTCGATAAGAGTTATCTCCACTATCTTTTCAAAGGTTACTTCTTAAGGCTTTTCCCCCACCTAAGGTTCATAACCTAAAGCTTTGATACCAACTCGACACCCCAAATCCTGGTACTTTATTTCCTCAAGATTTGGTGTTCACTTAATCAAAACATTCATTTATAACTACCCAATTATAATAAAATTGAATAATAAAAACACCTTATACGAGATTAAACTTAAATAAAAATCTCCCAGGTTATCTAACCTTTAACAACAATCATTCAAATGCGAAAATTTAAATAAACTTCATTACAATCTTTAAACCAAAGTCTGAAAGTAAACTATCAAAACTATTACAAGTCTTCAGTATTTATTCATCTTTTCTTTTCCCTTACTGGTGCTAGGTACGTCACCTATTTCAACTTTAGCTGTAAGAAATTTTACAAGCAAGAGTGAGCAAACAAGGCCCACTTGAAATAACAATAAATAAATCTTTAAAATTTTACATCAATTTCCAATATTAGGCTCAATAGATCTGAACAATATATTCTATTAACTTTCTGAAAATTATAACATTCACTGAGGGTCTAATGACCACAAATCATGTCCACGTATTATAAGTAATCTTTCAACTTTAACTTTAATGATCATAAGACTATAAGGACTCCACGTCTTTAGGGGATCAACCCTTCGTACAATGTATTGTGCACACCATTTCAACGCTAAGCGTAAACCTCTATTAAAAGAGTTGTTCATCTCAAGTATTTAGAATACAAGTCCGCACCAAAGTAAGTTTGGTTTGGATACATTACAGGTAATTTAGATTCAACGAATCAACTAAGGATTAGTTGATTACAAAAGAAATAACTATATGCTATGGAATAATCATAACTGAATTGATATTTGTAAATTAACATTATGCTTTAGGAATAATCTAATAGCATAAGCATTGAATAATCATAACATTCAAGGTTATTGAGAATTTTGGGTATTAAACATGCATATTGAATAGAAATTTGAACGATAGAGTTGTTCAATACTAGAATATTAAATTAGAACAACTCGTATGCTAAATCACAAGTTACATATTAAAGAACTTGCTCAATAATATAAGATTTGGAATACTTGTATTCACATGAACCAATAGATACAAGAGTTTTATCAATAATAAACAATCTAACTCTACGAAAGTGTAAAGTTAGCAACTTGTACAATTGAAATGGAATTAAAAGCAATAATGTGCTCAACGAAATTTAAACTTGTACAACGAAGTTTTAGAGTTAGAAAACGTGCCTTTAACACAAGCTAAACCTTACAACTTGAATCAATACCCTATACATATGTCATCATGACATAATTAGTCATTACCAACATTTTATATCTATATAACCAAAATATATACATCATGTAGGTTAAATTACCCATTCACATAATCAAACTACGTTAATACTAATTAACTCTTGATAACATGCTCATTCATAGTTTAATACTACTGAAATCATCATTTAACATTCATATTATTAACACATAACATTTATTTTCAAGTTTTGTATACATAAACAAAACTGTCAGAACATTCTGTTAACTTTCGCGTCATGCATACCATAGCTTACACTGTCTGTGGTGGTCTTTGCGGCCATGTGATATGATATTGATATATATGATTATACTACTGATAAGTCATAAGCGTGGTGGTGGCGCATCATTGATAAGAATATTGCAAAGCATGTAAAAACTTCGATGTCGATAACGACGCTTCGGCAACCGTGCAAGAAAAAGCCAATTTGGCCTACAAGCTCGTTTCTAACAGACTAATTCACATGCAATTCATACAATAACTTCATGTAAACATAATTCAAGAACTTCTAACATGTTTCTACCCATACAACAACATAAACAACCAATTTAAAACATCCAATTTCACTATTTTTGACAAAAACTCCATTTTTGATATTTCAATGAAAACCAACACTGTAAATTTTGTTTTTCAACCAAAACAATTAATTCAAAGCATCTTATCAATAATTATGCATACTCTATCAAATTAGACGATCAATTTATCAATTAAACAACTAATTGACTCTCAATTTCTACCTTAAGCTTCACAATATATATTCACAAAAACTCTCTGTAAAAATACTTTTTCTTCACAACCATATACATAATATAAATTCATGGACTATTCTCAATTATAGCTTAAGAAAATAGTTTAATAACACTAGATTATCATATAAAAACCTATACATAACAAAATTCCACTTCTACAAAGCTTTCATGGAGAAAATTGGGAGAGAGAATATCTGACTATAATTTTTGAAAAGAACAACCATAATAGAGTTTAGATGATACCTTGTTTGAAGAAGATGATGGTCAACCCTTTTTGATTCTCAAGCTTCTTCTTCTCTCCAATTCCCTCTCACTTTTCTTCTTCTTCTTCTTCTTCTTCTTCTTCTTCTTCTTCTTCTTCTGAAGTTGTTTTTCTCCCAACTCTAACTACGTACTAGATATCTAACGATATAGGATATAATATATATTAAATATATAATATAATACTAACTTAATCGACATCGATTTACAATTTCTTTTGAAATCAAAAGCCATAAGGCTTGTTTGGTTAACTAACTTAAAAATAACTCATTAATCCTTATGCCTTGTTTGGTAAAACCCAATTAGATAAAAAGACTTAATAGGCATTAGGCCTTGTTTGGCAAAAACCTAATTAAACTCCCTTAATTTATTTTAATAACTCCTTTATAGCAAGGTTATTTGTCACACTTCTATTTAATTAAATAATCAATTCAAATATTAATCTATTAATTACTTTAATACATAAATCATTATCACAAAACTATAATTTCTTTATAATTATAATTTTATTTAATCAACTAACACTTTATTTTAATCACAATTCCAATTAAAATACTATAATTCATTTAATCATTATTAGCTCTCTAACTTAATTATTAAATTAAATTAGTATATATCCTCATAACAATTAATTTTCTTAACTCCTTAATTATTTATTCCACAAATAATTAACTAAATCATCATCAACTCAAATTGATTCAACAATTATTTATTCAAAATCAATAAATATTTAATATTACATTAAATAATGTTACTTATTTTTATGTGAGTTATTTCAAAATTTAAATATTTATTCAATACCTAACACATTCCCTCCGCTTAATCAAGCCCCCGAACCCTAACGAATCTCGATTTTCAAGACCAATTAAACAGTGTCCAACCATTGGGTCTTTGTGCAAACATTTTCAAAATCGGTTGAGTTGGTGCAACCATTTAAAAATACCAATTGGCGACTCTAACAGTCAAATCGTCGACATATACATGTCGGACCTTTTCAAACTTGTTTTTTCAAACAAAACTCATCTAAAATGAGAACACCAAAAGACAAGCACAGAAAGAGAAATAAAAATTTCAACGTTGACAACATGAGTTTTCTTAAGATGTTGGAATAATATTGCAATTTAATATAAAGGATTATTCCAACATCTTTATAAAACTCATGTAGTGTATCTCAACAAACTATTTTAAAATAAATAGTCCTTCTACGCCGACCGGGTCTAGCGATCAGTATTGCGATCGGACGATTTTTTTTCCTCCCAAAAAATGTATGTTATTTATTAGAACTGAAACTTTTACAGAATTCAGTGATTTAGATGTAATTTGGATGCATGTAAAAAACAAGGTTGTACAGTCATCCAAATTACACTTAAATCACTGGATTCTGTAAAAATTTCAATTTCAATAAATACTATACATTTTTTAGAAGCAAAAAATAATAATTACCGATCGTAAAATCGATCCCCAAAAATCGATCGCCTAAGACTTGTCGCTATAAATGGATAAGTGACCCGTGACCATTAGAGGTTTTTACTACAGTAGGAATAGTGGGTTTTTAAGAGCAAACATGTTTGGATTAAATACAATAAGCAAGATTCATTTCCCATTTTTGAATTCTTTATTTCTATCAAGTGTTTGCTCAATGGATGACACTATCACATCGAAAAATTAAATTGGTGATAGGTAATGAACTAATGATAGACATTGACTGATGAAGACAGCATATTAGGCCTACAAAGTCTAGCCAGTAGCCACTAGGCTGTTAACAGTCAGCCTACCAATTGTCATCTTGTCATTGTAGTCGTTGGGGTTAGCCAGACCCAGTAGTAGCAACCAACTTAAGGGCTTGGGCCTTGGGACCTGCCGACATGGGAATGACTGAATAAAAAAGTGGGGACTAGGCTGGGTGAGGCTGGCAGCTCGCTGGAGACTTAGAGTGCTAAACCAAACCTATAGTAAATGAGTCAGGTCAGGCCTCAAGTCAGTCCAGGCTTTAGGCTGGACCATGTCGATGATCATGTCAGTTTGGGTTTTTTAGAAGGCCATGTCAGGCCGAATATTTGTCAAAAATTCATGATCTGTTTTTAGCCTTACAGACCGAACCTGACCAGTCTAGGCTTTGACCAGGCCGGACCCAGGCCAAACCACAAGCCATTTGTGCATCAATGGTTTTAGTGTTCAATTTTAGGGTTTAGGGTTCAATTTTAGGTTTAATTTTTTGGGATTAGGGCAGCTTTAGGATTTATGGTGTTAATTCTAGCGTGTTTAGAGTTTAGAATTTAAAACACTAGGTTTTCAATTACTAGTTTTAATTCGAAGATTAGGATATTATTGTTAGAGGTTAAATTTTTAATTATCAACATTTTAGTTGCAGCCTCTCTTTTTTCTCTCTTAAAAATAATAATTAGTTTTCGATATAGTTGATATTGTTAGCAATAGTTATATTTTAATGAATGAATTGATGTTGTTCATTTGATATTGCCAACAATACCTCAGTTAGTTTGAAAAGAAAATGTAACTTTTTCACTTCAACTCAAAACCTAAAGTGTTTTAAGTGTAATTTTCTAAACTACAATGTGAGAAATTGATAAAACCTCGAGTAATCATATGAAATTTACCCCTTTTTATTTGTTATTTTAACATTTTTGGCTTACTAAAACTATCATGTCGAGCACATTCCAAAGAAATAGAGTAAATTTGGTACAAAAACAAAATCAACACAAATCAACCTCTTAGAGCATTTAATTGACGAAAAATAAACTTTAAAGATAATGTGACACCAATTTAGCCTTAATTTTTTTGATTAAATATTAAAATTATTATTTTATATATTAATTAACGGCGGGAAACACATTATTATTTAATAAAGATGTTTACTTATAACTGTTTATTAATAAACAAAAAGAAGTTTAAGTAATAAAAAAATGAAATGTAATACAAATTTAACAATTTTTGGTAACACAAACTTAGGAGTTGAATACTTAATAACCAATCATTTAATTAAAATCAACATGGAGTTGTTTTCTAAAATTTAAAAATATTATAACATATATTTATGGATGTCTAGATTTATTTTTCTTATATTTAATTGTAATGATCCTTGATATTTTGAAACTCTCATGTCTCTTAAATTTTAAAACTTAAGAACTTTGAGTTTTGAAACCTACAAGTATTGATGTTCATATATCTATAAATAAGAGCATTGTAAAAGAGAATTGGATAGACAAAATATAATGAGAATGCTATCTTTCCTCTAATCATCTTTGTTCTTAATTTTAATAATCTTTTATAATACGTTATCAGCACAAGTTGCTCCTCACCTTCGTCTTGAAGATAATCATATTTGATTTGAAGGAGAAGGTATATTTATCTATATATATATGGATACGCAAATATTTTTTTTAGCATAACATATTGCATGTTATTCCATTCATAATATATTATTAGAGTTTGTTGTTCTTATCGAAAATATATGCACTTAATAAATAAATATCCAATCAAACTATTGCTCTAGTTTAGGTGATGATTACAATCTAATGTTGTTGGTCAGCAACTTTGCCAATATCATAACAATTGGATAATTATTCAACTGTTGGGATGTTTTTTTTTTTGGCATGGTAGCATATTTGAAAATTATATTTTAATATTTTGAGTCCATTAAAATGCTATAACACACACACACGCAAACATATATTGCTCTCATTTCCGTTATTCATCATCATTCTTTATATTGTATGACTAAATATAAATTGTATGCTTATATAATTTTTATAACTAGATATTCATGCACATGTGGATAGTTATAATAAACTAATTTTCTAATGATTTTTGATATTTTTTGTATGAAGTTACAATGACAAATCTTGCCAAACTTGAGTTCGTGGAACTTGATATTATGGGTAAGAATTATTTGTCATGGATCTTTGATGCCGAAATTCATCTTGATGCCATGGGTCTTGGAGACACCATTAAAGATGGTAATGAAACACCTAGTCAAAACAAGGCAAAGGCCGTGATATTCTTACACCATCATCTCCACGAGGAGTTGAAGTTAGAGTATCTCACAATAAAAGATCCTCTTATTCATTGGAAAATTTTGAAAGAAAGATATGACCATCAAAAGACAGTTATTCTCCCCAAAGCTCATTATGATTAGATACATTTACGACGGCAGGATTTTAAATTAGTAAGTGAATATAATTATGCAATATTTAAAATCAGTTCTAAATTGAAATTATGTGAAGATAATATCATTGATGGAGATATGTTAGAAAAAACATTCTCTACTTTTCATACCTCGAATATGCTCCTGCAGCAGCAATATAGAGAACGAGGTTTTAAGAAATACTCTGAACTGATTTCATGTTTCCTTGTGGCTGAAGAAAATAATGAGCTTTTAATGAAAAATCATGAATCACAACCGACTGGTTCAGCTCTATTCTTTGAAATGAATGTTACAAGATATAATAATAATTATGGATGTGGTCATGGTCGTAATAGAGGTCGTGGTCGTGGTTGTGGTCAAGGGCGAGCACGATTTAATTACCGCAACTATGATGGTCGTAATTTGTCAAATTCTAACAAACCTTCAAAGAATGAGGAGAAACAAGAAAGGGAGAAGAATATAAATAACAGAGATATCAAGAAGGAAGAAAATATATGTTATTGGTGTGGAATTAAAGGACATTGGTCTCGTACCTGTCATACAACCAAACATCTTGTTGATTTATATCAGTCCTCATTGAAATGAAAGGAGAAAAACATAGAAATAAAATTTTCTCATTCACATCAAGATAATAATGATATTTATTTTGATCATTTGGATATGACACACCTTGACGTTACAGATTTCTTTGAGCAAAATAATAAGCAAGTTAATATTTCTTGTAATAAAAATAATTAGTTCAGAATTATGTTAGTCTTTTAAGTGTGTTTATTTTATGCTAATGTATTTTCTTTATTCCTTTCATGTTGACTTATTTAATGTATTTTGTTTTCTTTATTTCGTGAAGAATTGTGTTATTAAATATATATAATATTATGTCTTATTATGAACTTATTATATATTTATTCCTTTTATGAAGAAAATATGGATTTGCGTCATGCTATATATGAGCCTAATATCAGTGGTGGAGATATATGCTTTAGCAGATAGTGCAACGACATATACCATTCTCAGACATAAGCAATATTTTTCAAATCTAAGAATGATGAAAGCAAAAGTGAATACAATATTAAGTTTAGCAGACTTTATTGAAGGCTCTAGAAGAGCCAATATAATGCTTCCTAGTGGAACAAAATTTATTATTGATAATGATTTGTTTTCCACTAAATCAAGGAAGAATCTGCTAAGTTTTAAAGATATACGACTTAATGGATACCATATTGAGACAACCAATGACAATGGTATAGAATATCTTTACATCGTATCAAATGTCTCTACTAAAAAACAAATATTGAAAAGTACATATTTTATCTTCAGGTTTGTACTATACAAGTATTAGTACAATTGAAGTCAATGCAATAATGAACCAGAAGTTCAATGAACCAAATAATTTTATTATTTGGCATGACCAATTGGGTCATCCTGGATCAATAATGATGCGAAGAATTATTGAGAATTCACATGGTCATCCATTAAAGAACCAGAAAATTCTTCAATTTACAGAATTCCCGTGTGCTGCTTGTTCTCAAGGCAAATTGGTCATTAGATCATCTGTAACGTACACGAATTTGAAACTCCTTATTAATTAAATATGTGATTTAATTTTTAATGAGTTAGCTTTGTGAGTTTATTTAAAGCTTAAGTGGTTATGTGAATTTACGAAATGATTAACGGGAGTCACTAATAGTTGATTTAAATTAGTGGACTAACCCTAAGATTCTAATATCAAAGACTTGATAAGAGTATTAATTAAATATTCAATTTATTTGAATATAGTAGCAAGAGTTGAACATATTAATTAATTTCAATTATGAGTAATTAATTGATAATTTGCTAATTAATAATTATTATGAATAAATAATAATTAATGTGTAAAAGATTAATAATTTATAAAATGACTATATGTTTACTTGATTAATTTGTGCAATCATGAATAGTAAACCTTTATTATATGGTAGTTAACTATATATTTTATATTATACAAGGTGACACATTAATATGTACATATATAGACTATATAGTAATGAATTATTTGCATTCATGTGAGTTGCATAATAATATTGTTATAGGAAATTAATTGTGTATATATATTTTATAACCAAAGTATATAGTATGTGTATAGTATAAACAAATGTTGTTTTTGTTATTTCATTTTGCAAGTGCTGAGATCTCTTTGTCCCAAAATGAGTGTCACCATGGTACATGAATAGTAGCTAACTCACGTATTTTTTTCAAATGCTAGCAAACCTAGCCTAGCTTCATCTCAAATTCATCAAAATCTAGATCAATTAATGGATGGGGAGTGGGATTCATGAGTGATTCACCAACTCTCTCCTACCCATTATACATTCTTGAAATCCAATGTTTTGATTTGTGAGGTAATGACATTATCTAGTTAACCATTCTTCTATAAATAAGACGTTCATCTTCCTCATTACAAATTGTTGAGAATTAGTTTGCTAAGAGTGGGTAGATTGATAGATAGCAGCTGAATTGAGTCACAAAGGTATAACTTTCATTCCCATTCTTCATTTTTGATAAATTATTTAATGGGTTGATTCTTTGAATTAAGCATGTATTGGTTGTTATTTAATTTGAGTTATGTTTCTTAGTGTTATGTATGCTTATAAGTGTGTTGGGTTATGTTAAAAGCAATGTTGTAAGGATTTTTGCATGATGGGTTGCTAAACTGCAAATGTGTAGTCTCTTCATCGCTTTTGATGCGAGCGCAATAGCACTGCTACTTATTTGTACTTAGGGTGCAACCAGAAGTCAGCCAGAACTCAAAAAAAATCGTTTCGTCTCCAAGATGGCGCAGCCTACGCCTATTGTACTAGGTGCGGTCTTGATACCTACACACTCTCGATCCAGCTTGTTGGTTTTGTTTGTATTATGTGTTGCTAACTTAGTATCATGACTTAGATACATACCTATAAAGGAGTGTAGCATGAGTTATAATATTTCTTATGTGACATGATGTAATCAACTTGGATTGGTAAGGAAGTTATAGCAAAACTTAAAGTTTTCAAAACTAACCTTGTGGAAAACTTGTGTTCACGAGTTCTGAACTTAGTGACTCATATACATAACTGATTTGGAACCTAGTTGAGCATGATATGTGATTCATAGATGTTGTATCCATGACCAACTTGATAAGCTTTGTGCTAGAACTTAGTTTGAAAAGAAAAAATTAGTTAAGGCTAATGATCATGAATGCTAAGAGTTATAGTTTCTGATTTTTGAAAAGAGATTATCATAACTTATTTACTTATGATAAATGTTTTAGACTTGTCTTACATGTGTTGGATTTCATCATTAGTGCTAAAATGATTTCAAAGACAACCTCGAACATGATTTCAAACTTAAGTTGCATATTATATGAATACTTAGATACTAGTGTTGTAAGATGTCATGTTATGGCTATAATGCTCCTAAACATGATTCATATGTATTATGCATGATGATTACATGACCTTCTTATGTTTTGATGACATATAAATTGTGAGTTAAACTTGTGGTAGTAAACTCAAGTAGGATCATTGGTATATGTGAAACTCTAGCATATATGTATGTTAATATGTATGTATAGGAGTATTTAGAGTTGGACTGAAGTCAGGAAGTGCAGAAGCTCAACCTTGAGTGCAGCGAGGGATTTAAGGCAGCAATGATCCCTGAGACATGTAAACAGCCCCAAAGCCCACGGCCCGGCCCGGCCGTAACCATGGGCAAAAAACCCTAAGCCAATGCATTTTTAAGCCCACGAAAATTCGGGCCATTTTGGCCCGGCTCGACCCGTGGCCCGTGGTCTTTTTTTTTTAAAAAAATAAAATGTTACTACTTGTGGATTGTGAGGCTTGAACACAAGACTTGTAAGTAAATAAATAAGAATTCAAACCAACTGAACTACAACAACTATTGATATCACTTTTAATTTTATTGGTAGAAATGTTAATTCCCTCGATATATCCTCTATATATCTTTACTCACGCTCACAAACAATTACAATTGCATGAACTTTCGAAATAGTTCTTCAATTTCAAAGTATAAAACTAATAATTATTAGTTTAAGTTAGATAATATAATTATAAAAATTTAAAATTATCTATATATTAGTATTAATTACATTATTTATTATTTTTAAAAGTTAAATAAATTATATTAATTTTAAAGTATAATTTTAAAAAATCAAATTTGATTATATACTTTGAATTACTAGCAATCAATGAGAAAGAAGGGAGAAGACTAATATTATTTATAGTTACATTACAATGTACATTGTAGTACATTTGGAAAGTAAATCAATCATTATCCCTTAATTATGCAATCCCCCTACTTATTTAATCCCCAAATCATACCTTTAGAATAATATCTAAAATCCTCTAGAATATCTACTAACACTCCCCCTTAAGCTGGAGCGTGTTTGAAAGTAATTTATAATGGGTAAAATGCAAATGTGACCACTGAACTTTAGGAGTTTTTGGGTATTGAGCCCTTTTCTTTTGGTCAGCGCAAATTGAACCCCTTTCTATTAAAAAATTTAGATATTGAGCCCCTAAGTGCCACATGTGCGTTGACCTGCCTACGTGGCACCGCTGATGTGTATTTAAACTCAAATTTTATCAAAAATTTTGTTGTTCCATGGATTTGATCCCACAACCTCCTATTTAAAATGTTAGTCACAAGACCACTCAAGCTACGAAGGCTGATTGTTTAGTTTACCCAACAAATAAGTTATATACTTAATCAATCAATTCCTCTACTAGAAAAAGGGAAAAAATTTTAATCTTAAGATCAATTAAGTTTCTAAAATTAGAAAATAAAATAAAATATTTTATAATAAAATATGCTAAAAAAGTATAAGAAAATAATAACATTTAAACAAATTACAAAGTTACAATTAGAAAAACTAATAAAAATTATTTACACAAATTAAAAAAAATTAAAAAACAAATAAAATTATTATTACAAATTAAATAATTACACTTATAAAAACTAATAAGATTATTTAACCAAATTAACAGGAAATCAAAATTTGATAATGTAAATTAAATTAGACATTTCCAGAATCCTCTCTCTCATCTCCTCTGTTCCTATTCCCCCACCCCCTGTAATGGCCCTCTGTTCCTCACATCCCATATTCAAAATATCAGACATTTCCAGAATCCCCTTAATCTGGAATCCCTTCTTGTACGTGAAGAATCCCAGTCTGATTAATTTGACCCTCTGTTCTTTTTTGGTTTCTCTCTCCTAGGGTTTCGTAATTTCAAAAATTTCTTCAAAATCTTGTGACCTTCTCAATTTCTCCCATTTTATCGTTCCTTTAACTACTTTGATTTCTCAGTTCGAAGCTCAAATTTGAATTCAAGATGGTAAATTTCGGACCTTTTGATTCAGATCTCAAACTGTGTCTTTATTAACATTCATTCTAAATTTATTGATTACATGAAGGTGGAGGTAATTTGGAGGCACAAATATAGACACTGTTGAATCTGGAGAAGCAGATGAGACTCAACGACGATGTTGCCGGGACGAAGAAGGTTGCGATTGACATTTTGCAACTTTGCTTCGAAGCTCGTGCTTGAAAAACCCTCAATGATTAGATTGTATTGTTATCCAAGTGACGTGGTCAGGCGCGATAGAGGTGTGCTGTACATGAGCGAGATTGATATACGTTTGACGCTTCCTGATTATTTCTGGCTCTGTTTAGGTCTAATGAAGATGGCTTCGCCGGCTGCTCGGCGGGACGTGTTGTTGAAGGCAAAGGAGGCGGTGGCGATGGGGTTGATCCGGAGCTGGTCCTGTGTGGCGTCACGACTTTGATGGGAGAGAGAAATGAAAAATGTTTTTTTTATGCTTTATGGAATTATTTTTGTTGTTGCGGAAAATTAAGGCATAAAATAATGTTTCAATATTGAGAGGGATTATTTAATTATTTTATTTTGTGTTAATTATTTGAGTTAATTATTTTACTTGGTTAGTTAAGAATTAATTATGTATGAACTTTTATACACCTTTAATATATAATCATTTTTTTTTCTTCTATGTGTTTTTACTGTTTTAATAAGTCAATTACTATATTTAAATAATATTTTGGGAAAATGAATTGAGTTGGTATAAATATTAATTCTTTTGATAAAATAACAATAAGTTTCATGTAGCTCAGTTGGTTTGATGACTAAAATTTTAGATGTGAGGTTTTGAGTTCAATTCTTGGGGAAATCGAGTTTTTTAACAATTAATTGAAAAATACACATGTAAGCGGTTCCACATGGCAAAAATGTCTACGTCAGCGCTGCCACGTGTGCCATGTAGGCAGGTCAACGCCCATGTGGCACATGGGGGCTCAATATCCAAATTTTTTAATAGAAAGGGGCTCAATTTGCGTTGACCAAAAGAAAATGGCTCAATACCCAAAAACACCTAAAGTTCAGTGGTCGACTTTGCATTTTACCCAATTTATAATACTATTAAAATTTTAATTGATTGAGATATGTAGTTAATGTAAGTAATTAGAATTATTGTTTATTATAAATTATTTTATTATTTTTAATATTTATTATTATTACTATTTTTGGTATATCAAGATTTTGCAAAAAAAAATAATTAAAGGAAGAAAGCAGCGTCTGCAATTTGCCCTTCAACCTGACCTCACAATTGCAAATGACCTTGGCTTGGTCCATTTTTGGCTCGCCCACCACTTTGTTTGCAAGTCTAGCCGTCCCTAAGCTTTAGACCAGTATGATCGCGCCATCCTATGATCAATACAAATAGATTCTGTTTTGGTTCTGAAATTTAAGGCATACTTATCTGATTTCTTTACCTTGTAATATATGACCAATATGCCATATAATGTGTTGAGAAGCATGCTATGTGATGACTTGATTCTTTTAAGTGTAGACTCGTACTAGTTTACACATACTAATTGAAATGATCGACTTGATAACGTTAGGTCGTTTCAATGCAAGTAGTTAAAGCTAGAATTATATTGTAGCTGAGCAAACATGCAAGTATCTAAACCTTACGCACTACCTTTATTTTGTGCAAATAGGTATATGTTTATGCAAGTTCTTTGAACCCTACTTTTATTGAGCAAGTTCCTTGAACCCTACTTTTGTTAAGCAAGTTTTCTTAAACTTACCCTAAATTATATTGAGCAAGTATCCAAATTTATTATGTTGCAAGTTTCCTAACTTACACAACTTTGAGTTTGTGAAAGTTTTCCCATCCTTCTCATATTGCATTGAGCAGGATATTGTTGAATTGAAAGTTATTCATTTAAGCTTGAATCTTATTTCCAAGCATGCTATTAAGTGGTTTAATTTCCTTACAATTATTCCACATCAATATTATTGATATTCGCACTTAGTGCACTTGAGTTCGTATAGTCTTGCACTTGTACATCATTTAAAGTTCAAAAATTCTTGAACTGTGGTAAATAAAGTCTGAACCTTTGTCCAGTCAGACAAGCCTATGAAGTTTTATAAAAGCTATCCAAACCAATTGATGGTAAGGATTCTTAGACTGAAAGAACACTCCTCTTATGATAGGGGAGTACCCCAGGTATCTAATATAAGATACAACAGAGCAGATTTAAATGTTATGCATATACATGACGTACGTCTGCGGTCGATTCCCTCAAGTACTTATTACAGAGCCCATAACCAAATGGTCAATTAGCTATTGATTGCATTGGAGTGTTATAGTTCAAAGTCTACTTGACTAGCAGTTATTCTAATAGCAATCATTACCTTTGCTTATAATATTCATATTGTTGAATCCTTCAAATATTCATATTGTTGAATTCATTGTCAGATATTTTCCATTCATCATGATATATCCTTATTGTTGTATTTAAACTTGTTGAGCAAACTTGTTGCTCATCCTTGCTATATCATAAATTATATTACAGCTAAGCCCGAGACCTCAGGAAAGGACAAGGGTAAAGGAAAGATGTAGGATAGTCGTCAGGAGCAGACTTTACTATATGTCTAGTTTAAATTATTGTTATGTAATGTGAACCCTAATTATTAATTTAGGGTATGTTTGTAAGATTGTATTAAGGTTATCGAATCTTGGGACTAGTAACACCTTTTGAATGAACGCCGTACGTTTATTATATTCCGTATTTTAGTTATCGTATGTTGTTTAGAGGTGGATGTTTGTAGTTTATCATGATGACCGAACCGGGGTTAGAGGACCTAGATTTGGGGGCGTCACATCATCATCAGCTAAAGTTGGGATTGAATCTCCAAGGTTTCTAGAACGTATTCAAGGAGATATTTGTGGGCCTATTCACCCACCAAGTGGACCACTTAGATATTTTATAATTTTAATAGATGCATCTACAAGATGGTCACATGTGTGTTTATTATCAATTCGCAACCTGGCGTTTGCGTGATTACTTGCTCAAATTATTAGATTACGAACACAATTTCTGGATCATACAATCAAGACAATTCGTTTTGACAATGCTAGTGAATTCACATCCCAAACATTTAATGATTATTGTATGTCACTTGGGATAAATAATGAACATCATGTTGCCCAAGCTCATACTCAGAATGGTCTTGCTGAATCATTTATTAAACGCCTCCAGTTAATTGCAAGACAATTACTCATGAGAACAAAACTTCATGTATCTGTTTGGAGGCATGCTATTTTACATACAACAACACTTATTTGCATTAGGTCAACATCATATCATAAATTCTCCCCATTACAATTGATTTTTGGTCATGAGCCAGATATTTCTCATCTAAGAATATTTGGTTGTGCGGTATATGTTCCAATTTATCCTCCACAACGTACAAAGATGGGTCCTCAAAAGAGTGGGAATATATATTGGGTTTGAGTCCCCATCAATAATTAAATATCTTGAACCCTTAACAGGTGATTCATTTACGACACAATTTGTCGATTGTCATTTTGATGAGATTGTGTTCCCAGCATTAGGGGAGAAATTAAACAGCTAGATAAAGATATAACTTGGAATGCACTGACATTATTGAATTTTGATCCTCGTACAAAACAATGTAAACAAGAAGTTCAAAAGATATTTCGTTTGCAAGATATAACAAATCAACTACCGAATGCATTCACCAACTCAAAAGGAGTAACCAAATCTCATATACCAGCTGTAAATACTCCAGCTCGAATTGAAGTATCAATAGAACAATTCGCAAAAATTGTAGCAAATGAGTCTAAAGCACGCCAGAAACGTGGTAGACCAATCAGTTCGAAGGACAAAAATCCTCGAAAAAGAAAAGAAGTAAATAAACAAGTTGGCATTATTGAAGAGGAAAATATTCATGAGGATATAAACATAGCTAATCATAAAACCCCAGAAGAGGTTCAGGTACCTGAAAACAATAAAAATGATATCTCGATAAATTATGTCCCTACAAAGAAAAGATGGAACTTGAAGTGAGATAGTTGTTGACAACAGTTTTTCATATAATATCACTTGATATCATTAATGAAAACGAGGATTTTGAGCCTAATTTTGTCGAAGAATGTAGACGCAGAAATGATTGGCCAAAATGGAAAGAAGCAATCCAGGCATAATTAAATTCATTTGCAAAACATGAAGTTTTTGGACCTGTAGTCCAAACACCCGAAGAAGTAAAGCTAGTTGGACACAAATGGATATTTGTGCGAAAAAAAATGAAAAAATGAAATCGTAAGATATAAGGGCACGATTTGTGGCACAAGGGTTTTCACAAAGACGTGACATTAATTACGATGAAACATATTCTCCTGTGATAGATGCAATTACATTGTGGTATCTTATTAGTCTAGCAACACATGACAAACATGATGTGTCTAATGGATGTTACAACCTATTTATATGAGTCAATTGATAATGATGTTTATATGAAAATCCCTGAAGGATTTAAAATGCCTGAAGCATATAATTCAAATCCATGGGAAGTTTACTCAATCAAGTTGCAAAGGTCCATATATGGGTTAAAACAATCAGGACGGATGTGGTATAATCGTCTTAGTGAATATTTATTGAAGGAAGGGGTATAATAATAACCCTATATACCCATGTGTTTTTATAAAGAAGTCAGAATCTGGTTTTGCTATTATTGTTGTGTATGTTGATGATTTAAATATTATTGGAACTCATGGAGAGATTCCAAAGACAATGAATTATTTAAAGAAAGAATTTGAAATGAAAGATTAAGGAAAAAATAAAATTTTGTCTTGGCCTGCAGATCGAGCATTTAGCAGATGAAATTCTTATTCATAAGTTAACTTACACAGAGAAGGTTCTTATGGATAAAGCACATCCATTGAGTACCCCAATGGTTGTTAGATCACTTGATGTGAAAAAGGATCCTTTTAGATCTCGTGAGGATAATGAAGAATTACTTGGTCCTGAAGTACCATACCTCAATGCAATTAGTGCATTAATGTATCTTGCTAATAATACACGACCTGATATAACATTCTCTGTGAATTTGTTAGCAAGATATAAATCTTCTCCTACCCAGAGACATTGGAATGAGATTAAACATATTTTTCGTTACCTACGAGGAACTATGGATATGAGCTTATTTTATTCAAATAATGATAATCATAAATTAGTTGGATATGCTGATGCATAGTATTTATCTGATCCACATAAAGGTCGATCTCAAACAAGTTATCTCTTTATGTGTGCTTATACTGCTATATCATGGAGATCTACAAATCAAATATTAGTTACAACTTCATCTAATCATGCTGAAATACTTGCAATCCATGAAGTCGAGAATGTGTATGGTTCAGATCAATGACTCAATATATTCGTAAAACATGCAGTTTATCCTCCAACAAAGGAACTCCAACCATTTTGTATGAAGACAATGTTGCATGTATAACTCAATTAAAAAGAGAATACATCAAATGAGATATAACAAACCACATCTCACCGAAATTCTTTTTCACACATGACCTTGAAAAGTGTGGTAACATTGATATTCAGCAAATTCGCTCAAAAGATATTAAAGCAAATTTGTACACCAAAGCATTACCAACTGCAACGTTTGAAAGATTGCGTCGCAATATTGGAATGCGACAACTGAAGGACTTAAGGATACATTAATGAGGGGAAGCTAATACGCGCTGCACTCTTTTTTCCTTAACCAAGATTTTTTTTTTCATTGAATTTTTCCTAGTAAGGTTTTTAATGAGACAACTTTCAATGCGTATGACTATACAATAGACATCCAAAGGGCAGTGTTATAAAACTATAACATATATCTATGGATGTCTAGATTCATTTCTCTTAAATTTAATTGTAATTATCCTTGATATTTTGAAACTCTCATGTCTCTTAAGTTTTAAAACAAAGACTTGAGTTTTGAAACCTACAAGTATTATGTTCATATATCTATAAATAAGAGCATTGTAAAAGAGAATTGGATAGACAAAATATAATGAGAATGCTCTTTTTTCACTAATCATCTTTGTAAATGAGAATGCTCTCTTTCTTCTAATCATCTTTGTTCTTAATTTTAATAATCTTTTATAATAACTCTAACAATTCACAAACTACTCCGGAACTAGATGAATCGAACTTATTAACTAGAATTGTTCGAACCAAACTATACCAAAACTAGATAAATCGAACCTAACATGAATTTTTCGCGATGATGGCCGCAAACATATTCAACTATCACTCGAAAACTTGAAACGTTGTGCAAACTCGATTTGACTAGTAGATCGAACCGAACTGAATCACAAACTGTTCCATTCGTTTGTACTGTGTAGAACTACTTAAAACTTTTCATTATTCCTTAAAGCAACAAGAAAAGAAATTTAATTCCTTCTATATCCACTTTCTCTCCCTAATTCACAAACAATAGTAAGGAAGGTAATTATCAGTTTATCACTCTTCCTCCATTTCTCTTTCCTAGGGATTGAAACTTTCCATTCAAACTGACAAACACAGTAGTAATTTGCTGTTTCAAACTTCACAAAGAAAAATTTAGCTCAAACAATGAGATAGAAGCTCCCAAAAACCGACTTTTTGATTGTCCATTTTCAGCTTTCCAATCCCAGCTGCTCAACATAGAGGAGTACTTCACACTTGCCTAGAGTACTTACCAATAAATTTCAACCACCACCATGGCACATACCAAAATTCTACTCTAGAGAATCAAAAGCACAAAACCAAAAAAAAAAAATTATCAACTCATTTTATCCACATCACCTAAAAGGCATAACCTGTCATTCTCTGACACATCATTCCAAAACAATTCAAACTGCAACAGAAACATAAACAGTTCCACATTCAAGATTTTTATGTTTAAAAACTGCAAAAATCATCCATAACGAAGTACCGTCAAAACAGTATCTTAGCCACATTTTACTCTCACACATTAAGCATTCAAAGTTCCTCATGGCTATTCATACAATCAACCAATCATTCAAGAAATCTCTATCTAAAACCACAAATACCATTCAAAAAATATATCAATCACATTCAGTACCAAAAAGTAAACTAAAGGCAAAAAAAAACTACTTGATCCCAATTTGTAGCCATTGGTTGCCCTTACAACCTAAAATATTCAAAACACCAAAAAATAACATCTCCAGCTTGGTCTCATTGTGGAGGATTTCTTGTTCTCCTAAACTGTACTTTATTCTTCATCTCAAAATCTTATATTAAAAAATCAACAAATTCAGAAAAGATAAAAGTAAAAATAAACCAGTACCCATTTCAGAAATCCATTTAAGCTCCACCTATCACATCCTAACAAAGTCAATTAACAAAACAAATCCTTATCAGAAAGTGTTCCAAAACCAATTGCAATCAAACAGATTAAACAAACCAGTATCAATTAAATATCCAACTAAGAAAATAAACAAATACTCTTGCACAAAGCATGCCCCTAAATGCTAAGGAAATCCCCAGTTTTTATCCAATATAATATATCCAACAAAACCAAAACAATTCCTCTAAACCACAAATTTACCTCCACTGATCACTTTTTGCCTTCACCTCCACACTAAGTATAAGGCACTTCTTCCCACATCAAAAACTACCAAAATCCCCAACTACCGATCTCCACCCAGCATCACAACCAAGTCATAAGCAGTCCACATTCAACAAACCAATATCTAAAACCAGTAAATATCATTGCAGAAGCATACCCAGACAATAACCTCAACTTATCAACCAAATTTTAAAAAAAAACCTACACAGTACCCTCTCTCTTAATCCCAAGACCGAATCATTATACAAAAAGCATAAAAAACTATTACACAAACATGTTCATCACATTCATAATTAAACACTTGGAAAATGCAGAAACATACACTATTCAAATCCCAAATTTTGCCAATTACTAACCCTCACCAAGAATAAAACTTCAACAACACATCCAACATATTTTAAAAAAAAATCCCAAAAGCCAAAGTTACCTCCACCCATCACTCCGCGCTCGCCTCTGCCTTAGCTTCACCAGAACAACAACCACCAGCCCCATGATGATGATGGTGATGATGCCCATGATGATGGGCATGATGCAGAAGCTTCTGCTGATGATAATTCCTCCCTTTCAACATCTTCCTCATGTCATACGCATCCTCCCCATCCGCATAATACTTCGCCTCCACATCATGAATCTGGTACCCCAATGTCTCCGTATACAAATTAAACGCCGCCCGATTACTCTTTCTCACGTGCAGCGACACGTAATCGGCCCCAAAAACCTGTTCCATGGCGTTCTGTGCCGCCGTCATGAGCTTGGTGGCGAGCCCCAATTTCCGGTGGGTCCGGAGAACAGCGAGAGAGGTGATGTGGCCGTGACATTCGGAGCTCTCCTCTTCCATTTTGGCCAAGACATAGCCGACGATTTTTCCGCCGTAGTCCTCGGCTACGTAGAGGAGTTGGGGCCAGGAGAGGATGTGGTAGAAGTAATATTTCATTTGGTAATTCTCCGGGAGGCAGAAGAGATTGCAGGCTTGCATTGCTAGGAGGTCATCAATGGTGGCTTTGCGTATGCAAACCATCGTTTCCAATTGGGGTTTCTAGGGTTTAATGAGAGAGAGGGGAGGAGATTGGAGACTGAATGAATTGTGTTTTTCTGAATTTTGATGGAGTTGTTTCGGGTCAAAAGTTTGATCATTTGTGGATGTATATATAACTTTTTGGGCTTGGAAATGAATATAAGTTTTGGGCTTTGACTTGAACTAGATTTATTTATATTTGAATGAAAATACAACAATTTAAACTAAATTATAAGGCTTTTTTGGATTGCTTGTAAGAATAAATTTAAAAAAAATTAAACTTTAAATCTAAATTATCAGTTTACCTTTTTTTATTAAAATTTCATGAGTTTGAAATAAATACTTGCGCTTTCTATCTTGTCTCTTCTTCTGTTTTTTTGTTGTACTAAACTCATAAATACTATGTTAGGTTTATTACTTTAAGATATTGTATATATAGAGAGCGAACATTTATTTGTTTTTATTTTGTAGGTTGAACCTAAGAGAGTAATTGTACATTTTAAAAAGGAGAAGAGAGATAAGAAATGCAAAAGAAAGAAAACAAAAATGAAATGCATAAAAAAAACTTGACAAGTTTTCTAGCAAAAGCTTGCTTCGAAAAAGCACAAATTTAGACTAAATTTGATACAAGAAAAAGGTTTTCAGATTTTTTTTTTATGTTCGATGTACCAAGAAAATGAGTGTCGTCATTTTCAATTTACAAAAAATTCTAATCATTTTTTCATTATTTTGTTTCCAAAAAAAAATGACTTGTAAAGTTGTAAGTAGTTATTTTAGAATGCCTAATTTATTGTCTCTAATTATTTTTATAAAAAATTATTATAAACAGTTTCAATAAACGTATCAATTTTTAAGTTTAGGATTTCGTAAATTATATTCAAAAAGTTTAAATGCATTTCTAATTTTGTAAATGAAAGAAGTACATGGGGTGATGAATGTAGTCAAAATATATCTAATTATCATTAAAATTACAATTCTTGTTACCAAAAATACATCACTTATTTCCTAAATTTCCATACTCTGATGTAGTTGTCATCATGTGTGGTGACAACCTTCTGGAATCCAACAGCCAAGCAGTTGATGGAAGGCCTAAAAGCCTTTGGCATAAGGTCAAGCCGGGTATCTTCTGAGATTCTTCTTCATTTCTTTCTTGTAGCGACTTTATTTGACGCTTCTGGCCGTATGGATTCACTGCTATTTTTATCCAAAATACAACTCGAGAGGACCTCGCCAGTGTTTTGATCTACAATACGTAGTACACCATCTATTCCGCCTATAACTAATGTAGATATGTAATTTCGTAGGTGATGCATAGAATAGATTACATTCAGGACTTACCTTATGCGCCACAAAGTTCTCTTAGTCCTGCAAAATCATAGAACAATGTCACTTACTCGAAGGACAATATAAATATAGGAATTATTTGAACTCTTCGTAAAAAATCAGTACATAATTTTATCAGCCATCTTATATTACTACAAACATATATTCTCGTTCCGTTTAAGATGTTCTTGGCACAGATTTTACTTTATTTTATTTTTAGTTGTCGATGTTGTACTCTCAAGCTCACAAATAAACTAGGAGTTACAAAACAGCTTATTATTCAAGAATAGATACTATGGCCTTTTATAAGCCTTACAAAACAGAGTTGTCAAAATAAAGCTACCACGTTTACATAGCTAAAGACGTGGTCAATCAAATCTAAACTAAAGTCCTACAAACCAGGACATTATTAACAGAAAGCAAGTAACCACAATGGACTTGGTCACCAAGTAACAAACCCAACAAACCCTTCCTTAAACCGACACGCAATTTGCACTGTAATTTGCGAATCGGTTTACCACCGATACAAACAAACTCCAAGCAAATTTTCTCAATCTCATGAACACCTCGAGCCTCAAAGGCTTAGTCATAATGTGAAACCCCAGATTTTATGAATAAAAAATTAATTTTTTCGAAATAATTTTTTATATTATGGTGTGAATTTGATATAATGTTATAGTTGTGGGTAGTATTTATAAATTCTGCAAAGTATGCATATTCGATTGGTCGGGAAATATTCTTTTTGTCGGGGAATATCCGTACGACGGTACAATCATTGATGGACCCCACAACGGAATTATTGTTGGATTGAGAAAACGACAAAAATATTTTATGGAAATAACGGCGGAAGTTTTACCGTTAACTGTTGAAACACAATGTTAAAAAAGTACAAAGATGTACGGCGTGGTTGCATAAGTAGCACTCGGTATTGATTATTGATGCTTATGTGAGAAGTCACTCAAGATTGTTCAATCGGGTATTCGGGACACTTTTTGTGTTTGAGTACTATTCACGAAGTTACTATTCACGGATTACTATTCACCTAAATTACTATTCACCCGAATAATATTCACTTTCGGATATTTGGGGTATTTTTTTCATGTCGAGTACTATTCACGAAGTTACTATTCACGGGTTACTATTCACCCGATTACTATTCACTCTAGTATTGTTCACTTAGGGTATTTGGGACACTTTTTGTGTCGTCAGTACTATTCACGAGGTACTATTCTCGAATTACTATTCACGGATACTATTCACCCAAAAATATATTTCTTTTCATTCAAATTATTTTTTGGGTACAATATTATTCCATGAGGAGATGTGCTAATTTTTCAGACCGTTAATTGAATTTCTAATAGTAAATCAATATGGATCGTTGATTTAAAGTTTTAATAGTAACTTGTCCCTTCGCTTTTCAAGAGTTATTTGTCCCTTCGCTTTTCCAGAGTTATTTTCCCTTGATTGTTTCAAGAGTTATTTGCCCCTTCGGTGTTTCAAGAGTTATTTGCCCCTTCGCAAATAGTAGTTGTCTCTTCAATATTACCAAGAGTCATTTTGACCCTTCGTTAAGACTAAGAGCCACTTTCATTCTTCTATAAATAGAAGCTCATTCCTTCATTATTTCTTACAAATTCACTGAAACTCCAGAGAGAGAAATTATAGAGAAACTATAAAAAAGTATTCTGCTACTTCCCTACTCTTATATTGAGTTTCTTTTACGGTAAGAGGTATTCTTATTTTGTATTCAAGAAGAAAACTTCAGTTATTCCATTTCTTTATTGTTTTGTTGGAATAACCTGTATACGCGGGCTACCCTATACTTGGTGACATTCTTCTATTATTCTCTTTTTTATTATTATGTCTAATATCCCATGTCATGCTATATACGCTGTACCGGTTCCATTTTTTATTATTCCGTCTTTATTATTATTCATTTCGGAATATCCATCGTCTGCATCTATATCATGGACTGGTTCTATCATTTATTATTCCGCATTTATTATTCTCATTGGAACATCCTGTTTGCAGGAATTTCACGACGGTTCCGTTATTATTATTCTGTTGAATAACCGCCTATGTCTGCGGCACCGCATGCATGGTGATATCTTTTGTTATTCCATTCGGTATTATACTCAATTGATTAAAATTTTGACTTCTATACTCCATGAAATTAGTGGAATATCCTTGATATTTAAGGCTTCATCCAAGATTTTTCATGGAAATATTCTTACGAGCATTCTTAAATTTTATTCTACAAAGAAGTATCATGTTGACAATTTGGACGTTATTGATTCTGGACAAATTAATTCTTGAACTTGTTTAATTGAATTCTTATATCATTGTTATCATCCTCATGTTTATGTTATGTTGAAAGTCATCTACATGGCAGAAGTAGTGCATAGATGGACTTGGTATGATTATGACCGGTGGATTGTTAGAAGTATAATCATGGTAGTAATGTTACAAATGATGTGAAAAAAATGAAATGAATATAACTTTTGGGCTTGGAAATGAATATAAGTTTTGGGCTTTGACTTGAACTAGATTTATTTATATTTGAATGAAAATACAACAATTTAAACTAAATTATAAGGCTTTTTGGATTGCTTGTAAGAATAAATTTAAAAAATTAAACTTTAAATCTAAATTATCGGTTTACCTTTTTTATTAAAATTTCATGAGTTTGAAATAAATACTTGCTTTTCTATCTTGTCTCTTCTTACTGCTTTTTTGTTGTACTAAACTCATAAATACTATGTTAGGTTTATTACTTTAAGATATTGTATATATAGAGAGCGAACATTTATTTGTTTTTATTTTGTAGGTTGAACCTAAGAGAGTAATTGTACATTTTAAAAAGGAGAAGAGAGATAAGAAATGAAAAAGAAAGAAAACAAAAATGAAATGCATAAAAAAAACTTGACAAGTTTTCTAGCAAAAAAGTTGTTTCTAAAAAACAAATTTAGACTAAATTTGATCTGAAAAAGGTTTTCATTTTTTTTTTATGTTCGATGTACCAAGAAAAATGAGTGTACGCGTCATTTTTCAATTTACAAAAAATTCTAATCATTTTTTCATTATTTTGTTTCCAAAAAAAAATGACTTGTAAAGTTGTAAGTAGTTATTTTAGAATGCCTAATTTATTGTCTCTAATTATTTTTATAAAAATTATTATAAATGATTTCAATAAACGTATCAATTTTTAAGTTTAGGATTTAAGTAAATTATATTCAAAAAGTTTAAATGCATTTCTAATTTTGTAAATGAAAGAAGTACATGGGTGATGAATGTAGTCAAAATATATCTAATTATCATTAAAATTACAATTCTTGTTACCAAAAATACATCACTTATTTCCTAAATTTCCATACTCGATGTAGTTGTCATCATGTGTGGTGACAACCTTCAGAATCCAACAATAAGCAATTGATGGAAGGCCTAAAAGCCTTTAGCATAAGGTCAAGCTGTATCTTCTCGAGATTCTTCATTTCTTTCTTGTAGCGACTTTATTTGACGCTTACGGCCGTATGGATTCAATCGCTATTTTTATCCAAAATACAACTCGAGAGGACCTCGCCAGTGTTTTGATCTACAATACGTAGTACACCATCTATTCCGCCTATAACTAATGTAGATATGTAATTTCGTAGGTGATGCATAGAATAGATTACATTCAGACTTACCCTTGTCTGCCACAAAGTTCTCTTAGTCCTGCAAAATCATAGAACAATGTCACTTACTCGAAGGACAATATAAATATAGGAATTATTTGAACTCTTCGTAAAAAATCAGTACATAATTTTATCAGCCATCTTATATTACTACAAACATATATTCTCGTTCCGTTTAAGATGTTCTTGGCACAGATTTTACTTTATTTTATTTTTAGTTGTCGATGTTGTACTCTCAAGCTCACAAATAAACTAGGAGTTACAAAACAGCTTATTATTCAAGAATAGATACTATGGCCTTTTATAAGCCTTACAAAACAGAGTTGTCAAAATAAAGCTACCACGTTTACATAGCTAAAGACGTGGTCAATCAAATCTAAACTAAAGTCCTACAAACCAGGACATTATTAACAGAAAGCAAGTAACCACAATGGACTTGGTCACCAAGTAACAAACCCAACAAACCCTTCCTTAAACTGACCTGCAATTTGCACTGTAATTTGCGATCAGGTTTACCACCGATACAAACAAACTCCAAGCAAATTTTCTCAATCTCATGAACACCTCGAGCCTCAAAGGCTTAGTCATAATGTGAAACCCCAGATTTTATGAATAAAAAATTAATTTTTTCGAAATAATTTTTTATATTATGGTGTGAATTTGATATAATGTTATAGTTGTGGGTAGTATTTATAAATTCTGCAAAGTATGCATATTCGATTGGTCGGGAAATATTCTTTTGTTTGGGAATATCCGATGCGACCATTTGCAATCATTGATGGACCCCTACAACGGAATTATTGTTGGATTGAGAAAACGACAAAAATATTTTATGGAAATAACGGTGGAAGTTTTACAGATTAACTGTTGAAACACCCGGTGTTAAAAATACGATGTCTGGCGTGGTTGCATAGTAGCACACGGTATTGATTATTGATGCTTATGTGAGAAGTCACTCAAGTATTGTTCAATCGGTATTCGGGACACTTTTTGTGTGAGATACTATTCACGAGTTACTATTCACGGATTACTATTCACCTAAATTACTATTCACCCGAGTATTATTCACTCGGGTATTTGGGGTAATTTTTGTGTCGGAGTACTATTCACGAGTTACTATTCACCCGATTACTATTCATTCTAGTATTGTTCACTCGGGTATTTGGGACATTTTTTGTGTCAGGGTACTATTCACAGGGTATTATTTCCGAATTACTATTCACGGGATACTATTCACCCAAAAAATATATTTCTTTTCGGTCCAAATTATTTTTGGGTACAATATTATTCCATGAGGAGATGTGCTAATTTTTCAGACCGTTGATTGAATTTCTAATAGTAAATCAATATGGATCGTTGATTTAAAGTTTTAATAGTAACTTGTCCCTTCAGTTTTCCAAGAGTTATTTGTCCCTTCAGTTTTCCAAGAGTTATTTTCCCCTTCGGTGTTTCAAGAGTTATTTGCCCCTTCGGTGTTTCAAGAGTTATTTGCCCCTTCGCAAATAGTAGTTGTCTCTTCAATATTACCAAGAGTCATTTTGACCCTTCGTTAAGACTAAGAGCCACTTTCATTCTTCTATAAATAGAAGCTCATTCCTTCATTATTTCTTACAAATTCACTGAAACTCCAGAGAGAGAAATTATAGAGAAACTATAAAAAAGTATTCTGCTACTTCCCTACTCTTATATTCAGTTTCTTTTACGGTAAGAGGTATTCTTATTTTGTATTCAAGAAGAAAACTTCTGTTATTCCATTTCTTTATTGTTTTGTTGGAATAACCTGTATACGCGGGCTACCCTATACTTGGTGACATTCTTCTATTATTCTGTCTTTATTATTATGTCGGAATATCCCGTCTGTATGCTATCTGTACCGGACTGGTTCCATTTTATTATTATTCTTTTATTATTACTCCAGAATATCCTCATACATCTTATATCTGTGGGACCGGTTCTATCATTTATTATTCGCATTTATTATTACATTGGAACATCCCGTCGATGTGAATTTCACCTGACCTTTCCCGTTATTATTATTACATTGGAATAACTGTCATGCAATACCGCATGCATGGTGATATCTTTTGTTATTCCATTCGGTATTATACTCAGTTGATTAAAATTTTGACTTCTATACTCCATGAAATTAGTGGAATATCCTTGATATTTGCGCTTCATCCAGTATTTTTCATGGAAATATTCTTCTGAGCATTCTTAAATTTTATTCTACAAAGAAGTATCATGTTGACAATTTGGACGTTATTGATTCCTGGACAAATTAATTCTTGAACTTGTTTAATTGAATTCTTATATCATTGTTATCATCCTCATGTTTATGTTATGTTGAAAGTCATCTCGTGGCTGTAGTAGTGCATAGATGGACTTGGTATGATTATGACCAGGGATTGTTCGGTATAATCATGACCGTAATGTTACAAATGATGTGAAAAAAATGAAATGAATATAACTTTTTGGGCTTGGAAATGAATATAAGTTTTGGGCTTTGACTTGAACTAGATTTATTTATATTTGAATGAAAATACAACAATTTAAACTAAATTATAAGGCTTTTTTGGATTGCTTGTAAGAATAAATTTAAAAAAAATTAAACTTTAAATCTAAATTATCAGTTTACCTTTTTTTATTAAAATTTCATGAGTTTGAAATAAATACTTGCGCTTTCTATCTTGTCTCTTCTTCATTTTTTTGTGTACTAAACTCATAAATACTATGTTAGGTTTATTACTTTAAGATATTGTATATATAGAGAGCGAACATTTATTTGTTTTTATTTTGTAGGTTGAACCTAAGAGAGTAATTGTACATTTTAAAAAGGAGAAGAGAGATAAGAAATGAAAAAGAAAGAAAACAAAAATGAAATGCATAAAAAAAACTTGACAAGTTTTCTAGCAAAAGCTTGCTTCGAAAAAGCACAAATTTAGACTAAATTTGATACAAGAAAAAGGTTTTCAGATTTTTTTTTTATGTTCGATGTACCAAGAAAAATGAGTGTACGTCATTTTTCAATTTACAAAAAATTCTAATCATTTTTTCATTATTTTGTTTCCAAAAAAAAATGACTTGTAAAGTTGTAAGTAGTTATTTTAGAATGCCTAATTTATTGTCTCTAATTATTTTTATAAAAAATTATTATAAACAGTTTCAATAAACGTATCAATTTTTAAGTTTAGGATTTCGTAAATTATATTCAAAAAGTTTAAATGCATTTCTAATTTTGTAAATGAAAGAAGTACATGGGGTGATGAATGTAGTCAAAATATATCTAATTATCATTAAAATTACAATTCTTGTTACCAAAAATACATCACTTATTTCCTAAATTTCCATACTCTGATGTAGTTGTCATCATGTGTGGTGACAACCTTCGAATCCAATGTAACAAGAGTTGATGGAAGGCCTAAAAGCCTTTGGCATAAGGTCGTTAGGGTATCTTCTCGAGATTCTTCTTCATTTCTTTCTTGTAGCGACTTTATTTGGCGCTTACGGCCGTATGGATTCAACGCTATTTTTATCCAAAATACAACTCGAGAGGACCTCGCCAAAGTTTTTGATCTACAATACGTAGTACACCATCTATTCCACTTTATAACTAATGTAGATATGTAATTTACGTGGGTGATGCGTAGAATAGATTACATTCGGACTTACCTTATCCGCCACAAAGTTCTCTTAGTCCTGCGAAAATCATAGAACAACAATGTCACTTACTCAAGGACAATATAAATATAGGAATTATTTGAACTCTTCGTAAAAATCGAAGACATAATTTTATCGACCATCTTATATTACTACAAACATATATTCTCGTTCCGTTTAAGATGTTCTTGGCATAGATTTTACTTTATTTTATTTTTAGTTGTCGATGTTGTACTCTCAAGCTCACAAATAAACTAGGAGTTACAAAACAGCTTATTATTCAAGAATAGATACTATGGCCTTTTATAAGCCTTACAAAACAGAGTTGTCAAAATAAAGCTACCACGTTTACATAGCTAAAGACGTGGTCAATCAAATCTAAACTAAAGTCCTACAAACCAGGACATTATTAACAGAAAGCAAGTAACCACAATGGACTTGGTCACCAAGTAACAAACCCAACAAACCCTTCCTTAAACTGACCTGCAATTTGCACCTGTAATTTGCAGTCAGTTTACCACCGGTGCCAAACAAACTCCAAGCAAATTTTCTCAATCTCATGAACACCTCGAGCCTCAAAGGCTTAGTCATAATGTGAAACCCCAGATTTTATGAATAAAAAATTAATTTTTTCGAAATAATTTTTTATATTATGGTGTGAATTTGATATAATGTTATAGTTGTGGGTAGTATTTATAAATTCTGCAAAGTATGCATATTCGATTGGTCGGGAAATATTCTTTTTGTCGGGGAATATCCGTACGACGGTACAATCATTGATGGACCCCACAACGGAATTATTGTTGGATTGAGAAAACGACAAAAATATTTTATGGAAATAACGGCGGAAGTTTTACTGATTAACTGTTGAAACACCCCGGTGTTAAAATGCGATATCTGCGTGGTTTGCATAGTAGCACACGGTATTGATTATTGATGCTTATGTGAGAAGTCACTCAGTATTGTTCAATCGGGTATTCGGGACACTTTTTGTGTCGGAGTACTATTCACGAGTTACTATTCACGGATTACTATTCACCTAAATTACTATTCACCCGAATAATATTCACTCGGATATTTGGGGTATTTTTCGTGTCGGAGTACTATTCACGAGTTACTATTCACGGGTTACTATTCACCCGATTACTATTCACTCTAGTATTGTTCACTCGGGTATTTGGGACACTTTTTGTGTCGGGGTACTATTCACGGGGTACTATTCTGAATTACTATTCACGGGATACTATTCACCCAAAAATATATTTCTTTTCGGTCCAAATTATTTTTGGGTACAATATTATTCCATGAGGAGATGTGCTAATTTTTCAGACCGTTGATTGAATTTCTAATAGTAAATCAATATGGATCGTTGATTTAAAGTTTTAATAGTAACTTGTCCCTTCAGTTTTCCAAGAGTTATTTGTCCCTTCAGTTTTCCAAGAGTTATTTTCCCCTTCGGTGTTTCAAGAGTTATTTGCCCTGATTGTTTCAAGAGTTATTTGCCCTTCATGAAATAGTAGTTGTCTCTTCAATATTACCAAGAGTCATTTTGACCCTTCGTTAAGACTAAGAGCCACTTTCATTCTTCTATAAATAGAAGCTCATTCCTTCATTATTTCTTACAAATTCAATTTGAAACTCCGAGAGAGAAATTATAGAGAAACTATAAAAAAGTATTCTCTTTACTTCCCTACTCTTATATTCGGTTTCTTTTTACGGTAAGAGGTATTCTTATTTTGTATTCAAGAAGAAAACTTACATTATTCCATTTCTTTATTGTTTTGTTGAATAACTTTTATATCATGCTGGCTACCCTATACTTGGTGACATTCTTCTATTATTCATCTTTATTATTATGTGAATATCACATGCATGCTATATATCTGGGACTGGTTCCATTTTTATTATTCCGTCTTTATTATTACTCGGCCGGAATATCCTCATACATCTTTATCTGTAGGACTGGTTTCTATCATTTATTATTCCGCATTTATTATTACATTGGAACATCCTGCTTGTGAATTTCACGACCGGTTAGATTATTATTATTCTGTTGGAATAATCTGTCTATCGGCAATCTACCGCATGCATGGTGATATCTTTTGTTATTCCATTCGGTATTATACTCAGTTGATTAAAATTTTGACTTCTATACTCCATGAAATTAGTGGAATATCCTTGATATTTGCGCTTCATCCAGTATTTTTCATGGAAATATTCTTCTGAGCATTCTTAAATTTTATTCTACAAAGAAGTATCATGTTGACAATTTGGACGTTATTGATTCCTGGACAAATTAATTCTTGAACTTGTTTAATTGAATTCTTATATCATTGTTATCATCCTCATGTTTATGTTATGTTGAAAGTCATCTGTGGCCTGTAGTGCATAGATGGACTTGGTATGATTATGACCAGGGATTGTTCGGTATAATCATGACCGTAATGTTACAAATGATGTGAAAAAAATGAAATGAATATAACTTTTTGGGCTTGGAAATGAATATAAGTTTTGGGCTTTGACTTGAACTAGATTTATTTATATTTGAATGAAAATACAACAATTTAAACTAAATTATAAGGCTTTTTTGGATTGCTTGTAAGAATAAATTTAAAAAAAATTAAACTTTAAATCTAAATTATCGGTTTACCTTTTTTATTAAAATTTCATGAGTTTGAAATAAATACTTGCGCTTTCTATCTTGTCTCTTCTTACTTTTTTTGTTGTACTAAACTCATAAATACTATGTTAGGTTTATTACTTTAAGATATTGTATATATAGAGAGCGAACATTTATTTGTTTTTTATTTTGTAGGTTGAACCTAAGAGAGTAATTGTACATTTTAAAAAGGAGAAGAGAGATAAGAAATGAAAAGAAAGAAAACAAAATGAAATGCATAAAAAAAACTTGACAAGTTTTCTAGCAAAAGCTTGTTTTAAAAGCACAAATTTAGACTAAATTTGATACAAGAAAAAGGTTTTTGATTTTTTTTTATGTTCGATGTACCAAGAAAAATGAGTGTCGTCATTTTCAATTTACAAAAAATTCTAATCATTTTTTCATTATTTTGTTTCCAAAAAAAATGACTTGTAAAGTTGTAAGTAGTTATTTTAGAATGCCTAATTTATTGTCTCTAATTATTTTTATAAAAATTATTATAAATAGCTTTTGATAAACGTATCAATTTTTAAGTTTAGGATTTCGTAAATTATATTCAAAAAGTTTAAATGCATTTCTAATTTTGTAAATGAAAGAAGTACATGGGGTGATGAATGTAGTCAAAATATATCTAATTATCATTAAAATTACAATTCTTGTTACCAAAAATACATCACTTATTTCCTAAATTTCCATACTCTGATGTAGTTGTCATCATGTGTGGTGACAACCTTCTGAATCAATGACCAAGCGATTGATGGAAGGCCTAAAAGCCTTTGGCATAAGGTCAAGCCGGGTATCTTCTGAGATTCTTCTTCATTTCTTTCTTGTAGCGACTTTATTTGACGCTTACAAGTAGTATGGATTCACTGCTATTTTTATCCAAAATACAACTCGAGAGGACCTCGCCAGTGTTTTGATCTACAATACGTAGTACACCATCTATTCCGCCTATAACTAATGTAGATATGTAATTTCGTAGGTGATGCATAGAATAGATTACATTCAGACTTACCCTTGTCTGCCACAAAGTTCTCTTAGTCCTGCAAAATCATAGAACAATGTCACTTACTCAAGGACAATATAAATATAGGAATTATTTGAACTCTTCGTAAAAATCGGGTACATAATTTTATCACCATCTTATATTACTACAAACATATATTCTCGTTCCGCTTTAGATGTTCTTGGCACAGATTTTACTTTATTTTATTTTTAGTTGTCGATGTTGTACTCTCAAGCTCACAAATAAACTAGGAGTTACAAAACGACTTATTATTCAAGAATAGATACTATGGCCTTTTATAAGCCTTACAAAAGCGAGTTGTCAAAATAAAGCTACCACGCTTTACATAGCTAAAGACGTGGTCAATCAAATCTAAACTAAAGTCCTACAAACCGGGACATTATTAATGAGAAGCAAGTAACCACAATGGACTTGGTCACCAAGTAACAAACCCAACAAACCCTTCCTTAAACCGACACAAGCAATTTTGCACAGTAATTTGCGATCGAGTTTACCACCGATGCCAAACAAACTCCAAGCAAATTTTCTCAATCTCATGAACACCTCGAGCCTCAAAGGCTTAGTCATAATGTGAAACCCAGATTTTATGAATAAAAATTAATTTTTTCAAATAATTTTTATATTATGGTGTAAAATTTGATATAATGTTATAGTTGTGGGTAGTATTTATAAATTCTGCAAAGTATGCATATTCGATTGGTCGGGAAATATTCTTTTTGTCGGGGAATATCCGTACGACGGTACAATCATTGATGGACCCCACAACGGAATTATTGTTGGATTGAGAAAACGACAAAAATATTTTATGGAAATAACGGCGGAAGTTTTACCGTTAACTGTTGAAACACCCGGTGTTAAAAGTACAGTAATACGCGTGGTTGCATAGTAGCACACGGTATTGATTATTGATGCTTATGTGAGAAGTCACTCAGTATTGTTCAATCGGGTATTCGGGACACTTTTTGTGTCGGAGTACTATTCACGAGTTACTATTCACGGATTACTATTCACCTAAATTACTATTCACCCGAATAATATTCACTCGGATATTTGGGGTATTTTTCATGTCGGAGTACTATTCACGAGTTACTATTCACGGGTTACTATTCACCCGATTACTATTCACTCTAGTATTGTTCACTAGGGTATTTGGGACACTTTTTGTGTCAGGGTACTATTCACAGGGTACTATTCCCGAATTACTATTCACGGGATACTATTCACCCAAAAAATATATTTCTTTTCGGTCCAAATTATTTTTGGGTACAATATTATTCCATGAGGAGATGTGCTAATTTTTCAGACCGTTGATTGAATTTCTAATAGTAAATCAATATGGATCGTTGATTTAAAGTTTTAATAGTAACTTGTCCCTTCAGTTTTCCAAGAGTTATTTGTCCCTTCAGTTTTCCAAGAGTTATTTTCCCCTTCGGTGTTTCAAGAGTTATTTGCCCCTTCGGTGTTTCAAGAGTTATTTGCCCCTTCGCAAATAGTAGTTGTCTCTTCAATATTACCAAGAGTCATTTTGACCCTTCGTTAAGACTAAGAGCCACTTTCATTCTTCTATAAATAAAGCTCATTCCTTCATTATTTCTTACAAATTCACCGAAACTCCGTAGAGAAATTATAGAAAACTATAAAAAAAAGTATTCTGCTACTTCCCTACTCTTATATTCGAGTTTCTTTTTACTAGAAGAGGTATTCTTATTTTGTATTCAAGAAGAAAACTTACATTATTCCATTTCTTTATTGTTTTGTTGGAATAACTCAGATATCGCTGAGCTACCCTATACTTGGTGACATTCTTATATTATTCATCTTTTATTATTATGTCGGAATATCACATGCATGCTATCTGTAGGACTGGTTCCATTTTTATTATTCCGTCTTTATTATTACATCGGAATATCCTCATCTGTGCTATCTGTACGACTGGTTCTATCATTTATTATTCCGCATTTATTATTACATTGGAACATCCTGCTTGGTGTGAATTTCACCGACTTGCCCGTTATTATTATTCTGTTGGAATAACTGTCATGCACAAGCACCGTACATGGTGATATCTTTTGTTATTCCATTCTAGATTATACTCAATTGATTAAAATTTTGACTTCTATACTCCATGAAATTAGTGGAATATCCTTGATATTTGCGCTTCATCCAAAGATTTTCATGGAAATATTCTTCCGAGCATTCTTAAATTTTATTCTACAAAAGAAGTATCATGTTGACAATTTGGACGTTATTGATTCCTGGACAAATTAATTCTTGAACTTGTTTAATTGAATTCTTATATCATTGTTATCATCCTCATGTTTATGTTATGTTGAAAGTCATCTGTGGCCTGTAGTGCATAGATGGACTTGGTATGATTATGACCAGGGATTGTTCGGTATAATCATGACCGTAATGTTACAAATGATGTGAAAATTAAAAGTCCTCATTGGCCCGTAGTGCATTGATGGACAATTTTTGGTATGATTATGGCTATGGATTCTCTTCGGCCAAGGGAGCAAAGATGAATTGTTTTATGGCATGATCGGGGACTGTTGATGAAAACACGATTATCTCGGCCCGTAGTGCATGGATAATTCGTGGTTGTGATATTAAAGAATATCCTTGGCACCTGTAGTGCGAGGATGATTTAATGATGTGGATTATTTATTGAAATGAGTCTCAAATGATAAAAGTGATGAAAACTTTTTAAATCATAAAAGATAGTAGATTTTATTTTCTACTTGACTCTTTTAATGGATTGCTTGTTCATTGCAACAAACTTGATGTCTATTATTTTTTATCGGTTTAACATTGTGGAGACTAATGATAATTTATTCGCATTATCTTAGTCATAATATTTCTTCTTGGGCTAGTTGAGCTCACCCTTTCTTTCACTTTTTTCTTCGTGAAATGAGAATATAGTTTGGACGAGTCTGGGAACAGTGATGGTCCGAGGATAGCATTAGTAGTCCTCACTATTCCGTGAAATAGTGTGATAATAATTGTAATGAGGACTCCTTTTGAGTTTGTATAATCTCTAGTGAGACAATATTTGTATTCAAATTCACGGTTTATGTTTTGTCGTATTGTACACGGCACGATTGTATTAGTAAGTTGTATTTGAATTTTGTACCATGTATCCGACGACCTAAGATGGGTGATGTATACCTAATTTTGGGGGCGTCCACAGTTGATATCGAGCTTAGGGATATGATCCCTGGCTAAGATGTGAGACTAGAACTAGGAGGGGAGAGACGGGGAATTCCTTCGCTAGTATGACCTACCTAAGTTTATTTGGTATTTGATTGGTCGCTCAAAGTATAGTGATAATATGTTGCATGTTAATTAACCCTTGTTTTGTGGCAGTGTTTGAAAATGGCATCCGAGAATGTTGAGAATAGCAATGGAGCACAAGAGACTATTGATTCTCCACAGATCAATAATCAGGACAATGTGCAACAGGATGGCGATAATCCTCTTGTAAACAACAACACTGATCAATTGACGAACGACGGTACGTTTAAGAGCTTTTTAGAATTCATGCAACATCGAGCGAAAGCGCGGCTCCTGCTCATAATGCAGAGGAAACAATGGCAACCTACGGTTGGGTCATCGCTTAAGCAATTCAAGGAGCTGGAACCACCGGAGTTTTTGGGAAAGCGAGAACCACTTAAGGCGAGAGGCGTGGTTAAAGCGGTCGACAAGATATTTGATGTCTTAGGATGCTCCGAGGAGCAAAAGATTACTTTTGCCACCTTTATGTTGCGTGAAGAGGCAGATCACTAGTGGGAATCTATAAAACGTACCCTGCCTGACGCACTCAAGATGTCTTGGGAGAAGTTCCAAGAGCTGTTCAATGACAAGTACTTTCCGGAAGCATTAAATCACATGAAGGAGGTGGAATTTATCAAGTTGGAGCAAAACAACATGACCGTGTCGCAAACGATCGAAAGCCAAGTTTGCCGAGTTGTCCCGATTTGCGTCCCACTTGGTTGATAATGAAGAGAGAATGACGCGGATGTTTTAAGAGGTTTGAAACACGAGATACGTCCAATATCTTATCTCTCATAAACCGTGTTTGTATTCGGATGTTGTTAATAGGGCTCGATTATTGGAGCGCGATAATGAGTTAACCAAACCAAAAGAGAGTAGCAGCCGTGAAATGATAATACTGGGTGATAACAAATCATCAAAGCGGTGACAATAAGCATGGAGGAATCAACATGCGAAATGGTAACCACTTCATGGTAATCATGGCCAAAACAATAAGAATGGACATTTCAAGAAGAAGGTTCAATAATGACGTAAGACGCGTGCAAGGCACCAAAGACCCGTTTCAAAGGAAGAAGAACGCCCATCGATCGTATGTTTCAAATGCGGACAAGAGGGACACATCCGTCCAAACTGTACGCAACAATCCAAAGCGTGTTTTAATTGCGGAAGAGAAGGTCACCTAGCTCAATTTTATCGTATGGTGAAGTCAAGTTCAACTGGGATAGTGATGCCAAAGGATGTCCCAGACAAGCTAAAGCCGGTAGTTTAAGAAAGAGCGTTTTTTTTTTCGTGACAAGGAACCTGAATAAAATTATCACGGGTAAGTTAATCATAAGCTCTTACGAAGTCTATACCGTGTTAGATACCGGTTCTACTCACTCTTTTATTTCACCTAGTTGTGTTCAATGTTTGTACTTAACTCCTAGAGAAGTTAAACTTTGATTTATCTATTGAAACTCCATTGGGAGAAACCTTTGTTACCTCCAATCGCTTATAAATCTTGTTTGATTCAAATCGACACTTTCACGTTACCTGTTGATCTTATCTCTTTGAAAATACTTGCCTTTGATGTGGTTTTTTTTGAAACGATTGGTTAACTACTCATCATGTTTTTCGTAAGGTTGTTAGCTTTCATATTCCTAACCAACCTATTATGCGAATTCAAGCAACCAAACCACTAAATTCAATCATTGTCATATCAAGCCATAAGTAAAGAGCCTCGATCCTTTTGTTGATGACTTCCTGGTGTGGAATGCACCAAAGCCAGACTTTCTGTAGGCGACGTCGTGAATGACGATGACAAGTTGATAGGTATCATTGTGAGGTGCTATCTAGGTTAAGGGATAGAAGTCACAGTTGGTATCAATGTGACGTACTATCCAAGTCTTGGATGAGAGTAATAGTTTTGAATGATATTTCTATCATTAATAAATCTCTTGACGTATTCCTGAAGACTTCTTAGCCTGCCCTAGAGCGTGAAATCGAATTTTGTATTGACCCCAGTACAAAACCCATTTCTTAAACCCTCAAATATTCTTCAACCAAAACGAACGTATAATGCGCCAAAGACGTTGACTCGAGCTATGGAAGATTATGATCGTACCATTCAATATCATCGTGGAAGAGCGAACGTGGTAGCTGACGTGTTGAGTAGAAGATCGTATGCGTTTACAAGTGCGATGTTGTTAACACAAAGACTCATTTCGTATAACTTGCAAATGATAAAGATA